>JAVYIG010001219.1:0-367878 GCA_035222895.1 Strongylocentrotus droebachiensis
TTCTCGACTGAGTTTTATTTCACGTTCTGGCCAATTTTAGGGAAAACAATAGTGGAGGCTTTTAATGAAAGTTTTTGAAACAAAAATGTTATCAAACTCACAGAGACAGGGGGTAATTACACTAATTGAGAAAGAAGGCAAAGACCCTTTGTACATGAAAAAATATAGGCCAATTACTCTCTTAAATGTAGATTATAAAATATTGTCGAAAGTATTAGCTACAAGGGTAAAGGAGGTATTGGAGGATATTATTCATTACGATCAGGTGGGCTATGTTAAAGATCGGAATATTGGGGAAGCGGTTCGGTTAATTGATGATACATTCTTTCAGTCCTTGTATCAGCCTGAAGGCTTTTTAATTGCCGTAGATTTTGAAAAGGCATTCGATTGCATTTCCCATAAACTTTTATTTAAAGCTTTGGAACAGTTTGGGTTTGGGTAAAGTTTTGTGTTCTTGGGTTAAAACCCTCTACACTAATGTTAGCAGTTGCGTGATGAACGGGGGACACTCAACAGGATATTTTGGAATTAATAGAGGGGTAAGACAAGGTGACCCCCTATCTCCATATTTATTTGTAATAGTTATCGAATAATATTACTAGCTCGTTATATTAGGAAAGATGAGAGCATTAAAGGGGTAGGATTCGGGAATAAAGAAATAAAGCAAGTTTTGTATGCCGATGATATTACATTGTTTTTAAAAGATATGGATTCAATTAATAAAGTGAAGAAAGTTTTCAAAAACTTTGAACAATTAAGTGTGGTTGAAGATAAATATGGATAAGACAAATTTTATGTGGTTAGGAGAGGAAAGTGATAGGCCGGGTTTGGACATAGGGTACAACATATAAAGATCCTAGGGGTATATTTCGCACGTCATTCCAAAATAAAAGATGATTTGAACTATAAGGAAATTTTGAGCAAAATCAAAAGACTAATCGGTTGGTGGAAGCAACGAGATTTAACGATGTTTGGCAAAATTAAATTGTTGAAGATATATTGTATTTTCAAAACTAAATTATGTTTCGTCTCTTATGACAGTCCCACAAAACATTTTGAAGAAATCGAAAAGATTTCTTTTAATTTTATTTGGGAGGAGGAGAGACAGAATAAAACGGAAAATTATTATATCAAGATTACTGCGCTGGGGGACTCAGAGTAACGAATTTTAAGATATTTATCAAGACTCAGAGAATAATGTGGATCAAACGGTTGCTCTATGGAGAAAAGTATTCAGGTTGGAAAGTAACCTTTGACCACTTTTTCAGATCACTGGGGGGTCGAATTATATTTCTTTGTAATTGTGATATAAATAAAATGGACTTGAAGGGTATACCATTTTTTTATAAAGACATGTTGAAGGCATGGCAAGAATTATATAAATGCAGACACTTTGGAGAAAATAAGAATAATCCGATTATATTTAGCAATAAGTGTATACGTCTCAGCAATAAAACATTTTTTGATGTCGAACTATTTCAGAAAGGTATACTTCAAGCATCAGATATAATTGTCAGAGGTAATTTAAAACCGATCTTACATTTTTTAAATTTGGGTTTTGAAACTAAAAGCTTGCTTAGAATTCAAAAGATCTTTTCAGCAATTAGAAACGATTGGATACAAAGTGATTTTATGGAAGTGGACACTGAAAATTTTGAAATAGAATTGATGATATTTGGACGTTTACAGAAACTATGTGATATAAAATCTAGGCGGTTATATGATTACTTCACTGAAGACCTTCAAAAAGAGTATACATTACATGTTACAGATGGCAACTGTCAATTTGATCTTGGAATGACGGAGTTGAAAGAAACATTCACAAGGATGAAATGTGCAATGCTTTGTAATAAACATAGAGAGTTTCAATACAAACAATTACAAGGGGCTGTATATACGAAAAGAGAGCTCTTTAAATTTGGTTTTGAGTCAGACCATTTTTGTTCCTTTTGTAGACTAGAAGTAGAGACATACCAACATTTATTTTTAGATTGTCTTAAAGTTAAAAGATTATGGCAGGAGGTAATTCAAAAGTTACATTTAATCGAAATTGACATTGATGATTGGAAACCCATTTTTATGGGAATATCCGGCAATACTGCGAGAATATTTGTAATAAATTGTATCATATTTTTAGTAAAGTATATCATTTTTATTTCTAGAAAAGAAGGAACTTTGCCATCTGTACAGAAAACAGTACATATGCTTAAAAATTACAGAGACGAGGAATACAAAATGGCCTTCAAAAAGGGGAAACTGGGGATGCACTTACAGAAATGGGAACAAATCGATGCATTTTTACTTTAATGGATGTGGGTATTATTATTATTTATTAGTATTATTAATTCTCTCTCGTGTACAGGTGGACAAACCGGAACAGGTTGCATGCAGTGTGTGTGTCGGCGTGAAGGGGGTATGATGAGATGGGTGGGCAAAAGGGGGGGGGGGGGGTTAAGAGTTTGTGTGGTGTGAGTTGAGGGAACAGGTTGCATGCAGTGTGTGTTTGTATGTGTGTTTATGTGTGTGAAAGGTGGTGTGGGTGGGCTAGAGGGGAGGGGGGTGTGAGAGTGTTGTGATAGGATGGTAATATGTAACTTTAAACCTTCCTCTACTGTTATTTTGATTATACACTGTTACATGCAAGACTTTTTTTTTTCCTTTTTTTTTTCTCTATGTTCATTGATTGATGTAACTTATGAAATGTCTTGTATCAAAGATCTTGTTTTATATTGCTTATCTTGATAATTTATTGTTATGTGAATTTCTTGTTATGTGAAATTATGAGGAAGGAAATAAAATATCATTTAAAACAAAAAAAAATCTACACTTTAAACCTTCCTCTACTGTTATTTTGATTATACACTGTTACATGCAAGAATTTTTAATTTTTTTTTTCTATGTTCATTGATTGATGTAACTTATGAAGTGTCTTGTATCAAAGATCTTGTTTTATATTGCTTATTTTGATAATTTCTTGTTATGTGAATTTCTTGTTATGTGAAATTATGAGGAAGGAAATAAAATATCATTCAAAAAAAAAAAAAAAAAATATGTATATAGGCGTGAAGCAAATGGTCTAGGAACGTGAGACGTAGCTGTACTTTACAATTTTATTACGAGCTTTCGGCTTGTGTGGCCTTCTTCAGGTTCTGAAGTGCAAACACATACAAAAACAAATACATTGTCGTATATTTGTTCATACAATGTATTTGTTTTTGTATGTGTTTGCACTTCAGAACCTGAAGAAGGCCTCACAAGCCTAAAGCTCGTAATAAAATTGTAAAGTACAGCTACGTCTCCCCGCCCCCCCCCCCCCACCCAGTGTTATTTAGAGTACGCATATGCTCGTTCCCTCTTTTTCAAAGCACCCCTTATCTGACGACTGCCAACATTTCTGGACCCCCCTTTCGCTGGATCAGTTTCGCGGGCTTTTCCTGCATTGGAGACCCCCCTAAATCCGGAACACTGCTCAATCAACCCCCTATCTCAGGACATGCAGACCCCCCCCCTATCTCAGATAAGCTGTCATTACTGGTTGGCTCACACACCCAGGTTATGCCCTCACAGAGCTCAGCCTGCATTACGTACAGACATTTTAGCACATGAAATACATACAATATTTCTGTGCTCGTGTTGTCATTCATACCTTGTAAGAATAAACAAAGTCTGCAAATTAGTTCTATGCTCACTATTATGCATAATATATCACCACCGAATAATTACTTTAGTGCCTGATATTGAGACTTAGTTAGAAATAAACCTTCCATTAATCTTAACTTAACATCACCTGTGCCTGCATGATGTGGTCTTTCACATACTAATGTACCTGTCATATTAAATTACTTTATATGTATTAAATCAAACTCTGTAACCATAGATTACGTCTATGCTGTAACTAAGTACTTTATCCTCGTAAAGATACTCTTTAGATTTAACGAATCAGTAATTACTGCTTTTAATTTTAGGTGTCATCAATTGTCACTAAACTAAAGTACCGATTTTGAGTGAAATCAGTTGAATTTTGTACTGTGGTGTTTGAAATGTTGAGAATTAATTGAATAGGTTCAAAACACAGGACACAGCCAGGACAGTAATGCAGCTGTGTGTGAATTAGGATAGACTACAGTACAAATCCAGTCTGATTGATTGATTGATTGAGAGAGAGAGCATATAGCTCTCATTTATTTCTTATTTACAATTAAAAATCAAACAAGTTTACAGTATGTCATGCATAATTTCATGTTTACATCAAAATAACAGAGTAATACATGAAAGAAAAGGGTGTCCCGAAAAAAGCCTCAAGGGCTTGTAAGAAGGGGATCACCAGAGTAAAAAAAATAAAAATAAACAAACAAACAAACAAAAAAGAATAGTTGTTTACAAACGAATCATGAATAATGCTAATGACAGCCGGAGGGGTGTGGTCGTTGCGACGCCACACTCCAGCACTCTACAAAGCTGAGTAGCAAGGTAAATTGACATCATTTAATTTGAAAATAGAGAGAAGGCATCTTTTCATTCGTTTTTTAAAGAGTGCATTGAATTGTGGGTGTTGGATGTCAGAAGGCAAGGAATTCCAGATAATGGGGCCAAGGTAACGAACTGATGTTGAAAGTATATTAGTTTCTGTTTTCCAGAGATGTAATTTGGCTGACTGTCGAGTAGAGTAAGCATGTCTACAGTCTACATCACATCAGTCACATCAGTCCCGGGATTTGATCAATTTTTCTATGTTCAAGATATTTTATAATCCCCTTTATTAATTTCTCAGGAGTCCCAAGAGATGAGAGATAAAAGAAAAAACAGCCCCTTTTTAAAGAAATCTCCGGGTGAAAAGTCAAATACACCCCCTTTTTTTAGAATTCTCGGGCCGGACTTTGTCGCACGAAAAGTACCCCTTTACCGGACATTAATTTGGTAACACGCATGGTATCAATAAGTTATAGGTGACGAATATAGCTCTCTGTCATTCTCTCTCTCTCTCTCTCCTCTCTCTCACCTCTCTCTCACCTCTCTCTCTAGATAATGCTCTCTCTCCTTCCATCTCCCTCTCTCTCTAGATAATGCTCTCTCTCCTTCTCTCTCTCTCTCCTCTCTCTCTCCTCTCTCTCTCTCTCTCTCTCTCTCTCTCCTTCTCTCTCCTTCTCTCTCTCTCTCCTCTCTCTCTCCTCTCTCTCTCTCTCTCTCTCTCTCTCTCTCTCTCTCTCTCTCTCTCTCTCTCTCTCTCTCTATCTCGGGTTCTCCTTCTGCCTCTCTCTCTCTCTCCTCTCTCTCACCTCTCTCTCACCTCTCTCTCTAGATAATGCTCTCTCTCCTTCCATCTCCCTCTCTCTCTAGATAATGCTCTCTCTCCTTCTCTCTCTCTCTCTCTCCTCTCTCTCACCTCTCTCTCACCTCTCTCTCTAGATAATGCTCTCTCTCCTTCCATCTCCCTCTCTCTCTAGATAATGCTCTCTCTCCTTCTCTCTCTCTCTCTCTCCTCTCTCTCTCTCTCTCTCTCTCTCCTTCTCCTCTCTCTCCTCTCTCTCTCTCTCTCTCTCTGGTTCTCCTTCTGCCTCTCTCCCTCTCTCCTTGTCTTCCTCACTCTTTCTCTCGTCAAACCTTTCTCTGTGTCTCTCTTTCTGACTCTCATGTTCATTATCCCTCTCCAATTCTTTCTCTCTCTATATTGATTTGTGTAACCCTGAAGACCATTGGTTTTTGCATGAAAAGAGGAAATGATTTTCTGACACAAAGCTAGAAATTCGTTATCCGTGCAAACAAATAACCTCCATATAATCTAACTATTGCACCAAGTTTTGTTCTCTCGCCACCTTTTTACATCTTCTCATCATTATAATCTTGCTGTCCTAACTGTTTTATCCATTATTTAGTGCGATTCTATTTTATCGTTTGTAGGCAGGCATGACTATGCGCTTTACAACGATATAGATTAAAAAAATTATACGCTCATACATTATGAAGGTCGGGCAATGGCAAGATCAACTGCAAAAGCAGGCCGTATGGTGTTTTCAAATCGACTTATTCTTGAATTACTTTTTTGATTATCTTTTTCAATTTAAATGTGGAAAGCTATCACAGAACATCTGACTGGAATAATGTAATTGAAAGTTTTAATTCAATACTCTATTTTTTACCTAATTTTACATGACCTTGTTCACTAGCGGATACTGCCTTTAAATCAAGGATTGCATACTGCAAAGCGTAGTACATTAACATTAGAGGCGTCGTATTTGTGAAAATAGGGACTTTTAGATTTGCACGTTGACAGCTTTGACTGCAACGTGTGACGTCATTGTAAGGCACTGCGCATGCTTCATGTCGTCTCCGTCGGCGATCGAGAATGCGTCAACCTTGATTTTCCAAAATCTCGTACCGGTACTAGTATATGCCGCGTGCGCATAAAATATACAGTTCCTCAGGAAGACAAAGGAACATCCCTTCACTGCTACTATGTAAATATGTGTAGAAAAGGTGTCACACGCATATTCACCTGTTCTACACATTTTTACAAATAGCAGTGAGGGGATGTTCTACCACAGCAATAGGCCAGTTTCGTAATGTAACCAAATTTCATGCATAAGTGTTTGTGAAGTGCCTCAATACAAATTATTTCATTCACCTGATAAGAATAATAGTTTTTCAATAGACAGAATCCGAACTGCATACATAAGTTTTACCAGATTGGACAAACATGATGGCTTGACCTACCTAGCAACACTTAATATACGCAGTTGCATTCTGACTTTTGAAATACAATTATTCCTAACAGGTGAATGAAATAATTTGTATTGAGGCACAAACACTTATGCATTAAATTTGATTACATTACGAAAATGGCCTATTGTTGAGGGTAGAATGAGGAACTGTATATTTTGTCCCCTTTCTTTGTCATTTTTTCAGAGTGTTACTGGCTTTACTGCATGCATGTATATCGTCGAGTGCAATCTAAAAGATTTCTTATTGTAGTCAACATGAGCAGTTGAGTACGTTGACACGCATGATAAGTCTGCGTTCGTCGTGTTCTCGTCCACTCAATCTAAAAGTCCCTAATCGTGATCGTGAACAGACCGGACAGGTAGATAAGAGCAGGCACGTAGCCAGAGTTTGATGTTTGGGGGGGGGGGCACATACATGTAATCGATCGAGGTAAAAAAGGGGTCTAAAAAAGTTCAACCCCCCCCCCCCCGTTTCCCCCGTGGCTACGTGCCTGCATAAGAGAACAACAACCTACCACCCCCCCCCCCCCCGTCGTCCCCGTCGTCTAGCGTTTTTATATGCATATATTCATGGGTATAAATCATTTATCCAGGTGGCTGACATCTTTTACATGAATATGAACTTTCATTGCTTCTGGTTTGTATTTACGGGATGACCCCTATTTTAAGTATAGAGGGCGTTAATCTTATGGGATATTTCACAGATTTTAGCTAAGACCGCACCGATTTTGTAAGGGATGTAGCCTGTTTTAAAGGTAGTGTATCCTTTGTACAGCAAACATCAAATTCTGTAGAACTTTGAAGGAAATATGAATATGTCACAGAGGCGGCGCTCCGGGGGGGGGGCACAGTTCCCCCCACCCCCAACCCCCCCCCCTCCACATTTTTCAAGAACCCCCAAAGTGCCCCCTTTTACATAGGAAAAGTGCCCCTTTAACTTTGTAAGAAGTGCCCCTTTTTACATAGGAAATGTGCCCCTTTTACTTTGACAAGTGCCCCTATTCATTTTTAAAAGTGCCCCTTCCCCCTTTTCACCTCTGATAAGTGCCCCTGTTTATGTTGACACGTACCCCTTTTTTGACAAGTTCCCATTTTCCTTTGCTATAAGTGTTCATTTTCCATTCTCATTCAAAGTGCCTTTTTTAATCTTTAGTAAGTTCCCTTTTTCAGGTACGGGAAGCGCTCCTTTTCACTTTTGACAAGCGCCCCCTCCACCTCTGATGATTGCCCTATTCAAATCTGAGAGGTTCTCCTTTTGCTTTGACAAGTTCCCCTTTTTCCCTTGTAAAAAGTGTCCCTTCCCCCTTTTTAAAACTACCACTTTTAACCCTTTATTTTTACATGTACCCCCTTTCCTTTTTTACTAAGTGCCTCTTTTCATTATTATGAATGCCCCCATTTAAAAAAGAGCCCCTTTCCCGCCTCATAAGTGCCCCTTTTCATCTCTTGTAAATGACCCTATTCAATTCTGAGAGATACTCGTTCTACTTTGAAAAAGTGCCCCTTCCCTTTCTCATAATTTCCCTTTTCATCTTTGATAAGTGCCCCGTTTATTGTAACATGTGCCTCTTTTGCTTTTTAAGCTGAGCTCCATGAAGCTCAGGAGTTTTAGGCATTTAATTATGATCAGATGAACATTCAGGGGCCGTCTTATGGCCCGTGGTGGGGTCCAGGGGAGAGGAGCCCCTGGAATCTCAAGGGTTTAAGGCATTTAATTATGATCAGATGAACATTCAGGGGCCGTCTTATTGCCCGTGATGGGGTCCAGGGAGCGGAGTCCCTGGAATTCCAAGGGTTTAAGGCATTTAATTATGATCAGATGAACATTCAGGGGCCGTCTTATTGCCCGTGGTGGGGTCCAGGGAGCGGAGCCCCTGGAATCTCAAGGGTTTAAGGCATATAATTATGATCAGATGAACATTCAGGGTCCGTCTTATGGCCCGTGGTGGGGTCAAGGGGGACAAAGCCCCTGGATGCTCAGGGGTTTTGGGAATTTAATTACGGTCAGATGAGTATATTTTGATACCTTATTTGTGTCACTGGCAGGTCACTTATTGGCGTGGGGTCCAGGGGGCCGAGCCATATACATTTTTAGGGTTTTAGTCATTTGATTACGATCTTATACGTTTAAGCATGCGGGAGGGGCACCATTTTTTGATGTAGTGAATTTTGTAGGATTTTTCATGCATTAAAATGGAGCAAAATTCGTTTTCAGGCCGCGCTTTTGGCATTCGTTTACTTTTCATCGGGGTTTTCTCTGGCCCTCGAAATTTTACTATGCTTGATGGGGTATACCCCCTACAGTATTAGACAAGTTCTGCCCGATCTTATACGTTTAAGCATGTGGGAAGGGCTCCAACTGTTAAAAAAATGGAGTGAATCTCAATTAATTTTGTTAGGGTTTTTCAAGCATTTAAATGGAGCGAATCTCGTCTCGAGGCCGCCCTTCTGGCATCCGTTTACTTTCATCGGGGTTTCCCTGGATCTGGAAATTCTACTATGCATGATGGGGTAATCCCCCTACAGTCTATAAGAAGGCCCTATGTGGGGTCCAGGGGACAGATCACCCGGAAGCCCAGGGGTTTTAAGTTTTTTAATTACGGTCAGATGAGCATCCAGGGACCCACCTTAAGGCCCTGACATGAAAGCTTCTAAATAAGCATATTTTTGCCCGACTGTAAATTTGGGAAGTTGTAGTTTTCCAACAAACACATATACAATTATAATTTATAACAAAAATTGAGAAAAATCCAGGAAAATCATGTCATTTTAGCAACATTTGTAAATCACTGGAGGTATCGAATTAGAAATAAACCACGTTTGAATTTTATTGAGGGGGGGGGGCTCATTTCTCTCTCACCCACATAATCAAAACACACACGCTTTCCCATCCTCTCACAATATTTCCACAATATACGCGTATCGCTATTACCAAATCCTCCGTTAATGAATATCGGGGCATGCGGAATGTTTAGGAAATTTAATAATTTTGTCCTTTTCTTTAAATGGAATATTATTTTTGTTTTTATTCAATTCATGTTTCATCATTTTTTTTCTTTTTGGTTGAAAAATACAAATCATTTTTTACTCCTGCTGATTTTTTTCGGTGGGGGTGGTGTATAGAAATAATATTTTCTCCCCAATTTTGTCGTTTGGAGGGGGAGGGGGGGTCGACTGTAGACTTTACGTTTTACCATAACCAGTGTCTGTAGCATAGAACATAAAAGAAATGTACAAAGCACATTATTATATTACTTGTGTAAACACACTTTATTTATCACCGCAATTATGTAATCAAAATTGATATCACCAAATGGAATAATAACGGTAGCCAGAGAGGGTTGTATATAAGTTGCATACTTAGTATAAATTAATAACATTAATTAATAATTTGGCGATTTCTGTTTGAAATACAGCCCTCCTCTTAAAGATATAGACCGGTAGTGGACAAATTGCTGTTCAAGGGTTTTGGGTGCAAAATATCAATTTAATATTGACTTGACAGAGGTTTAGATAGGAATACTTCAACCTAAATTCTCAAAAAAGCAGAAATATGTTCCCAAATATTCAATGTTGAAGTAGCGATATCGATCCAGTCCGGATCGATATGATAATTTACCAAATATAGCAATTAGTAGGCAGTTTCCCGGCAAAATTTGTTTAATTATTTCTTACATTGTACTACTCGTATATATAACTTATTAATGTAATATGCTTTGTATTGTATTATTCTATTATTGTAAATTATGTCCTGAAGTATGCTTAACTTTAATTTATGTGTATTTTACTTTCTCTCTTGAATTGCTTGAAGGTCGTATGCCTACAATTATACTATCTCCACACAACTGCGCCAGAAGTGCCAGTTTTGACAGACATGGCGCATTACAAATGTTCATTATTATTTAATATTTATTATTATTAGTCAAAACATATCTTTCACATGATGGGTAATAAGAGCTTCCATTTCATTTTGTGAGAGGGGGGATGTTTCCAAAACTGGCCTTTACCTTTAATTTATATTTTTCGGGGGTAGGGGGTAGGGAGGTTGGCGGTTGTCACAGTTTCGATGAGCTTCCGGTGTCAAGGATGAAATGAGAGTGACGTTGATTGTACGATGACAATGTGTTGTTCCACAAGTTCCACTATAGACGTTACCAATTACTCCGCCAATGCCTTGTAATACAATTGTAAAAATAACATACATGAAAACGACGTAGTTAATCATCAGAATATTAACTGTTACATGAAACGTGGGGGTCTGCACTTGAAATATAAATACAATATAGCAATAATAATGATACAGCGTGCATGAACAAAGGAAAGATAATCCTAAAGATTCTTAATTAGGCTCAACCTCAGGAGGGCGATAATATTCATGACATGACGTTGAGGGCCACCGTTCGTTACACATTATGATAATGCATTATTATGAAAACAATTGTATCTTTATTTTTTTCTCGTTAGACGTCATCATTTTTTTGTTATATATAGTTTTTTGTTTTGTGTGGTAGCTTTACGAGCCTACTGGTATGGGTATGGTGCGGAAGATAGTAATAATAATAATAATATTTAATTTTTATATAGCGCTTAATACAAATGTCTTCAAGCGCTTTACAAATATACTATTACCCTGGTCATTGGATTCAGTGCTTTCCCGCACACACTGTGTGCACAATTTACACTCCCTGGGGAGCATTCCAGCCGGGCGTCACTTGACGCTCACAAGCTGTTTGACCAACAATGACGGCCGCATCCTAGAGGGTAACCATTTGACACCTGGGTGGAGAGTAGCAAGTGCAGGTTAATATCTTGCCAAAGGATATTAGTGCCGTGTCGAACCCTCGACCTTCGCATCTCCATGCCTTTTATTTTCTCGTCCTTTCCTCATCTCATTTTCTCTCCTTTCTGGCCTTTTCTGGATTTGTCTACATTCTGACTACTCAGTGAGATGAGTGGGGCACGTCCACCCCTACCCCGTAACTTAAGAAATGGTAACATATAATAATGTTGAGCTAACAGTAATTCAAAATGCGAGTAATACATTATAAGTAATTCATGGTAAATCTTACTTTTTTTCACTGAAGGCATGCAATCCCGACTCGAGGATTACAACCCTCGATGACAGTGGTGTCCATGTCTCCCGATTCAACTAAATATAATAACATGATGATATAAAGGTAATCAGCAATACCCTATATTGGTCGAATGTGTATCGTCGAGTAACGGGACATTTATCTTTGAGCTAAATTCTGATAGATTTATTATTTCCTAAATAATAAACAACTGTATTCTTTAATGTTTTACTCAACTGACATCTTCGGCTGGTTCGGTAGATTTTATTCATTTTGTTTAAACGTTGCGCTATAGACTGCAAGGTTTAGGATAAACACTAAAAGATTAGAACATACAAAATTCAGTACAAAACTTTAACATAAATACGTTAAATACGCTGATTATTTGTATCCAATTGTAATAATATACAATTATGCTGCTCCTTCAAGTCTGGTTTTCAATAAAATAAAAAAAATGAAAAAGAATTCTCGGTGATACAGGTTTTGAAACCTTTTTAGAATTTGAGTGGTGAAATCTTCCTCTTTCCTATACAAAAATAGGTTGCCATTATCGCAATTGATCACTACGATTTGGATTTTTCTTCAATTGCTAATTGTAAATATACATTGATAATTGAATCAATTAGGAAGAATTAAAAAGAAAATATACACTGTCGCTCATCAAGGTGGAATTTTTTTTTTTAATCCCAATTTATGGAATTATTTTAAAAATAATTTAAAAATACTAGATCTAGATAATAGTATACATTCTCAGATTGTATTGAATAGTAATTTGCCAATGTGTGTTTTGCGTGACTGCTAAAGTATGTATATGCTACTATGCTTATCAACTAGGGGACCTATGCCCTTAAGTCATAAATGACAGTAATAAGGATTAATGCCCCACAAAAGGGCACTAATATAGCACATCGACACGGTGTTGATCCTGGGGCCTCACAGTTACGAGGCCATTGATTTGTCACTAAACCATGACTGTACGCAGCGGGGGCTAGGGTAGGGGGCAGTTTCCATAAATTAAAAAAAAAACAGAAAATGCAATAATTTTTCAATAATTTATTGCATTTTACCCCGGTCCCCAACATAAAAAATCCTCTGGACGGCCATGCATTATGGCTCAAGGCATGGGCACACAGAAGATTTTGTTATGTTGGGTATCGGGGTAGAATGCAATAAATTATTGAAAATTTATTGCATTTTTTTTTTTTTTTTAATTTATGGAAACTGCCCCCTAACCTAGTCCCCGCTGCGTACAGTCATGGTTCAGTGACAAAGCAATGGCCTCGTAACTGTGAGGCCCCAGGATCAACACCGTGTTGATGTGCTATATTAGTGCCCTTTTGTGAGGCATTAATCCTCATTACTGTCATTTATGACTTAAGGGTACAGGTCCCCTAGTTGATAAACCTAGAAGCATATACATGCTTTAGCAGTCACGCAAAGCACACATTGGCAAATTACTATTCAATACAATCTAAGAATGTATACTATTATCTAGATCTAGTATTTTTAAATTATTTTTAAAATAATTCCATAAATTGGGATAAAAAAAAATATATTCCACCGTTATGAGCAACAGTGTATAATGCAGTTTCTCCAGGAATGTTGTCGCCTATGCGGTGGCTTAAATATAATATCCATACAATAATTGCTTTTAATTAGAGGCTTATGACTTTTAGATTGTGTTTTGTCGTCATCATGTTGATTATGTGCAGGTGAAGTTTAAAAGTATTTTTTGTGTGTAACCCACTGGGGGTATTTAACAGTTACTTTGTAAACACAATCCTTGCCAGCTATAACGTATAACACATGAAGGGGGTCGTAACCATAGCGTTCTGAGGGAGATAGTTGTAACAAGCGCACACTTACGCGATCAAAGGAGCTCCAAATAGTTCCACACACATAGTTTACAGTCTTTATAATTATGGATAGGAACTATTTGGAGCTCCATGAATTGACATTTGATCGCGTACGTATGCGTGTGTCACAACTCTATCTCCCCCCCTCTCTCTCTCTCTCTCTCTCTCTCTCTTAATATGCTATGGTCTAAACTAACCAAGATGTATAGGCATACTAGCTTCATAAAAGATATCGCCTTAGAAAGGGCTATCAGGTAGGCCTAATTTAATCAGTACTGTTGTAGAGGCACGTTTTAAAAAAAAAGCTACAACGTAATTTAGATAAGGCAGCTAATTTTTTTTGTTATGTTTAGTACAAGGTAGGTTTAGAGCAAGGTTTAGAGTAAGGGTCGTCTATCGTTTTGTTTTCTTCTCCATTAAAACAATAGAAATCATGCCGCTACAACTGATTAAATAATGCATACCAGATTAAGAATTATGGTCCATGATATCAAGCTCAGGTCAGGTTGCAATCGCATCATATCAATCAACTCAGCCTTGCCCCTTGTAGCCATTTGCAAGCTGATTTAAACCTTTATTACTGAAACAACTAAAAACACTTTAAATGGCGCAATAAAGTCTGTGCTTGACAATTATCTTACCGATTTCAGGTTCAGACTTAGATGATGAGTCTCCGCTTGAATCAGCATGAACACAAACCACCATCATCACCACCAGTGCTAAGATGAGCAACTTCATGACTGCTTTTGAAAACGGCTTCTATAGGCAAGAATCAACGAAAACAGTGTTGCAAATTTGTGTTTCACTGATGACAACTTCAAAAATGTATAATTTTGCTATCTATTTTTATAGGATATTGCTCAAATTTTACTAATTTGTTTGTCTCACTATTCTGCTTTTATTAAAACTATTACAAATATCATGGTGGACTTCCCCTTTAAAGTACTATGTCCCATTTGCAGGCCAAAACATGAAAAGGTCAAATTCCAACGGCATTTGAAAGACAATACTAATTTAGAACTTCCCTCAAAACGAAAGGGCTTGAAAACGGCCGTACGTTTTGTTCTGCACAAAGATTCAATAAGTTTAATTTCGGCTATTACAAGTAGTGGGTTATTGATGTAGACAAATGCTCAGGTACCTGTTACAGCTCATTTTATGTATGTTATTACCAAAGATACAAAGATATCAGTCAGTCACTCAATAGTGTCTGACAGTGAAGTCTAAAAGGTAAACGGGTTATTTTGCATAATTTAAATACTAGGACACTGCTCATGTTTAAATTTCACAGATAGGACATACATGAAACGGGAAGATATAAAAGACCAGAAAAACGCCCCCGAATCTACGATTTTGTAAAGACTGTAAAGAATCTTATAGGAGATGAATTCCATTTAATTATGAAATGTGACAAGTATAAAGATTTACGAGTAGATTTTATAGAAAAAAAAAAGTAATCTGGAAGAAATGTTAGTAATTTGGAAATTCATATTTATAATGAGATTAGACAATTAAGTTGTAATAGATATTTTTTGTTCGTTCACCAAAAACATAATTGCAATGAGGGGTAATTTTTAGATACAATGTAATAACAAAATAGAAATGAACAATTTTATGCTCTTGGTTTAATTCTGCAGTAGGTCGCAGTTATGTATAAGTACTAATAAGTCATCTATTTTAGGCATTCCATGTACCTCATTTACCTATTTTGTATGGTATGAGTTATAATTTATTTAGAAAAGTGCTGTTTATGTTTTATATATCTAAATCTTCGGATGTAAATTGGTACATTATATTACTAAATGCATTGTGCCATGTTATTACTTAAAGAAAAAAGAGTGTTTGTACTGGATATAATTTTCCTTCTGTTTTGCTATAAACACTGTATTGTAAATTGATTTATACGGTATATATGTTTACAGAATATTGATTTGTTACATTACATTGTAAATTGACTTATATGACATATATGTTTCCAAACAGAATATTGATTTGTTACATTAATGTTACATTAATGTCCTTTGGCAAGACATTGATCTAAATTTGCCACACTCCATCCAGGTGAAGTAAATGGGTACCTGGTAGGAATTTATTCCTTGAAATGCTAGAGCGCCGTATGGCAGCCGTGCTAAAGCCAGGGTAATAATCGGGAGCGCCAGGAGGGTCAAATCTGACTGACATGAGCGCTATACAAGAACCCACTATTATTATTATTATTATTACATTGTACAGTGATTTATATGTTTATAAACAGAATATTGATGTACATCAATGAAGTTTAATAAATAAAACACATGACATATTCATAATTCCTGCAAAGTTCTACAGAATTTTATGTTGGCTGCAAAAGGGACATAGTATATCTTTAAAACAGTTGGATAATATTTTACACATAGGAGGTAAACAGAAAAGGACCATACAGGTTTGTTGGGTAAGACAAAGAACCAACACTAGGTAATGTTTAACCAATTTCTGATACATTTTACCTAACTACAAACATGCAATAATAATAATCGCTCATACCCAACTTTGAGCTTGAAAACAGTTAGTATTTTGAATACCAATATATATTCAAATACCAATTTATGAAGGTAGGTGTAAGACACTAGCACCCTTTAGATTCCCCGTTTACGAGATCACTGGGCCATCGTACCCCTCAAAATTGCCAAAGCATAGATCCTGATTAATGTGCACTAAAAGCCCGTTGCACAAGAGGCGAACAAAATGTCTAAAGAAATGCAGACCTACGCTCAAAAACTGAATATACATTAATTATTCCCAAATTCTGAATCTCAATGACCGAAAAACGTTTTATAGTGGCTGCTTCGGAAGATAATTAACCTGTCTTGTCACTTTTAAAAGACCCCATTAAAACATACTTCTTCCCTCAGTAATAAAGATTGATTCACCTCTCTAATAGTTTATTGTTTCTCTTCACATTCTGTTACTTAGTAAGCGATAAGGTACTTTTTGTTTGAGCGCTCCTAAATAATCGATATCATTGTCAATACAATTACAAACTGACGGAATCAGAAAGATGTACCATGTCCAACAGGCATAACGTAAGGGATGTTGGGTCCTACCTGATTTCGATGCGGTGTTCGAGTAGAATTCTGTGAGATGATGATATACTTTCTCGTAGCTTGATGTGGCGAAGTGTCTCTATCCAGATATCTGTTGAATTACTGTCTAGATAGCTTCTAGTATTATAGAATATCGAAGCCTGACAAGTCACCGCATTCAAATTAAATTGCAAAAAGTGTTCAACAACACGATGGTGGTTGAATCTTTCTAATATTCGAAGATATATGACCCTCAGACCATATTGTTTCATTATTTTTATTCAATCAATCAACGTCAAAGAATTGATTCATCATCGCTCTTCAATTTAATTCTTTCACCTTTCAATGTACTTTCATTCTTATGCATCACGAAAGAACACTGAATTGGATTCTTCAATGTTTGTTTGATTAATTTCCTTCCCTTTCCTTCTCCCTGTTTAATACTGATAAAAAATATAAAAAATTCTTAATCAAGGCAAACTATTATTTTCATATTTTCTTTATGCAAGACAGGGAGAGAGAGAGAGAGAGAATGTGTTAAGTGAGAATTATCGACTACAACTATCAATTGCATCCTTTTCAATATTATTCAATTCGCTGAAAATATTCAGAATATGAATATGATAAATCCACATAATACACCAACGCTGTTCAACGCATCCAACGTTCCAACCATAGCCAATATGCCAATGCACCATATTTATCAAATATGAAAAGATTTTAAAATGAAATTTGAAGAAAAATCTAATTTACAATGCACTGACAGGCATCAGTTGAAATCATGAATTCTCTGTGACTGGCTTAGTACTAGTATCTGAGGGAACAGTCACTGAGAGGAGATAAAGGGAAGAAAAATTGAGGAAGAAGTAAAGAAAAGAAGGGGGATATCAGTTGCAATTTTCCCACCAACAAGTTGCGGATCGGGATGGGGTTGGGGCAAAAGGCCCTTGCCTCCCCCCCGCTCCCGCTACATAAAAAGAGAGAAGGAAGGAAAAGGAAAAAAGGAAAGCTAAAAGGGACCAAAAAAGAGGAAGAAGAAAAAAAAGGGGTGAAAAGAAGTGGAGATAGATCAGTTGCGATTAATCCCGTCAGCAACGTGTGGAGAAGGGTGGGGGCCAAAAGGACCTTGCCTTCCCCCCCCCCCCCCCTCCCCCAACCCCCCCCCCCCCCCCAGCAAACCTAAAAGAGAGAGAAGGAAGGGAAGGGAAGAGAAAGGGAAATTTAAAAAAAAAGAAAGAAAAAAGGTTGGGGAGATCAGTTGCCAACAAAGTATAAATCAGGGGGAGGGGGGGGGGAAATAAAATTCAAACATTGTTTAATTCTTATTCCATAACGGTGGTTTACACACAGTGCTAAATGACATAATTTTCCGAGATTTTTAGTAAATAATACTTTTTTATGCGTTTGTTGTAAAATGACAAATTCCTAAATTTACAGCCAAGCAAGAAATATGCTTCTTGGGATGCCTAGGGGCCAACATGTCAGGGCCCGCGGAACGGTGGGGATCGGGAGCCTCGAGCTCCCTCCCCCTCCCCCTCCCCCTCCACTTTTGTTGAAATAGTATATTAAACAAAATGGAAAGAAAGAGAGCAAGAAAGCAAAAATAGTTAACTGCCAGTGTCACAACAAAATAAGGTATTAACCGTAATTAAACGCCTAAAACCCCTGAGCTTCAGGGGCTCTGGCCCTGGACCCAACCGAGGGCCCTAAGGCGGGCCCCTTGATACTCATCTGACCGTAATTTAGTGCCTAAAACCCTTGAGCTTCTGGGGGGTCCGTCCGCTGGACCTCACGCCAAGCAGTGTCATGCCAGTGTCACAAATAAGGTATACAAATATGTTCATCTAACCGTAATCAAATGCCTAAAACCCCTGAGCTTCCGGGGGCTCCGCACCCTCGACCCAACCAGGGCCCTAAGGCGGGCCCCTGAAGCAAGGGGCGGTGGAGCGGCCCCCCCCCCCAAAAAAAAAAAAAAAAAATGCCGGCCAAAAAAAGAGAGGAGAGAAAGTAAAAGGACGTAGGAAGAAAAAGGAGCAGACAAAAAGCATTTTCGAAATTCAGATAAGGATTACGAGTCGAGAACGGTACAACGAATCGTCTTCTTTCTCTAATAATTTAATGAAACGTCAAAGCTTCCGCGCTTCGCGCAGGACGTGGGGGAGGGGGGAGACTAAATTGAGACAAGGATTAAGAGTCGAGAACAGTACAGCGAATCGTCTCCTTTCTTTAATAATTTTAATGAAACGTCAAAGCTTCCGCGCTTCGCCTGGGAGGGAGAAACTGAATTCAGACGACGATTAAGAGTCGAGAACGGTACAGCGAATCGTCTTCTTTCTTTAATAATTTTAATGAAACGTAAAAACGTTTGGATGCAGGAGTATACCCCCTACATCCTAAAGCAATTTCTGCCTGGCCGCATATGTTTAAGCCTGCGGGAGGGGCACCATTTTTGAGGAAGATAGAATATCGAAGCCTGAAATGACCTTCTGCTCGTAACCGACAAGTCACCGCATTAAAAATTAAATTGCAAAAAGTGTTCAACAACACGATGGTGGATGAAACTATCTAATATTCGAAGATATATGACCCTCAGACCATATTGTTTCATTATTTTTTATTCAATCAATCAATGTCAAAGAATTGATTAATCATCGCTCTTCAATATTATTCTTTCACCTTTCAATGTACTTTCATTCTTATGCATCACGAAAGAACACTGAATTGGATTCTTCAATGTTTGTTTGATTAATTTCCTTCCCTTTCCTTCTCCCTGTTTAATACTGATAAAATTTTCAATTTTTCTTAATCAAGGCAAAATATTATTTTCATATTTTCTTTATGCAAGACAGGGAGAGAGAGAGAGAGAGAATATGTTAAGTGAGAATTATCGACTACAACTATCAATTGCATCCTTTTCAAAAGGCCTTTGCCTCCCCACGCTCCCGCTACATAAAAAGAGAGAAGGAAGTAAAAGGAAAAAAGGAGAGCTAAAAGGGACCGAAAAAGAGGAAGAAGAAAAAAAATGGGTGAAAAGAAGTGGAGATAGATCAGTTGCGATTAATCCCGCCAGCAACGTGTGGAGAAGGGTGGGGGCCAAAAGGACCTTGCCCCCCCCCCCCCTCCCCCAACCCCCCCCCCCAGCAAACCTAAAAGAGAGAGAAGGAAGGGAAGGAAAGGGAAATGGAAAGAGGAGAGAAAGGGAAATTTAAAAAAAGAGAAAGAAAAAAGGTAGGGGAGATCAGTTGCCAACAAAGTATAAATCAAGGGGGGGGGGGCACTGGCGTACTGATTTGGGAGGGGGCTCGGGGGAAATAAAATTCAAACATTGTTTAATTCTTATTCTATAACGGTGGTTTACACACAGTGCTAAATGACATAATTTTCCGAGATTTTTTAAGTAAATAATACTTTTTTATGCGTTTGTTGTAAAATGACAAATTCCTAAATTTACAGCCAAGCAAGAAATATGCTTCTTGAGATGCCTAGGGGCCAACATGTCAGGGCTCGCGGAACGGTGGGGATCGGGAGCCTCGAGCTCCCTTTCCTCCCTCCCCCCCCCCTTCCACTTTTTTTGAAATAGTATATTAAAGAGAAATGGAAAGAAAGAGAGCAAGAAAGAAACAAATAGTTAACTGCCAGTGTCACAACAAAATAAGGTATTAACCGTAATTAAACGCCTAAAACCCCTGAGCTTCCGGGGCTCTGGCCCTGGACCCAACCGAGGGCCCTAAGGCGGGCCCCTTAATACTCATCTGACCGTCATTTAGTGCCTAAAACCCTTGAGCTTCTGAGGGTCCGCCCGCTGGACCTCACGCCAAGCAGTGTCCTGCCAGTGTCACAAATAAGGTATAAAAATATGTTCATCTAACCGTAATCAAATGCCTAAAACCCCTGAGCTTCCGGGGGCTCCGCACCCTCGACCCAACCAGGGCCCTAAGGCGGGCCCCTGAAGCAAGGGGCGGTGGGGCGGCCCCCCCCAAAAAAAAAAACGCCGGCCAAAAAAAGAGAGGAGAGAAAGTAAAATGACGTAGGAAGAAAAAGGAGCAGACAAAAAACATTTTTGAAATTCAGATAAGGATTACGAGTCGAGAATGGTACAACAAATCGTCTTATTTCTCTAATAATTTAATGAAACGTCAAAGCTTCCGCGCTTCGCGCAGGAGGTGGGGGGGGGGGGACTGAATTAAGACAAGGATTAAGAGTCGAGAACAGTACAGCGAATCGTCTTCTTTCTTTAATAATTTTAATGAAACGTCAAAGCTTCCGCGCTTCGCGCGGGAGGGAGAAACTGAATTCAGACGACGATTAAGAGTCGAGAACGGTACAGCGAATCGTCTTCTTTCTTTAATAATTTTAATGAACGTCAAAGCTACCGCGCTTCGCCTGGAAGGGGGGAACTGAATTCAGACGACGATTAAGAGTCGAGAATGGTACAGCGAATCGTCTTTTTTCTTTAATAATTTTAATGAACGTCAAAGCTACCGCGCTTCGCCTGGGAGAGGGGAACTGAATTCAGACGACGATTAAGAGTCGAGAATGGTACAGCGAATCGTCTTCTTTCTTTAATAATTTTAATGAACGTCAAAGCTACCGCGTTTCGCCTGGGAGGGGGGAACTGAATTCAGACGACGACTAAGAGTCGAGAACGGTACAGCGAATCGTCTTCTTTCTTTAATAATTTTAATGAACGTCAAAGCTACCGCGCTTCGCCTGGGAGGGG
Organism: Strongylocentrotus droebachiensis; assembly: GCA_035222895.1. Classification (NCBI taxonomy): domain Eukaryota; kingdom Metazoa; phylum Echinodermata; class Echinoidea; order Camarodonta; family Strongylocentrotidae; genus Strongylocentrotus; species Strongylocentrotus droebachiensis. Next base: position 21,430 of record JAVYIG010001219.1, read on the forward strand.
GGAACTGAATTCAGACGACGATCAAGAGTCGAGAACGGTACAGCGAATCGTCTTCTTTCTTTAATAATTTTAATGAAACGTAAAAACGTTTGGATGCAGGAGTATACCCCCTACATCCTAAAGCAATTTCTGCCTGGCCGCATATGTTTAAGCCTGCGGGAGGGGCACCATTTTTGAGGAAGATGGAGTGAATTTCAATTCTCTTTTTTAGGGTTTTTTCATGCATTAAAATGGAGCAAATTTCGTTGTCTGTCTGCTTCTTTGGCATCCGTTTATATTCCATCGGGGATCCTCTGGCCCTGGAAATTCTTCTATGAATGCAGGAGTATACCCCCTACAGTCTAAGACAAATTTTGCCCGATCTTATGCGTTTAAGCATGCGGGAGGGGCTTTTTTTTTTAAGCAGATAGAATGAATCTCAATTAACTTTTTTAGGGTTTTTCATGCATTAAAATGGAGCGAATTTCGTCGCAAGGCCGCCCTTCTGGCAACCGTTTACTTTTCACCGGCGTTTTTTCTGGCCCTGGAAATTCCACTATGCTTGATGGGGTATACTCCCTACAGCCTAAGACAAATTTTGCCCGATCTTATACGTTTAAGCATGCGGGAGGGGCTTTTTTTTTTAAGCAGATAGAATGAATCTCAATTAACTTTTTTAGGGTTTTTCATGCATTAAAATGGAGCGAATTTCGTTTCCAGACCGCCCTTTTGGCATCCATTTAAAAAAAAAAAAAAAAAAAAAAAAAAAAATTAAACCAAAGGGGGGGGGGGGGTTTCCTCCAAAACACACACATAACAAAGGTTAAAGGGGGGGTCAACCCCCAAACCCGCCCCCCCCCCCATTTTGGCATTGTCTACTCTTTGTATGGTGACCGTGTTCTCATATCCTTTTAATTTAATCTCTTTTCCCGTTCTCGTCTCTGTTGGCATCCCCCTTTTCCCTCCATATTTGTAGTTCCTTTTTGTACAAGTGTACAATCATTGCTTTATAGTGGACCCCTCTGTTTCCAATATGTAATAAGATTGATTTGTAATGTTGGAAACAGAAATAAAATTGAATTGAATTGAATATAATTTCAAATATTATGTAGGCCTATTTTATATTGCAAATGCCATTTGATATTTATTTTATGTAAGCATTTAAAAAAATGTTTTGATTGCGTCATGGAAATAAAATTATTTGAATTGAAATTTAATTGAATTATTATATAGATAATCAAAGATATCCCGGAATATATTCTGCCATAATTGTGAGTCATTGTCATTCTCCTCCTTACTGTTATCACTAGTATTCATATTAATCATTATACAGTGCGTCCCAGAAAAAACGAAACCGAGAATTATCGATGTTTTATCATAACTTAATCACAACTATAATTGATAAATGACACATATTTGGAAAGCTTGGATCCTCCTCTTTCATTTGATTTTCACAGGCTGCCTGCCGGAGCAACAAGCAGAATTAACAAAAGACTTCCCATTAGACGTCCCAACCCTGGGAAGGAGCAGTGTTCCTGACATACCAACCTTGACCATAACGAACGAGGGTGTTCTGAAGCAGATCAAAAAGGTCAAGCCCAACAAAGCCCCTGGACCAGATGGTATTTCACCATGGATGCTACATTTGTGTGCAGAAGAAATCACTCCGGTGTTGACAGACATCTTTCAGCAATCTACGGACGAAGGAGTTCTCCCATCTCAGTGGAGAGATGCCAATGTCTGTGCCATCTACAAAAAAGGGCCCAAGGAAGAACCTGCCAACTACCGGGGAGTTTCTCTAACAAGTGTGATCAGCAAGATATTGGAACATGTCATCCACTCTCACATAATGAAACATCTAGAGGCCCATGGCATCTTGGCGGATAACCAACATGGTTTCAGGGCAAAACACTCTACAGTGACACAGATGATCCTTACTACCCATGACTTGACTAAAAATGTGGAGAATGGAGAAACAACCCACATGGCAATCCTTGACTTTGCCAAGGCGTTCGATTAGGTGACCCACGAAAGATTGATTGGGAAATTAGACTATCATGGAATTAGAGGTCCACTACTTCAGTGGCTGAGACATTTCCTCACAGCAAGGACACAGAAGGTAGTCTGCAATGGCACTTCATCAAAACCTAAGAAAGTCTTGTCAGGCGTACCGCAAGGAACGGTACTCGGCCCACTGATGTTCTTGCTGTTCATCAATGACTTGCCAGACAATCTTCGCAGCACTGCCAGACTTTTCGCCGACGACTGTATCATCTATACAAACGGCAAGTCCAGAGAAGAATTGGATACCCTCCAAGAGGATCTCCACCAACTCGAAGCTTGGCAGAGCAAATGGGCCATGTCTTTCAACCCAGCCAAATGTACGGTCATGAAGATCTCCAACAATCGGGACCCACCGAATAGGAATTACACCTTCTGTGGTCAACCACTTCAAGAAGTGTCTTCTTATCCCTACCTCGGTGTGGAAATCGACAACAAGCTGAGATGGGACACTCACTTCAAGAAGCTCACCTCCAAAGCCAACAAGGTGCTTGGCTTCCTAAGAAGAAACCTCTGGTTTTGTACCAAGGTCATCAAAGAGTCCGCATACAAAACGCTGGTCAGACCCATCCTGGAGTACGCCAGTAGTTCATGGGACCCGTACCGCAAAGGGGACATCCTTCTCATCGAATCGATCCAACGAAAGGCAGCTAGATTCTGCATGAATGACTACAAGCAACTGAGCAGTGTTTCCCAAATGATCAAGGAGTTAGAGTGGGATTCACTGGAGAATCGAAGGAGGATTGCCAGACTTCAACTCCTGTACAAGATCATAAACGGAGAAGTGGGAATCAAGGCGGACACATACATCCAAACCAACAACAGAGGGGGAAGAACAACTAGAGGGAACAGCAAAAGAATCCAGAGGGTGTTGATTAAGAAGGACGTGCACAAATACTCATTCTTCAACAGGACAGCAGCAGAATGGAACCTACTCAAGGAGGAAACAGTTATGTCTACCTCCAGTACAGTCTTCAAGCAGAAACTTCAAATGTGAAACACCTCTCCTTCCATAGCACAACCGCGACCATACAAATCAAAACGTTGGTGAAGTACAGTTAAACCTGAATCTACCGACGCAACCGAAACAGAAACAGAAACAGATAAATAAAACGAATTTCTAATACTACCTACTCTTTCTGGTAAGTTAAAGTTGAATCGGCTATTTCTTGTATTATAATCATGTAAGTCAGTAACAAGATCGAAGTTGGATCGAATATAATGATTCGACCTAGTATGATATATTTTATGCACGTGATGCAATACGAGTTGTTTTGATCTTTGGTCGACGTCAAGAAAACCAGCTTTAGAAAGTTCGCTGTAACCAACATGAGTTCTTGGACCAGAACAGTTGATACATCTCACCATTTTGTTCTGTATAATCTTCAACTTCTTTTGATCTGACTTGTTTATGTTACTATACCATGCAGGGTTAACATAGTCAAATATACATTGAATAAGAGCACAAATTTCAGACGAGAATTTGCTTTTTTTACAACTGATTCTACTAAAGATGAAAATGAAATTGCGCTAGCCATCTCAATGCCTAAATACTTCACAGAATCTTTTCTCTTGATTATTGTGTGTCACTTTGAATTCAAATGAATTTTTAGAACTACTTTTAGAACAAAACAAAATGCTTTCTGTTTTTCCCAAGTGTAAAGAAAGCTTATTATCAGTTATCCAATCGACACACGTAGACAGCTGTTCACTGAGCTTTTCCTCAATATATTTAGGATCAGGATTTGAATAGAGTAGTATACGCTGTCATCTGCGTACAATAATAGTTTAAAGTCTTTTATACAAATACACATATCATTTATATAACTTGAAAATAGAATTGGGCCTAAAATGCTTCCCTGAGGAACACCGCATGTTATAGGCATTAGTTTGGAACGAATATCATGAATGGCCACTACTTGATGTCGATTAGATAAGTAGGATCTGAACCAATCTAAACTTGCCTTATTAAAACCCATTAGTTGTAACTTCTTCAATAAGACGCAATGATTAACTGTATCAAAAGCCTTTTGCAGATCAAGGAGCACCATACCAACAAAGCGCCCTTGGGAAGTTTCTGTCCTCAAATAATCAGTCAAATGAATTAGACATGTTTCAGTCGAATAATCATGTCGAAAACCAGATTGAAATTCATAAATAATATCATTTTCTTTGAAGTATCTTTCAATTTGAACACAGGCCGATTTTTCTAGAATCTTTGATGCTATGCTTAAAACACTAATAGGTCTATAGTTGCCAGTGGCGTAATGAGCAAAAACGTTTGGGGGGGGGGGGGCTGACACAAAAAAAATCCGCAGCACCCCCACTCTAACATGCAGGCCCCGCTGAACGTTTCGCAAAGTGGGGTCTAGGGGCAAAGCCCCGGCGGGGGTCAAGGGGCGGAGCCCCCGAAGCTCAAGGGGTATGGGCATCAGTGGCCGATCCAGGATTTTTTTTACCGGGGGGCACAAAATGGCATGGGGTTAAATATATGTAAAACGATGAAGCGACAGAACGGGGCTTTAGCGGCGAAGGAGCGGAGCTACCAAGCGGGGGTGGGTCTGGGAGGGGGTTCTGACCCCCTCCCAGAGTAAGAAGCATTTGCAATTTTAGAACCAAATTAGTCGCATTTTCAGGCACTTCCTAGAGTAATATGACGTAAAATTACTTTCTCCTACCCCTTTTAAAAGTAGGGATCTTTTGCAATTTGAGAACCACATTTGGCGCATTAATGTCCACCGGCACTTCCTGGAAAAAAACGAGGCCTTCTGATTGGTTAGAAGTTAGAGAAAAGTGATCTGTCACGTCTTGAGACGTTGTATATGCTTTGATGCCGCACAATGCACAAAGACGGTGGTCCGGTACTTCATCAGTAGTACTTGCAACAATTTTCTCGAGTGTTTAAACTGTGTTGTTATCAGGGGCGTCGCTAGATCTTTGTCAGTGGGTGAGTAGGGAGGGTGTAGAGGCCACCGATTACCGACAAAACGAGCAACCAATAACCGACAAATATATTAATGCCAATGTCCAAATGTCTACAAATTTAACCCTATAAACCCGGGGCCAGGAACGAAGTTATTTTCAGTCTCCTCCCTCCCGCGCGAAGCGCGGAAATTTTGACACTTCATTAAATTATTAGAGAAAGAAGACGATCCGTTGTACCGTTCTCGACTCTTAATTCTTGTTTGGATCCAGTTCCCCCCCCCTCCCGCGCGAAGCGCGGCAGTTTTGACGTTTCAATAAATTATTACTCTTTTTTCTTGTCTGAATTCATTTTCGCCCATCCCGCGCGAAGCGCGGAAGCTTTGACGATTGATTAAATTATTACTCTTAATCCTTGTCTGAATTCATTTTCGCCCATCTCGCGCGAAGCGTGGAAGCTTTGATGTTTCAATATATCATTACTCTTAATCCTTGTCTGAATTCATTTTCGCCCATCTCGCGCCAAGCGCGGAAGCTTTGACGTTTCAATGAATTATTACTCTTAATCCTTGTCTGAATTCGTTTTCGCCCATCCCGCGCGAAGCGCGGATGTCTCACGTTTCATTAAATTATTATAGAAAGAAGACGATTTGTTGTATCGTGTCCTTGTCTTAATTCAGTTTCCCCTCTCCCGCGCAAAGCGCGGAAGCTTTGACACTTCATTAAATTATTAGAGAAAGAAGATGATTCATTGTACCGGTTCCGACTCTTAATCCTTGTCTGAATTCATTTTCGCCCACCTCGCGCGAAGCGCGGAAACTCGGGCGTTTCATTAAACTAGTTACTTTTAATCCTTGTCTGAATTCATATACACCCATACCGCGCGAAGCGCGGAATCTTTCACGTTTCATTATTTTATCAGAGAAAGAAGACGATTCGTTGTATTGTGTTCTTGTCTGAATTCAGTTTTCCCCCTCCCGCACATAGCCCGGAAGCTTTGACACTTCATTAAATTATTAAAGAAGGAAGACGATTCGTTGTACCGTTCTCGACTCTTAATCTTGTCTGAATTCAATTTTCCCACTGGGCCCCTTGACGGTACATGTGCAGTGTTACATGATGTAAGTATGGAACGCCCGACAGTGCTTGTCACAGTTGCTTCTGGAAAGGATTTTTTTTTTTACTAGTGTTACTGTTAGTGGCCATGGCCCCTTAGTGACTATAACAAGACATATGCTCTTCCTGGCCCTTTGGGAACGTGTCAGTTTGCAACAGAAATGGAGAAACGCACATTTTGTTGAAAATCATATGATATCACGAACATTTATACATCACTTGCATATGGAATTGAAAATAAGTCATGGTTCAATTTTATTTAGGGGGGGGGGGGGGGCTGGCGCCCCCCCCCCCCCAAGCCCCCCCCCCCACCAGTACGCCAGTGATAGTTGCTAACATCAGTTTTATCTTTCTTTTTATAAAGTGGAGTCACTTTTGCTATTTTCATATCATCTGGATAAGTACTCGTCAAGATAGTTAGGTTCATTCAGTAACTTAGAGGCTTAAATAAAACCTTCGCACCATCTTTTAGGAATTTAGCTGGAATCATGACTAACCCAGTACTTTTTGATACATTCAACTTACGTAACTCTTTGAAAACAAATTGTTCACTGATTGGTAATAACTCGAAGCTGTTTTCACGTAGGCCTACACCTTTTCTTTCGTAAAAATCACGAATACAATCATTGTCTGCGCTGAAAAAGTCTTTGGAAGGGGGGAGTTTGTTTACTAATTTGGCAGCCACATTAAATTTTGTGAAAAGAGAATTGAATTCATCAGCGATGGCCATCTTATCATGACATAATTCCCCATCAATCTTAATGACAGATTCTTGTTCTTTTCGCTTCTTATTTTTTAATCCTAAGCTTTTTAGATTCTGCCAAAGCCTTTTCAAATCTCAGTGGCGGATCCAGGAATTTCTTACCGGAGGGGGGGGGGGGGGGCACAAAATCGCATGGGGTGAAATATATGAAAAACGATGGAGCAAGGCGTCAGCGGCGAGGGAGCGGAGCGACCAAGCGGGGTGGGTCTGGGAGGGGGTCAGAACCCCCTCCCTGAGTAGGAAGCATTTGCAATTTAAGAACCACATTAGGTGCATTTTCAGGCACTTCCTGGAGTAATATGACGTAAAATTGCTTTTTCCTACCCCCTCAAAAAGTAGGGATCCAGGGGCGGTTGATGGGATCTGGCTTTTTGCTAAGGGGGAGGGGGGGGGGGGGGTTTGACCCAATGACGACACGGAGCATCGTCCACGAGCCGCAAAGCGGCGAGGCGATTTTTTTGTTGTTGTTGCTATTTTTAACCCCCGTAAGTGATGTTTTCCTGGCATCTACTGACACAATGGAGACTATCATAAAAGCAGTGCATGATAATTACGTCTTTTAAAATCAAATAACAGTTTAAGGGGGTTTGCCATATGAGCCGATGATTACGATACGGATACTGTGTGGGTCTGGACACAATGATGGTGTTTTTCTATTCACATCACATTTTCACTTGGCAGCCCAAGGGGGGGGGGGGGGGGGGGTTAAACCCCCTAATCCCTCCCCCATCCCCCCATAGATCCGCCACTGGGATCTTTTGCAAACTGGAAGCAATAAGCATTACATGTAGGCGATGGAAAAAAAGTGCTTGCGAAACGGATAGAAACTTCGCGGCCACAGGGATGACAGAAAATAATATAACAATGAAACCAGCAACTGTGGCAGGATTAATGGCGGGGACAATCTGCATGCTGAAAGAGCACTTAGAATAGGTATATCGGAAAATTAATTCAAGACTAAGTTATAAGTTAGAAGTTAGAAGTTATAAAGGAGATAAAATCTTTGGTATCAGTCATGTTCGACTTAAAATTGCCTGCCCCCCCCCCGCCCCTTACCTGGTAAAAAAAAAACACCGTCTTATAATATCATCCCCCTTTCTTACTTTTCCCTTCTCATTATTCTCCTTTTCCCCCTTTTCTCTCCTCCGTCTTTCCGCCTTTCTTCTTTTTCCGCCTTTTCTCTCCTCTCTCTTTCCCTCCCCCCCCCCTTTTTCTCCTCTCCCCTTTTCTTTCCTCCCTCTTTTCTTCTTCTTTCTCTCTTCCCTTTTTTTTCTTTTTCCTCTCCTTTTTCTTTCCCCCTCCTTTTTCTCCTTTTCTTTTTTTTGGGCCGGGGGGGGGGGGGGCACGTGCCCCCTGTGCCCCCCCTGGATCCGCCACTGAATCTTGTTTATTTTCTTCTATCTTGTTTTGTAAGTAATCGAGTTTAGCCTTTTTCACCTCTCTTTGGACCATATTTCTTAATAGGCCTACTCTGTATCTTTTATAAAGCGTCTCATCTTTTGCTCTTTTCCTCAATTTTTTGTATACTATATTTCTCTCTTGAATTAGGGAAAGAATATCCTTAGTCACCCAAGTTTCTGATCTTTGTTTTATTCTAATCCGTTTCACTGGCGCTATCCTATTCAAATTTGAGATAAAAACATGTTGAAATACTGACCACGCCTCATTTATATCTGGACAGTCAGTTATTCCTGACCAATCAACAACAGATAGTTGAAGATTGAAAGACTTTTCTGTATATTTTGGATCTGATATCATTAGTCCTGTGATGACCTATAGCCAGTCTAATATTTTTCCGTGTACAGAAAATAAAAGACTGGTCGCTAATACCTAGATCAATGACACCACTTTGACTTATTTTCTTTTCTTTGGTACAACCAACATGATCCAGTAGAGAAGAACATGTAGGTGTATAACGCGTGTTGCCTCTTTAATGAGTTGACTAAACTCGTGAAGACTCAACAAGTGAATATATTTTTTAGCCAGTGGCGATTTGTGAAGAAGACAAATATTCGTGTCTCCTAAAATAATTATTTCGTCATCCTTCTTTTAATTTCTCGATAAACAAATTGTTTTTCGGTGAAAGCAATAATAGACAGCCTTTTTCTTTTAAAAGGAATTCTAAGTTCCGATATCTTGTTTAGGATAGACCTCACATTAAGGTATAAAAAATAAAGACCTTTAACTTTAAACTTTTCTTCAAATCCTTGATAAAGAGAAGTGTTTTCATCTCTGAGGTTTGGCTGAATTATTTTTGCTATCGCTTGCTTTTCAGGTGTAACGCGCGTTACCTTAAAATAGTTTTCTTTTAGTCTATCCTCACTTTGGCTTTCTTTGTCTAGACAATCGTCAGTAAAAAATGAGTCACAAACAATAACAATTCCACTTCTCATCAGGGCATTCATAATATAACCTGCGGTACTCTGAAAAACTTAGCTTGACAATTAGTGTGAAACAATTTTTTACAATTATTATTAGAACACAGAAGGCCGTGTTGATTACACTTGACTGGCTTATCACAGTTCACACAGGGGAACTTATATTTCCGACCGTCAACTATAATTTTCGGATCATCACTACTGTCTTGATCACTGCAAGCCAATACAGTGAACACGTTATTATGTTAATGGAATCACACGATATGGTAATTATAATTAAACTTATACAAGGCAACATAGGGAACCACGTACCACTGCAAAAGAACGAAATTGTTCGTCATTGTCATATGTGATTTGTACAAAGATGATGAATAAAATATGATCATTCCGTCACCAAATCTTTATTGTAATTACTGGTATCGAAGATTGAACCGGGGATTAAACGGTCAGACAACATGCGTGATGAATGGAAAGGGGGCGTGACACAATTAAAAATAGTTTTGGTTCTGAGTGTATTTTTATACACAGTCTGGGACCAGCAATTAATGGCTAAAGGCAGCTTAAAGGGAGGCTTTACTACTTCAGCAAGAAGGGATTAGACCACCCAGTGAGCCATCGAGGTCAGTGTGACAGGTGGCTATCTCATTAACTCAGCTCTCATTTAACATAAGAAAAAGAGGATCATGGGGGACCAATAGGCACCGATTTGGGAAGTTTTCTATATAGAGGGAGCAAGTAGCTACAAGTAGGACAGTGTGCCTTTAAAATGTGCAGTAGGCCTATATCTGACTCGCCTTATCAAGAAAGCTTTTCCATGTTTATGTCTAACATTTTATGCATTTCAGAGGGAGAGAAAAAAACACGAACAGTTTAACCAAAACAACATCAGAACAAATTTTTCACTGGTTGTGGTTATCACTAGTGATTTTGCACTATTTATTTCCTTGCATATTTTGCACTTCTAGCTACATTGACGTTGCGTCGTACGCTTTCGTTCGGGATCGTCAGCGAAATCGGTCTTCTTGGTCAATAACTTGAGCCGATATTTCCACATCTTCATGCAGTTTGTTGTTATCCAGTGAAATAGGAAGGGTGCAGAAATCAAAAGATATGCCAGAAGTAAAAGAATCTCCTAAAGGTGGAGCCAGAGGAGGTAAGAAATTGTCTTTTTCATCGTCATTTTACGAGATTGGGGTTCGTGGTAATGATATGCAGGGAAAACGCCTAGCAAGCGACACCGCTGTGCATCTAGCTATGTAGTGCATCTAGGCAGCGTACATGTCTCTCTGTGGTGTGGTGCCTGGTCGATGCGATGATCGCAGTGGTCCTGTACGTACTGCGTTGGGGAGCCTAACTGAGCTGACGTCTACCATTGCCATTGGGGCAGGCTCGGCACCTGGGCTTATTATAGAGTTATAATTTGAAAAAGACTCTATAATATGCACGTTAAACATTACGGCGCTTGTTAAATTTTGGATACCTTACTGAACAAGCGCCAACATTACTAGATCTATGCTAGATCTAAGCCTAAGTCGAATCTCTGGAAAATCTACTCATGACAATTAATGAAAGAACTTAGACTTAGAGTTAGACTCTAGTCTAGAGTCTATTTATCTTCAAACATGACATGTCGCTGTTCTTGTTGCACGTAGAACTAGTTTACCTAGCTACATTTACTTTTAGCGCATGTGCATTACGTTCAGCCTACAAGAGCCCTTCTTATTGGCTATCGCTGGCTGCCATTAGTTTCAATGTTATAAGATATTGGTGCGAGGAGAAAGCTTGCGATTTTCCATTTGATCTGATGATACCAAAATCATGATATTTCAGTCAAACCCTCTATTTGCTACAATTTTTTCAGCCTCCTTAAAATTAAAAGGTTAAGTATTTCACTATTCTGAGTGTGCGTCGGTTATGTGTGAAGTGCCTCACCTGAAAGCATGACATGTCAGTGTGTAATGTTATATTACGTATTAGCATTGCCATTGCACTTAAGTTGCGCTTAAGTTCAGTAGGCCCTCTCTCACTTAAATTTAAAGCCACTCGAGCGGATCGGCTAATGGGAGCGCGTTTTCTGAATGTACAGCGCTCAATGCATATAGTTCTACATGTATGTGTCATGTTTAATATATTAATCAGTAGGGGGTGCAGGTCCGAGAATAAGGATCGTCCGCATAAACAAGGATCATCTTTGTATTCAGACGCGTCCGCAAAAATAAGGATCGTCCGCATTTTCGCAGACGTTTCATATTGCCAATCTGCGCGTTCTATCTATCCAAGTTTCTTCTCCCGGTTCGAAAGGTTGATTGCAACATCTCTCCTTTTCACTCTATCTTCTGCCATTCTGGTGCACTCTTGCAGTTTTAGTCCACTCCAGTTCTTGACATTCTCTTTCCAGTTGATTCTGGGTCTCCCTCTACAGATAGAGATAGGTCTACTTCCTTCCACTCTTCCTTCCCCTTCCAATACATGTACTTTAACAGGCTTTGTTGCCTTTTAACATGACCATAGAATTTGATTTTTCTCTCCTTAACTAATCCTACTAGTGCAATTTGTTTACGCCCTGCCAATCTGCACGTTGGCCATGCGAAAAAAATGGATTCCGCAATGATTTTCTTGATGCATTTTACATTGAATTTGTACAGAGACTTCAACATACCGGTATGTCTGATGTACCCCTCAAGCCCAGTCAATTGATGTAATATAAATATTTTTAAATTTTCAACATTTGTTTATGAATCATTTTGTATCAAACTATCAATGTAATTTTTAATCGAGAATGAAATAAATGAAAATTGAATTGAATTGAATATACAGGGATGCCACATCCCCTGTTTAGCGACATTTGTAGCAAGACATTTTGGCTTAACTTTAGAATACCCCACCAAAAGGGTAAACATCAAAGACCTAGGGTTAGGTTTAGAGTTAGGGTTAGAGTTAGGATTAGATTTAGTGTTACTTATAAAGCTTAAGTCTCGAGATTTGGCTTCATTGGTGAATTTTTTGGTACCCTACAAACATTTTTGTCAATTTTAGTGGTGGGGTATTCTAAAGTTGTTCCGATATTTTTAGCAATACTAAAAGTCTAAAACCAAGTTATTACCTGGTTCTGGTTTCTTATTCCATTGATACCACATTCCAATCCTTGTGTAAATGATACCTTTCTAAGCCTGTCAGGTCATTTCATTGTGACACTATTCATACCCTTAACAATACAAAGTTTTGGGAAATTTTTAAAATTGGGTGGATAGTGATTCTTTACAATTTTAATATATTTAGATGCCTCTGAGGATGTATTATAAGCACTAGAAAATTTAGCCCCTAAAACATTTCTGCTTTCGAGAAAAATTGAATATAAAAATTTACTGGTGCTCCCGGTCAATTTTGATGAATTTCAAATAGCCCCTACGGCCGCTCAATGGTAGCTGCGACCATGAAAATATCAGAATATGTAGTTGTGTTATATATTTTCCAAACAGGAATAGCTAGGCGGTCGATTTTAGTCAAGAAACATTGTTTTGTAGCTTAATTAACATCTTGACCTTGAGAGGGAGCTATACAACATAAAGAGTTTATTATTTACAATTTCATAACTTTAGACTCAATTTCAACCGCGACAACGATCGCTGAATATTGTAGTATCGCATATGCTTCCAATATGTTCATTTGAACCAAATTCATGACCCCATACCAAAACTTTGTAATACCTTTAACAATACAACTTGCTATTAGACTTTCATGGATTTCATTCTGACCTGTGGCTGTCTGGGATAGGTCGATGTCCAGCCCTGTACACAAAACACTGTGGCAACTCAAACCTTTGTATTAGTGTTGTAACATCATAGATGTCTCCAATTCCGTTTAACCGCCAGTCAAAACCGGTCGGTTTTCGGTTTAAACGATTTAAATACCAGACAGTTACATGTAAACGTTTGACTACATGCAGCACTACTTTGTATCTGTATCTGTATCTGTCTGTGACATACAATCACCAGCGTCTGGTTGTCGCGTATGACACATGAAAAGATGATTGCATTTTGTTAAGAGAGGACTTACTTTGATGAATGTATAATATGTATCTGAGAGAACCAGTGAATGAGAAGCATTAGGCTGACTGCATGTACACATACAGGGGGTGTTTCACAAAGATCCTAAGTCAAACTTAACTCTAAGTTGGACTTAAATATTATGGAGAGCCATTTGTAGCCTTAAAATAAAATGTATTTTAGACTTTTCATAAATTACACATCAAGAACAAGAAATCTCCTTGATAATAGAAAATATGAATGATTTGAATTAACATTTTAAAATAACTTTTACAAAATATTTTCAAAGATGCTAATTGCTAACGGCTTTCCATAATTTTAAGTCCAAGTTACTTAGAGATAATTTCAACTTAGGATCCTTTGTGAAACATCCCCCAGGATTGTCTATTATGTTGTATGACTTTAAAGCCCCTCTAAAGCGTTGGGAGCCCCTAATTTACCAAAAGTTGGATCGCAAAATTTAAATTCCATTTTATAATGATGTGAAAGAGGATGGCATTAAACACACAAATTTCCCCTCAAATGTATCTGAAGTTGAATATCGATAAAAGACAAAATTTGGGTTGTCTGTTGTACGCAGAAAACCCATATTTTGTGTTCTTTCCTCAATGTTTATCCTTCATAACGCTTTTGAATACATGCCAGTATGTACAGTAGTAGGTAATGTAAGCAAATATTTTGAATAACAAACACCAATCGAGAGTGGCGTGGATGATAGGGGAACATTAAGTACCGGTATGCACTTTGTTTCAAACAGCTAGGCTGTCATTTAAATTAGTGGTCTATTCAAATTTCTTCACATAATTTGGTTTATCATATTTTTAACCTTTGGAAAAATTTGTTTAAATTACCCCCCCAAAATTAAATACATTTTCAACTCAATATTGATGACCGAGTCAACTTTGGTGGAAAAATTGAAAGAGTCCTAAAGCTCTTATACCATATGCAGTGTGTATTTTAAAGCAAATGCAAATCTTGATTTCTAACCTGATGGATGGAAATTTCACCCGACTCGTAACTGATGATAATTCCACATAGAATTTAAAAAAATTATCAATTCTTTTTGGCAAACCTGAGTGAGTTACATCAGAAGTATGGTGCATTGAACGTGTTACCAATGCACGCAATTGGCATACCTGCCAACACTTCCAAATAATTCAGAATATTCTGATTTTCTGGATTTTTAGGACCTAAAAATTCGGAATATTCTGATTTTTCAAAATTTCCAATTTTTTTCTTTTTTCTTTTTTGTTGTTGGCTAAATCCATATTAAGCTTGTTTTTTCATGTGTCGCCATTGGAGAGTTTACCTATTAGGCCTTGAATGGCTGCATGATCGAGCAGCGAATTTGTATTCGCTTAATCGCTTTTTAGTACAGTTCTACAGTGTATTGCCGGTTACACTGCCGCTGCATGTGCGAACGCCTGTTAAGGGTACAGATTTCTTATTTTCGAGGGCATACCGTGCTAGAAATTCCTAAGTCTTATTTTCAAATGTTGGCAGGTATGAATTGGGGGATGCGTACTGGTACATGTACATGTATGTGTAGCTTTAAAACCCTCTAGCGTACACATACATGTACATGTATGTACAATATATAAGGAAAATAAGTGGGGTACATGTACATGTAGCTATGAGGAAGGAATGTAATCCAGAACTGAAATACACTTGAGACAGTATCATACAAGTTCATAGTAATGACTATTTCACTCACGATGGCATACCAGAGAATACCAGACATTCTCCTTGAGCTTGACCCCTGGAGGTTACAAGTTGACCTTGACAACATGACCTTTCACACTTCATAGGTCCTTGGGATTATATCCCTCTGTCAAAGCAGAAATTATGCTACTACTTTATACCAGGATTGCCAGCATTAACTACTGTACATGTAGGTATTCAGATAGCAAGCATTCATGATTCAGGGAGAATAAAATAAAATGATAAAGGGGTCTACACAGTACATGTTCATGTATCAGAAACTCCATTTTGATATGCAGGCCAATGTGTACAACATTATTCACTTCTCATATGTACAGTGTACATGCAGATGTGCCGCAAATTGTATTGTATTGTGTGTTCATCATGAATACAACTGTTAATATCTTCTTCAGATTTATTTTTGCATGTCAATGCATCTACATGCGGTACATGTACAGATACAGTGAATACACACATGTTTCTTGAAACATAGATAAAATACCAGTCAGTTAGCCTCGATCAGCAAGATATTTCTTCTCAAGTCGGGTGTTGGGAGAATGGAGCAAATACAAACTACTGTCTATTACCGCAGCCAAAAGAGAGGCAGGAATTTGTACCTTCATTATATTTATCTGATTGTGAATTTTGAATTAATTGAGAGAGAAAGAGTGAGAGAAAGAGAGAAAGAAAGACAAAGAGATCAAAAGAGAGAGAGAGAGATAAGGGAATTGTATTTGTTATCCTGTATTCCACTATACAGTACATTGGCCTCCATGTAAACTTTCATGTACTTACATGTATTTAGGCACGTGTCTGTGAACACATTGTATACTATAAAGCGCTTAGAGACATTGTATTAAGCGCTACATATAAAAGTGGAATATTATTATTATTATTAAAGGTAATCTAGCTTTTTGTGATGCAATATTCATTGCTCAAGGTGATGGTGTGACAACTGTTACACCATCACTGCCAAGCCTGTCAGAGCTCTGCATCTATGTACTATGATGTAAAGAACAATATTCAGTTTGTATTAGAGCACTGCACTATTATGAACAGGGGTTTAACCACAAACTGTACTGTGTATGATGGGAGGGGGGGGGGGGGGGGGTTATTGGACCAACTTTGCCAACATTTAGCCCTAAACTTTCAACCATGTAAGGGGAAAATGACAGAGAGAGACAGAGAGAGAGTGTGTGTGTGTGTGTGTGTGTGTGTGAGGGGGGGGGGGGGGGTGCGGAGGGGATAAGTGAGAAAGAACTCTTGTACATGTACATCAATTTCTAAACTCAATTATAGTACCACAAAGTCCCAAGTACAAGTATCACATTATCTACAATGTAGGGATAGCTGAAGTAGCTCTACCACTACCAGGTGGCAGCTGTTGGAATTTGATGACCGAAGTAATCCACCAATTCAGATTTCCTTGGTTAAAGGGAACCGAAACCTTCATACTAAGTTACTTTTATTGTAAAGTTTAAGATATTTGAATAAAATCAGTGAAAATTTGAACCAAATCAGGCAAGGAATAAGGAAGTTAAAGCTTTTTGAAATGACTAGTCACTAGAGAGTGATATTCAATTTGATGCGTCATTTGTGGACAACTCTCCATGCCTTTTGTACATCAAATTTCATGTTTTTCCTTCTTTCTTGTGATTGAGATAATCTACTCCCCTGAAAGCAAGATATAGAATGCAAAATGATATTCTACTTCACATGTTGTTATGAAGTCGGATCAAGAACACAAATAAATACAAAGAAAACGAAAAAAAAATTGAAATTTTATGTTCAAAAGGCATGGAGAGTTGTCCACAGATGATGTCATCAAATTGAATACCGCCCTCTAGTGACTAGTCATTTAAAAAAGCTCTAACTTCCTTATTCCTTGCCGGATTTGGTTCAAATTTTCACTGATTTTATTCAAATCTTTTAAACTTTACAATAAAAGTAACTTAGTATGAAGGTTTTGGTTCCTTTTAAGACAGGTAGAATATAGAATTCAGATTTGCAATGTGAAAGTTCAAGGAACAACACACATACTTTCATATGCTAGGAACAGGATTTCAAAGACATTTCTTGAACAGACAAGGGCACTGCACATACATGTACATGTTTATTGACAGTTATTATATGTAGCTAAATAGAAACTTGAAACACCTAATTTACTAGTTAAATTTGGTTTCTATTAGATTGAGCTGCCTGCAAGATTACTTTCCTATTGCCAATATAGTTCTAGTATCACAGAAGGGCAAACCATAAGACACAGTCCACAGATTGACTCTTAAGCCCCACTGTCCTACTTGTAGCTACCGTAATTAACGGTGTATAAACCGCCCTCGTGTATTAACCGCACCCCTCTTTTTCGCCCTAAAAAAAAAAAAAAAAAAAAAAAAACCCATGCGGGAAGGCCTTTCATTTAACTGCGAGGTGCAGCTGAATGTGTAAGATCATTAATGTAAATTAAAAAACAGTAGAGGACCTAGGATAGAACCTTGTGGTACGCCGCGTAATAGAAGAAAAATTGGAGGAATTATTATTATAAACTACATGAGATCTATCAGAAAGATTACTTTCAAACCAAGATGACAGACAAATTTGAGTGTTGTTCTAGTTTCAGAGTGGTGAGTCAACACACCGATTACTGAGCTGGGAGACATTGCCAGGCATAGCGCCAGGTGGAGGGGCATAAATCGAAACATTTATAAACAAAATAGAATATAACAATTTTTTTTGGTGTACCGTGTATAAACCGCACCCCCGACTTTGAATTTTTTTGGGTGGCAAAAAGGTGCGGTTTATACACCGTTAATTACGGTACTTGCTCCCTCTATATGGAAAACTTCCCCAATCGGTGCCTGTTGGTCCCCCATGATCCTCTTTTTCTTATGTTAGTTGAGAGTTGAGTTGATGAGATAGCCAACTGTCAGTGACCTCGCTGTGTGGTCTAATCCCCTCTGGCCCAGTAGTATTGATGGTGTTTAAGGCTTGGCTTCATCAGACCGAAGTTGCAAAATATCCCACTATTTTCAGACTCGGGCTATTTTCCCGAAGCTCAAAATTGCTCTTCACCAGACCGATTTGCTCATCAGAAAATAGCTCGGACGGGCGCAAATTAGCCCGCTATTTGGGAAATAGCGGGCTATTTTGGAAACAAGACCAAGATTTCTCAGGATATTTTCTTGACCAAATAGCCAGCTAATTGCAACTGCGGGCTGATGAAGACGCAATGAGCTGGCTAATTTGAGATTGGGCTATTTAAAAAAGCGGGTTATTTTGCAACTTCGGTCTGATGGAGATAGGCCTTTAGAGTCTAAGCATATATACTAGTGGACATGGACCTTCCTCAAAGCAATGATAGTCCAAGTCAAGCAAGGGTGATAACCAAAATTGAAAGGTTTTTGTTTTATTCATCATACCTGTGATGTAGACCATGTTGATTGTTAGTCTCTTTAGCTTGAAATATTAATTTCAGATTGATGCTTTGAGTAATGTTGCATGTACTGTACATTACACACTACATCCCCAGTAATAACAAATCAATCAGAACTTTTCATGTACATGTAGGCTCAACTTTTAGGCCACTGTTTGAGAAATAGATTGTGAAGTTGATAACAGCCTCAACTGTTTTTCATGTAGCTACATGTAGGTTGAGCAAGTTTGATGATTGTGATAGAACGTAGTTTGAAGGTAGATAAGATTCATGACATGAACTGATGCCAGTACATGTACAGTGTAGATGTGATCATATTCGCACCATACGAACACATGTATGTCAGTAAGGTCGTGGAGAATATTGCTGTAAATTATGATTTCAGGTGGTTGCGAGGAGGTTGGAGATAAATCATACAGAGCAATGATTGTCCCGTTTGTTTATAGATTGTAGCTCATGTTTAGACAATGAGATACAGCCATTTCCTCTCTCTCTCACCTTCTTTATACTCCATATGGCTTTGTTATGTGTAGAAGGCCTACAGTGTATACCTGAGTACATGTACCAGGGATGCCAGTTTTCAGGGAAAAGCCTGAATTCAGGCCCTGGCAAGTTATTTTCAGGCCATAGTTTAGGCTTTTTATGTACAAAATAGCTAATTCTAGGTGATTTTCAGGCCCTCTAATCAATTGTAACTGGCATCCCTGATGTACAGATGGTATTTGTATTTTAATTCCTACAATACATGTAGATCCAAGTAAAATGAAAATTCAGGTAAAACCCTCTGTAGTACATACTGTACATGTATTGTATTGTATTTATTAAACTTCATTGATGTACAGGTACATCAATATTCTGTTTATAAACATATAATCACTTTACAATGTAATGTAAACAATCAATATTCTGTTGGGAACATATACATCATATAAGTCAATTTACAATGTAATGTAACATATCAATATTCTGTAAACATATATACCGTATAAATCAATTTACAATACAATACATGTATAAAAAGAGAATAAAAACAGCAACGACAAGCTTGTAAAACCTTTCAACAACTGACAAATATCAACACAAATCTAGACTCATCTACTGGAAAATGTTTTACAGTGGCTGACTTGAAAACATTGAACAATCAACCTTCCATTAGAGAATTAACCTGTCTTGCCTATTTTAAAATAGTTTTAAACTCAATGCATTATACCTATTTTTAAAAGTATAATATTTCATGTTTCTTTTTCACTTTCTGTAATTTTCAAAGCACTAATGTATGGTACTTTTTGTTTTTAGCACTCCTAAATGATTATCAATTGTAAAAAACACTCGCATGAATAATAGTATCAAAAGCAATAATTTTAGGTACCCTCTGATAATCATTGTTCTCAAGTTCACTGTCTTGAATCAATTTGATATTTCTATTGACTAGAAGCAAACATGTACTTTTTGTCTACATTATCTGTCAGCCTACATGTTTATTTGACACTTATAGTGGATTCTACATTTTGTATTTAGTGTAGGCCTATGACATTGTTATAATAAGAGTGGCACCTACAGTATGTAATATAACATAACAAAATTACCTCCTTTCATAACGCGGCCATGTTTAGTTGATGCAAATATTCTCCACTGCAAGACGGCAATCCAATATGATGGACAGTGAGAGTGGCTTGAGGCTGTATGTCATTGCCATCCATTTGTGAGCGTCTCTCTCAGCGGTGGCGTTAGATTTGTCGGCCAGTCAACGCACTCAACGGTTAAAGGGAAACATTTTTCAAATTATTTAATATTTGTGGTGGTACACAAGTATTAGAAATCGTTATATTTATGGCTATTTCAGCCGTCTCTGAACCGATTTTGATCAAACAAAGATGATTTTGTCATTTAAATTGTATTTTCTTTCAAATTTGACACTCAGTTTTTCATTTTCTCACACAAAATTATTTTGTGTAGTGCCCTTTGCAACAGAACTCAACTATCCCTTTAAAGGTACCTCAGTGCAAGCTGTTAAATTGCATTTGGAGAAACAGTTCCTGTTGATTATTATATATCAGTACTTTTTTGTTGTATTTAGCAATATGCATACCAGTTATTTTCATGTTCAGGGTTGTAAAGAGTTATGGAAATAGCAAAAGGTGATATAGAAAAGACTGGCTTTTGATTTCCTGTTCTTCAATAGTTCTGATATGCACTGTTAGGCCATTAAAAAAAATAAACATGTTTAGCGTTCCCGCCCGCTTCCTTTTTGGGGGCCGCCTCCTACGGTATTTTTTTTTTTTTGTAATTTTTTTTGAAATTTTTTTTTTTAAAGAAAAAAAACACTGCTAAAATGGATCTATTTCTGATTTTAAAAAAAAGAAAGAAAATGTCGGCGGCCATCTTGAAAAATAGCCCGACTGTCAGGGAAAATGTATCGAGCGGCCATTTTGAAAGAAAAAAAGAAAAAAAAGGGCCTCCTCCTTCCTATTTTTCAAAAAAAAAGGGATGCTAAACATTTTTTTATTTTTTATTAAATGGCCTTAACGTAGAGCATTCGTTTACGAAGAGCAGTACTGTACATGATGTAATTTGCAAAGGAAGATTTCCAGTGGACATATTAAACAAATCTGACACAATATCACATGTACACTGGGGTTATTGCCATTACTAAAGCAGATGTTTCCCTTTAAGCTCATGAAATGGTGAATGCAGTCAGTGTACATACCTGTGTGTGTTGAACTAATCAAATTAAGACACACTGCAGGGATGTATAGATGAGTGTTGACTGGATGCGTAGAGTGAGGTATGTATGGAATCAGTAGCATGCACATCGCTATATTCCAGGTTCTTATAAAACCATTTACACACAGATAGAGATGCCCTTCGTTAGAAACATTGGAACATGTTAAAGGCCATGCAAGTTGGGGCAAATTTCGTCAACATGGCTATTAGGAAATGCACATGTTCCTGTTGATTTTATTTAAAAGTCTAAACAAGTATTTATTTTAAAAAACTTCTGTGTACAGATTTGACAGGATTACATGTTCATGTTCATGTGCGCCTACTGTACGTTAATACGAAAATGTAAACTCATCCAAAAAGAAAAAAGAGTAGTTTGCTTTTTTTGTAGGTGCATCTCTATTTCGTAATGAACATACATTGTATGTAAAGGACACTGTACATGTACATGTACATGTACATGTGTTTTATGTGCACCAAACAGGAAACAGGTGCATGTTAAAAAAACATATCGTTAGGCCTAAAAACAAAAGATGTTGTATTGCCCTTTAGGTGCCAAAACATGGTTCGGTCTGTCAGAAATCTGTTGTATTTTTTCTTCCTCTTTGGGCTGATATTTCTCAATTTTGAATGCATAAATATTTTTTTTCTCTCTAAAAAAGGGTTTTATTTTTTTTAATTTTTAATTTTTTAAAGCTGACCGTAGATTTCAAGATTTTTTGGTCGGTCTCAAAGGGCAATACAACATATTTTTTTTTGGTCACGCCTTAGTGATGTTCATGACTGGACAGAGCTCTACATGTACACTGTACATGCACACAGCATACACAATGTAGTTCATTCATATCTACTGCTGATTACCAGCTCATATTGATTGACCTATTGTTTCATTCTATTCAAATAAATGAAGCAAAATGCGTTTAACTGAATTGATTTTCACTCTTCCTCTAATTGTGAGTGTTAATCAATCATACTTTCTACATACAGTAGTGCACATACAGTAGTACATACAATGTTAATATATATTATAAAACATATACACTGTATGTACACATTTTGAAAACTCAGTTGGCTGCTCAAGTTATGAATTCCTGATTTAAAAAAATAAAAAAATAAAATCTTATTTTGACAATTGATAAATGTAAAATCCCTTGTATATTCCGGTTGCATTCACGCTGTCAGTAGAATGAAATACATTAATATGCTAGTTCTTGTATACCACAAAATGTTTGTGTTACAACAACTGCAAATTGCTTTATGCTCACATTATTAAACATTCAGTGTACATGTACATGTAGGTAAATTTGTCAACATGCGTTGACCTTTTGTTGCATATCATTTTAATTCTGAAGATATACATGTAACATTTACGGGGTGTCCAGCATTTAAGAGAAGGTTAAGTTCTGGGAAAAGGTGAAAAATCAGTTGTGAGCGTTATCATTTTTATTATGCAAGTGTGGAAGAACATCAGATTAAAAAAATGTTCCCTGAAAAGCATGGCTCTTCAAATGCTTTCATATTCTAAATATGGCATGTAACAACATAAAAATCGGGACAGATTTTTATTCCACATGTTTGTGTAGCCCCATATCTTTCTGTGCACGTGCTTGTAACTTTACCAAGACTGGGCCAAATTTCTTATCATTTTGATGATTCCAGAACCTTGCAGTACACACCAATACTTACAGTATATGCTAGATGATCATCCTTTTTCTGATCGATTCCACACCGTTTATTTCACAATGCAATTGCATGATCAGAACTCAACTTTATCTTTAAGAGGCATTGGGTATTATGTTTAGTGACCATACAAGTGTAAACAGCTCAACTGCGCACATTTTAATCAAGTCTCTTACTCACTGGGCATTATCGATTGCAACTATCTATACACACATGGCATTGGGAAACCATAAAAATCAATAGTACATGTATGCAACACTCACAAACTACATTTGTTCATCGTACATTGCAATGCAATAATGCATCTGTGCTGTGGATGAGTTGCTGTTCTTTCGTTCAGGTACAAAGACTGTACATGTACATTGATTGCCTGCATGTTAATGTGGTTAATGCCCTCCCAGTCCTTTCTTCACAGTCCTTCTGATGTACATTGTAAAGGTTTTTATTCACTGGATAAGAGTTTAAAAAACCTTTTTTTTGATGTTGTCGAAATCGATTCTGTTGTCAAAATAAGTTTTATTGTCCAGCTGTCCTTGATACTGTTCACAAAATGGCATTTTCTACATTCCAGTGTGTGCTCCATTATACTGCATGTAAATCAGCACATCATGTACATGTACACTGTATGTGATTCCTATAGGGGGGGGGGGGGAGGGGAGGGGGGGGGGGGGGAGGGGGGGGGGGGTGCTTGACACCAATATGTACATGTATGGTGCTTATTAGCCCTAATTTTAACTTCGGACCCCCAAGGTTTGACAGCTTTAACAGGGGCCCTGTGCATATAAATGAACATACTTTTGAAATGAGGACTCTTTTAGAGCCCAGCCATGTTTACCTTAGATGTTAAGTGCAGTCACATCATGTACCGTACATGATAAATAAAAAAAGCAGTGAGGCAGAGAGTATGTTAAAGGGACAGTTGAGTTCTGTTTTCAGAGCGCAAATGCCTTCAAAGTGCATGGTTATTGCTCTTATTCTTATCTATGACATTTATAGTGCTCTTTTAGAACCTAAAATTGCTATGAAGGTAATCCAAGACCCCAAAATGTGTGAAATTTTTCCAATACGATCATACCAATTCAGCACTTTAAAAAAAACACAGTGATCGTTAATTAATTATTTAGTTAAAAATAACAATACATGAGCCGGCTAATTGCGGGTAATATAAGCTGCCAACAAAATAGCCAACATTGGCATTGGCTTAAATACGACGTAAAAGGCGTTATTTCGTTTTTTTCAAATTTTTCAAAATATCTAATATTTGTGGTGGTACACAAGTATTAGAAATCCTTATATTTCAGCCGTCTCTGAACCGATTTTGATCAAACAAAGATGATTTTGTCATTTAAATATTATGTTCTTTCAACTTTGACACTCAGTTTTTTATTATCTCACAACAAAATTATTTTGTGAAGCGCCCTCTGCAACAGAACTCAACTATCCCTTTAAGACATGACAACCTGCTTGGAAGCTTGGCTCTTATCCAATCATTATCATTGTGAACCTAAGCATGCCATGTTGTCCTAAACACAACACAAGCAATAACCAAAACTAGATTATCGTAATATCAAACATGCACACTTCCCTAATAAATTGTCTTGTTTGTACAGCCTTTTACCCACGCTAGTTTGGGTCTGCATGAAGTTTTTGGTGCATGCAATGTCCATTATGATTGTTATTGGTTTACATGTACCGTTAATCTCTGTGTATAAGACGCACCCCTATTTTGGGGGCCGAGAAAGAAAAAAAAAAAAAAAATAATAATAATCTTGTACCTGTGTATAAGACGCACCCCTGACTTTCGATTTTATTTTTGGCAGAAAAAAGGTGCGTCTTATACACAGAGATTTACGGTAGATGTATTATCAGTATGCTGCTGATGATGATGATGATGGTGATGACAATGATGATGATGATGGTGGTGATGACAATGATGATGGTGGTGATGACAATGATGATGATGATGATGATGATGGTGATGACAATGATGATGATGATGATGATGATGCTGGTGGTGATGACAATGATGATGATGATGATGGTGGTGATGACAATGATGATGGTGATGATGATGATGGTGATGACAATGATGATGGTGATGATGGTGATGGTGATGACAATGATGATGGTGATGATTTTGATGATCTTAATGATTTTGATGGCGATGATGGTCATCATTGCCTCTTATGTAGTTGTGGTATAGATCTGTTTGTAAATTTTCTCTTCCAGAAATCAAGATTCATAGTCCTACACAGCAGCAAAGACCATTATATCAGGGAACCAAAGATACTGAAGCTTAGAAAAGGAATAAAGAAATACAAAAACCATCCCATTGGAAAGATCCATTTTGTATACACTGTACATGTATGTATTGCAATAGTGCACTCTAGAGCCATACACTGTATTGTACATGTACGTACTGGGAAGGGTTAATGACATGGTAGCTAGTAGAGTGATGTAAACTATTCATATCGACCGACCCATCAGGTAATTCTTCTCATCTCCTAATGGAAATGATGATTAATGGCGGTGGGCCGGGGCTCGCTGAAAAATAGTGACAATCCTAACCACACACTACTAGTACATGTACAATATACAATATATATATTTATCCATCAATTCCACTCACGTATATATATATATACATGTATATTTGCATTCTTTTTTCCCCCGCTTCTATACAATTGGAAGCGTATCGCGTAAGAGTTAAATTTATTATAAGGCAAGTCACTGTCTATCCGTTTATATGTCTAATGCTTCTGTTCTATTTGTTTATTTAAAAAAAAAAAAAAGGTGTTTATAAAAAATAGATAGGGTTAAATAGTCAAAGCTGACTAAACGCCATTAAAAACAACCAACAACAACAACAACAACTACTCACGATAATCCATGACAATGGATGGGGATATCTTCACTGTTCTGTAAAGGAATCTATAACTCTGTATTTATTTGATAAGGTGACAATTTGTGTTTTAAAGTCACCTACTGTCCATGGGCTTTGGTCTCTGTTTGTTGATAATGCAAATCAATGGAGGGTGGTTATGTTTGATGTGAAAGGACCTTGAAGGATCTACATGTTCATGAATGTGTTCAATTGTATTTGATCAGATAAGGTGACAATTTGTGTTTTAAAGTCACCTACTGTCCATGGGCTTTGGTCTCTGTTTGTTGATAATGCAAATCAATGGAGGGTGGTTATGTTTGATGTGAAAGGACCTTGAAGGATCTACATGTTCATGAATGTGTTCAATTGTATTTGATCAGATAATGTTAGATGAAAATGGATGTATTGTTGGTAAGAGGATATACTGTACCTCTGTTAGATTTGACAGGAGCCACTTACATGTATAACTTACATGTATGTACAGTATGTACATGAACATGTATGTAAATGGGTAATTTTTGTTGGATATACACAGTATGAAAGAATCTAATGGTATAAAGAAAGTGTCATTGTTTGTATTGTTTCAGTTAATAGATAGATTATACATGTGTACAGTGTAGGTGTGAATAAGTGGATATTAAACTGGATATCTTATTTGACATGTTTTCCTTTTCCGTTTTACTGTTTCTACCTGCTTTCTTTTTCTTCTTAATGTTATGTTAATTACGTATTTGTTTAGGGGTCAACGTTTAACAAGGCTAAATGCTCTTTTTTGTTGACCCCTCATTCGACATAAATCTTCTTTCTTAACTAGTTTCCTTGTTAATTTTATTGTATTCATATTATCTGTAATGTTACCCTTCTACATGTATTTATATATTTCTCTTTTTTTTTTAATACTCTGTATGTATTGTATATGTTTTTTATGAAGAATGAAATAAATACCATACCATACCATACATGAAAGGACCTACATGTATTGTTGATAAAGTGATATCTTTGTTAGATATGAAAGGATCTATTGATGTAATAGGTTCTGTGTTCCATGCGAAGGGATCTCTTGGTGTGAATGTAATGTGATGACAGAGTGTCTTACCACCTGCCCCTAGGGGTTTACATGATTAGATAGGAAGCCTTCAAGATGGCCTACTCCATGACCCAATTCAAAATTCAGGTCCTGACTGGATGGATGCAAACAAAAAAGTTTCCCAAGACCTTTCCTTACTGTTTGTGAATATAGTCTGGGTGCGTTTTGATGTAAATTTGTTCCTGAAATGAATATAATGCCAGCATGATTTGTAGGTTGCCATTACATGTAATTCAGAAAGCTGTATGAGGGAAGAGATTCAAGATTCAAGATTCAAGATAATTTATTGTCATTATAAAAAATACATAAAATTTGACTTCGGACAATTAAAGGTGATATACATGTACATGTACATAAATAAATATATAAATACAGACAAAATAATTACATTTCAACATAACATTTAACAATCATCACAATTGATAGAGGGCATGTGTTCTAAAAAAATAATGCCCTGTGGGACAGTTTCTTGTTGTTCACTTCTTTTTATATTTTCACTGAAAAAAAAGAGAATACAAATGATGACAGATGTACTTGCACTGTACATTCTGCATGAACATGCAAACGTTCTACACGAACATCATGTACATGTACTTCTATGGTGTATTCTTATATTATTGGTGAATTCTTAGTGAACTACATACATGTACACATGTACATGTACTGTACAATGTTGTAGGCATAGCAGAGTGGGTACATTGCCCTGTCCTGTATGTAAGCATGAGTGACTCCTATTTAAGACCTAAATGTACCATCTCTCTCATTGCCCTCTTTTGATTATTCTCCCTGATATAATTTCCGCCATCTCCCGGGATAATAAATGTCATCTGGACCGCGGTTGATGCTTCATAATGTCACCATGGCGATCAACATCTTCCTGCAGAGAGCAGTCTCATCCATGTTCTGGAGTGATAAAAGGTTGAAACCAAAGAGGGAATCAGAAAGTGATCTGAAAGAGTAGCAAAGAAAGGATGAAAGAGAGGGAGAAAGGGAGGGGGGAGGGTGGGAGGGAGGGAGAGAGGGTGGTGGAGAGAGAGAGAGAGAGAGAGAGAGAGAGAGAGAGATAGTGAGTGAGTGAGAGATAGAAAGAAAGAGAAGGGGGGGGGATGTATTAACCCTTTTTGAGGACAGTAGCATCTGTTCTATAATTTTCAACGTCCATTTATTTGTACTTTCAAAGGCAAACAGAGAAATTAATTGAGTTTGTAATTCTACAGTGTTCTATTGCTATTTTACAATCTACACATTCCTAGAGGCTATCATCTTGATTTACTCTGTTTCTTGAATACATTTTGATGATCCATACAATACTCAGTGCTAAATCTGTCTGGACCTGTATGCTGACGGACCAGTGAGTCTTCTCGCTCCATTGTGATGCTGAAATCTGTCACCTAGATTTGTGTTGAAAGAGGGTCAAACAAACATTTGTCCGTTCTTCTAAGATTTGCACAGTAGTGTGAAATAATATGTTGAACCATGTTCACACAAAACAGCCAGAAAATAGACATTCTTGAACAGTAAGAGGTACATTCAAGTAGGAGGAATGGAATGTAAATAAACATTTGTAATGGGATGAATAGAACAGTTAGAGATTGTTTAAGTGGGAAAATGTTTGTAGCACTGTGTAGTGAAATAAAAGATGTTGCACCTTTTTGATTGGATTGCTACAACATTGTACATACAGTACATGTACATTCATGCCAAGGCCCTTTGTGCAATGGTAGGGGATTAAAGGTATAGACCAGTTTTGGAAACGCCCCCCCCCCCCCCCCCTCTCAAAAAAGGAAATGGAAGCTCTCATTAGCAATCATGTGAAAGAATATTTTTTGACTAATACGTGGTGACACAAATTTTGCCAGGAAACATCCTACTACATGTAATTGATATATTTGGTAAATTATCATATCGATCCAGCCTGGATAGATATCGCGAATGCACTTCAACATTGAACATTTGGGCATATATTTCTTTTTTTTGCAAATTTAGGTTGAAGTATTGCCATCTAAAAATGTATTTTGCACCCAAAACCCTTGAACCGCAATTTTACTGCTACCTTTAAAGACGATGCGCATTATGATGACATCTTGTAGACTACAGTTCCTCCTGTGTGCATGGATGATCTGTGCTGATGAGTTTATCTTGGAGGTGTGATGATGTGATCAGCACATTGCACATGCAGGTGTTTTAAGCAACTTCTATTTCCAAGAAATCTTTTATGGTTACAATCTGTCGTGAATGTGAATGCAGCATATTTGCTAGTATATGCTTGGCAAATGGGAATCCATATTTGAGCAATTCCAGACAGCTGTATTTAAGTAAGCAGGCTGATGCATTACTACATGTACTAGTACTTGTTCTACCGCTACTTCTTTTATTTTGTATTTTCAGAATCTGATCTTATATTTTGTGGCATTTTCACAAACTTCATTAAAGTAGATCTATATCCAACATTACATGTTGTTTTTTTGGAGCCAGAAGGGCATTAAATTTGAAGAGCTCGATTCCAAAAGGTACTGCATTCATTTTTTAAATCAAAATTGATAACCTTTTTTTTTCTTCCCCCCATTAATGTACACATTTCCAGTAAAAACAGAATTTCCACAAAAAAGTTTTAAAAAATGGAATTTAAAAATCAGTTTGGTTCCAAAAGGTACTGTAAACACAGAATTAATGCAATAAACAGACCATACAATAAATACCTGTTATTAGAATGTTCTTCAGCCTCAGGACTTTATTCAGGCCATTATAACTCAATGTTTTTTCAAGGGTTTACATGAATTTCATGAAGATGTTGTCTCTCCTTCATCTCGGATCCTCCAGGTAAATGCATGTAATGTACACTGAAATACATGGTTGCCTATGTGAATTTACCTGCCAAGTACACCAATGTACAACTTTAATAAAGGTCTATATATAGATTATTACATTTTAAATTCCACTTACATGTACATGTACCTACATGTATAGAGAAATGTTTGGTTTTAAAAAAGCAAGTCATGTAATGAGGTTGGAGCTTGAGCAATGTTCATGTCAAACAGAAATACAGATCAATAAAGACATACCTGAGTACATGTATGTCCATTAACCTAAATTTATGAAGAAAAAAAGTGGTAGAAATTGAGAACAGGAAATTGATTTAGAAATTAAATTAAATTGCATCGTATATCTACTTGTTCATTTTTAGTTGGTCTTTTGTCATGTTCAGATTGAAGGACAAATTAGAGTTGGCCTTAGAGTTGGCCATTATGCCCCAGTCTAATGAATTACGTGACGGTACAATGAATTCATTAGGTCATACAAATTATAAGTGCAGATACATGTATATATATAGAAAGACCCATAGGAAAATCATTTGTCATGAAGACATGAAAATCATAGATGAATTGGTTCTTTTTACATACAGTACCTGAGCTCTAATTGGTTGTGGCATAATATCCTGCAGTTGCATAAAATAGGGATTTTTTTTAAAAGGTCAATTGGATTTGGTCTGTGCATGGATATCCACAAAATTTAAGTTTGTGATGAGCAAAATATGTTGCAGGAAAGAGAGAAAGAGGGTGAGAGAGAGAACGAAAGAAAGAGTGGAAGAGAGAGACGGGAGGAGGGGGGGGGGGAGAAAAAGACAGGACGAGAGAGAGAGACGTACAATGTATATTTTCAAGTCATTTGTACTGCAACATACATGTACATGTATTTACTTACATGTACTTGTACTAGTGTTACTGTTACAGAACTTACAGAGTAAAGTTGTACATGTAGGACTTTTGAGTACATTTTAACGAGTTGATGAAAGACGAATGACACACTAAGCTGAGTGTGTTAGGACAATCATCATTTGTCTACAGTCTAATTTGATCACTTCTCCATCACGGCATTGACCCTGCTCCTGCTGCATTGCAATATACAGCTCTACATATTGTCAGCTTCAAGTTTGTGAAATTTAAGTCACTAAGGGCGCGTTCATGCTTGATTTTGAAGGTAGAATGAGCGATCTGAAACGCTCATCGTAAACGCTCATCGTGATCGCAGTTCCACGGTGTAGCTGTTCATGCTTACTTCTCTGGCTCATCCAGGCAATTCTCCTTGTGTGGCATTGTGTGACCTTCACTGTGCATGCTACGTAGACCCACTAGAGGTCAGTGCGTTGACCCCATTTAAACGCGTTTACAATTGTAAACGCATCTTTTTGTGAGTTTACGATCGGCGTTCGTGATCGCCGTTTTTCGGTGATTCTACAAAAGTGAGCATGAACGCAAGCGTGTTTTAAACTAAACACGTAACAGATGCCTGATTCTGGCCGTCAAAATCAAGCATGAACGCGGCCTATGAAAGCTACTGACCCACAGCACATATAAATATTCAGGCATTCATGTAAATATGACATATTTACACATAATTTCATGAAATTTATTTTTCTGAAATCAAAGTGGGGAAAATAAAGTATAAAATCCTATAAACACTTTTTGATTGCTTGTACAGTATATTTCAATAAATGCACACATATTAAAAGAAAAACAAATTAAGTTTAATTCTCAGCTACTAATAATAGGCCATTAAAAAAAATATACATGTTTAGCATCCCTGTTTGCTTCCCTTTGGGGGCCGCCTCCTATTTTTTTTTAAAGATTTTTTTTTGAATTTTTTTTTAAAGTTGATACTCTAAGCAAATAAATGTCCCTTAATTTGTTACCTACGGCAAGTATATGTTATTTTTAAGTTTTTCAATTACTTAGTATATCACACAAAAATTCTGTCTACTCGAAATCCTCAATTGAAATGTCTAAAATATCCGCCTCTCTTTGCATAGAAAATCAGTCACGACGCAGGTCTACTATTTATGACCTCACGTCCGGGAGAGAGTATATTCACGTACCCGGATGTTCCATAGCAAACATGTGCAGAGTGATACGATTTTCTGCATATTTTTGTTTCAAAGGCTGAAAAGTCTAATAAATCATAATTCTATGTACAATTCTTTACCTTCCCCTAGTACTTCATAGTATTAATATCAATTCCCCTTTTAAAAATTATGACATATACATGCCAACGATGTGCTATTAGTCGATATTTTCACCATGTAATTTTTGTTTTGGTGTTGAAATCGGCCCAGGCACGGAGTGAACAGTAGCTGTCTACCCATGCACAGTTCATTACCATACACTACAGCGATCTCCCGATGGTTTCTTCTTCCTTTTTCCCCATGTCTTTCGCCTTCCTTGGCCCTGAACATCCTTCATCTACCAATTCTGACACCGGTAGTCAGGAGCAAGTCTTTGTTAGTTGTTTTTCTTAGCTGGCAACGTCGCTTTCATTCTCTTGCAATTGCCGATAAACATATAACTAGCGCACGTACGTTCCATCACAAGCAAGCCACGCCTAGAGCAGCGGCTTGGTCTTACCTCCCGATTCTGCTCGCTCCACGAACGTTCATGCAAGAGCCGCATCACTCGCCAAAATATTATAGAGGAAGCGCGCTTGCATGATCTCGTTCAAGTTTGATATTTTACATCATAAAATGTTTAACTGGTACTGTATCCTTTTTTGAGGCAGTCACACACATCTATGATAAGTACTATCATAGTTCTAGACCTATTCTGTTTTACAAAACTGCTCATGTTCATCTGATGACAATATAATGCATCCGCCTATTCATAAGATTTAACTTTAATTCCTAAGCAGTAAACTCGTCTTAAATCTCTACCAAATAGGTGAATATGAGGATATAAAAAGAAATCAGCGACTGGAAAATGTTGCTTCGTTATTCTTCATTCAAATGAAAACAGAAAATCCATCAAATATACTCCTTAACAACAACAAATCTAAGCTCTGACAGGATAGCATTTACGTAGGGATATCACTGCCATTCACTCTCACTGAGCCCATGACTCCCGTTCGTGACGTCACGGATAGAGGCCCGACTCTACGTGCACTTCCGGGTTTCAGACTTAGATATTTTGGTAGAGTTTACTCGAATAAATTCATTATTCTAAACTTGTTTTGTCGGGTGGACAGCATTTGGTGTTATTATGGGGGTTAAAAGCTTTCTATTTATGTAATTATCTCAGTATTTGGGATTGTCTTAGAGTATCAACTTTAAAGAAAAAAAACATGAAAAACACTGCTAAAATGGATCTATTTCTGATTTAAAAGAAAAATAAATAAAAAATGTTGGTGGCCATCTTGAAAAATAGCCCGACTGTCAGGGAAAATGTACCGAGCGACCATTTTGAAGGAGAAAAAAAAAAAAAAGGGCCTCCTCCTTCCTATTTTTCCAAAAGGCAGGACGCTAAATATTGGCATGGTCTGACCGTGGAGTAGGAGGTAGGTCTGACCAACACGCAACCTTCTAAGGGTCATGTATGCATTATGTATGCAGACTAGCTTGAGAGGGTAATTGAATATGGTCATCAATTTACTCATCAATGCTTTGGACAGTGTACGTATGCATGGATACTGGGTTACATACTTGTACATGTATGCAAAGACCTTAGCCTTGGTGTGCTTCATTGCCATCTTCATTTCCAGGGGGTGTTTCACAAAGATCCTAAGTCGAACTTAACTGTAAGTTGGACTTAACAATTATGGAAAGCCGTTAGCATCCTTGAAAATATTTTGTAAAATTTATTTTAATGACATAAAATGTTGATTCAAATCATCCATATTTTCTAATATCTTGGGAGATTTCATATTCTTGATGTGGAATTTATGAAAAGTCTAAAATATTTTAATTTTTGCTTTTTAATATATTTTATTTTAAGGCTACAAATGGCTCTCCATAATTTTTAAGTCCAACTTATACTCTTTTCACACTGGTTTTGCTTAACCCAGTACTTTGCTTAGCCCCGTACTATCCTTAACCCTGGACTATTTTTTTTGGCTTTTCACACACGCTGTTTTTAGTCCCGTACTAGCGCCTATTCTGGAATAAGAAAATTCACGCTGTTCTCACTGCAATTCGTTAACCCCGGATATCGTGAATGTTATGATTGGACATACCGGTACATGTACTTCGCATCTGGCCAGCTGCGATACGCTCCATTGCGTAGTACTGGACTATTTTTCGTTTCTGTTCTCATTCATTTGCTTGGCACCGCAATTGGGGGGTTAGCAGGAGTTAGCACCACAATTGCGGAGTTAGCCCTGCTATTTTGCAGGGTTAGTTAACCCTGTACTATAGGTGGGGTTAGCCAACTTTAGCCCACTTTGGTAAAAGCCAGTCTGAACAGAAAGTGGAATAGGCTTAACCCCGTACTATAGGTGTGGCTAAGACCCCCCCCCCCCTTAACCCCACCTATAGTACGGGGTTAAGCAAAATATTGGCAGTGTGAAAACAGTATAAGCGTTAAGTTCGACTTAGAATCTTTATGAAACACCCCCCTGGTAAACCAGAGACCTGTAGGGTTTTATATCTGAGCTTTACCTCACAATGATATGATGTGAGGGTATATCATCCTGGTTTTCATCTGCAAAATGTCTCTTTATATAGCAATCAGCAATATTGGTTAAAGTGTGTTCTGCATTCTTCATATAGTCATACTTGTATGATTTAAGTTTTAAATTAGTGTCACTGTGGAATAAATGACAGATACATGTAGATGACTAAAACCTTACAAACGTGCATTTAAGAATATACTATCCATATACGTAGTTTTAATAGAGAGAGAGAGAGAGAGGGGGGGGGGGGGGGGGGACCAAGGAGTCCTATACATGTACAATGTATGTAGAAGGGAGGAATACATGAGCCACAAACTGTAGAGAGATCTAAAGAAGGAGATGAATGAAGAAGAGAAAAAAGAGGAGAAAGGAGAGAGACAGAGAGAGATAAAAATGATAGAGGAGAGAAATAGAAACAAACCAAGAGCTCAAAAGAAGGGGATAAAGGTGAGAGTAGTAGTAGTAGAGAGAGAGAGAGAGAGAGAAAAAGAGAGAGAGAGAGAGGGAGGGAGAGAGAGGTAGAGAGCAAGCTGCGATGAACAGGGGTAAGATGAGGGGAGCCAGTGTTGTAATACGGGTAGCATGCTAATCAACATCCATGCCTCAATCCATCATAGCATGACATGGGCTTGTGTCGATTGTGTTGGCATCTTGTAAACAACGGTCGATGAGCAATAATATTGGATGTGTTCAGGAAATTGGGTGCATGCATGCTCTGTTACTAGAATAGCAGACTCTAGTTTGTTTACGTTTTCATAATTTGTGCATTGACTTATTTTTCTTTTGTTTCATGACGTCCCAAACATTTTCCTTTCAAGGATTTTGAACAGAGTACAGGGATTAGTCTCTAACATATTATTACTATTATTATTATTTCTATCATTATTATCGTTATTATTATCATTATTATCATTATTATTATTGTTATTTTTCTCTCTTTGTAGGCATGAGTGGCTCAATGGATGGAAGCCTTGATGATGGTCTCTCACAGAAGAGCGGTGGGGAGAGAAGACAACTCATAGCAGAAATGAGTAAGTTTGTGATGGACCTCTTTAAAGATGAAGTTAAGTTCTGGTCATGTGATTGTATTGTGAAACGGTGTGGAATCGATCAGAAAGAGTTGATCATCTAGCATATTGGTGTGTACTGCAAGGTTCTGGAATCATCAAAATGATTAGAAATTTGGCCCAGTCTTGGTTACGTTACAAGCACTGTACATAGAAATATGTATACCGGTACCTGTCCAGTCCAGATAGATATGATAATTTACCAAATATATCAATTAGTAGGTGGTTTCCTGGCAAAATTTGTACCATCACATATTAGTCAAAACATTCTTTCACATGATTGTTTAAGAGCTTCCATTTCATTTTTTGAGATGGGGGCGTTTCCAAAACTGGTCTATACCTTTAACCTTTATCTTACTTTATTTCTAGCCTCTCACATTGATGAGTGTCCTATTATCTTGTGATTTCTTTGCCCTTGTCCTACTGTGCATCTTCATCTATCTAGTCTGCCATTAATTTGGTTTTGTACTCTCATAGTCGGCATAGTTGTGTTTACTTAGTTCCATTTCTTTGATTTTTTTTTTTAACCTTTGAATTTCTCGATTTTGTTTGCAAATCCATTCTTTCCCATGCAGAAACACCACCATCATGCAAAGATAAAGTTGACCCACTCTTGTGTCACCTCACAAAATATAACTTAAACTTAACTTAATTTTTTCTGTTATTGCCTTAGTCATATTGGTTATGAATTTTGTTATTTACTGTATATTATACTTTGTGCAAATATCAAACCACATTCGTATGTATTATTGCCAATGTAAATTGTACATAATTCAGTCATTTGACTGCGAAGTGCAATCATAAAAAACCCTTTTCAATCAAATCTTGATTCTCTCATTCCAAGCATACATCCCACCCCTCCCTCTCATTCTTCCCCACAACCCTCATCCTTCTCTTCCCTCTGTTCTCTTCTTTTGTCCTTTACCTTCTTCCACTCCTCCCCTCCCTCTCCTCTTCCTTCCTCCCCTCCCCCTACAAATACAGTACATGTATTCAGCCGTGATTGTCTGTCCCTTCATCCAACTCAACCCTCCACTATTTTTTCAAATCCTTATTTTAATCCTTATTTCAACCAGCATGTACATGTACATGTATTCCCCTTCCTCATTTCAGACCCCCCCCCCCCCCCCTCCCCAAAGAAAAAAAAAGGGGAACTGAAACCTCTTTTTCCTTCTGTCGTTGTTTTCCTGCTCCTCTTCCTTGGTGTGTTAAGGACACTACTTTCATTCAGTATGTTTTCACATGAAGTCAGTCTCAAGCACCATCTGAAAGCCCTACACACAGGTCTCAGCTCATTGTGATCTGTATGCCAGCTCACAACCCAAACCATCTTAGTAGTCTTTCAACTCAACTCTTCTTTAGTTTAAATTTTGCAAGGGAATAATCAAAAGCGTTGAAACTGTACAGGTTACAAGCACATATCTATGTATTTTCAAAGAAATTTCGAAGAAATTTTCAAAAGGAGCTGAAATTGACCTTCTTTGTTTAATTAATTTTTAATGTTTTTTTTAAATTAATAACTATATTCATTGAAGTATCTACAGTTCATGTACTGTTTTTTAAGTGGCCCAAACATTGTGGAGCATGCGTGCAGCACTTTGTAACTGCAAGGAAAAGGCGCTACATGTATATCAAATATCTTTGGGTTGGATTGGATACACATTTACCTGTGCATGTACATGTCCACATTATACAAGGCACATACTGTACATTATTAGATGCATTTTGAATAATAATAATAATAATAATAATAATAATAATAATAATAATAATAATAATAATATGTCTTGTTTACCCAGGGTAGCCTCATCAGTATTCATACTGTTCTCCCTGAGGGCCCTGCAATCATATTATTACCCTGGTCATCAGATTCAGGCTTACCCGCACACAATGTATGCACATTCTCCACTCCCTAGGGAGCATTCCAATCAGGCGTCATTTTTACAAGCGCACACTTGCTAATCTAAGCACATTAGCTTTCGCATCCTATCGTTTTGAGAACAATATTTTGTAAAACTTCAAAGGGAGACAGTTCCTTTATTCAATATGTACACACCAATACTCTAAAATACATGTTTGTACAGTATGTAGTTGAGGAAAATAAAATAAAGAATCAATGTTTACATTTGTGTTCTACTCATGTCACCATGCCCTTGTAAATTCAAGTGAGCCATGTAAATATAATTTAATTTTATTTTCACATTTATCTTAAACCTCAAGTCCCTTTTAGTCTGTAGTGTTGTTTCGACCACGTAGCGTCTTAGGATTTTGTTCTTAAATACTAACGGGGTCCGTCGTTTTTTCGTTCATTTTTATTTCCACATTTATCTTAAACCTCAAGTCCCTTTAAAGTGTGTAGTGTTGTTTCGACCACGTAGCGTCTTAGGATTTTGTTCTTAAATACTAACGGGGTCATTGTTTTTTCATTCATTTTTATTTCCACATTTATCTTAAACCTGAAGTCCCTTTAAGTCTGTAGTGTTGTCTCGACCACGTAGCGTCTTAGGATGTTGTTCTTAAAGACAAACGGGGTCCGTCGTTTTGTCGTTCATTTTTATTTCCACATTTATCTTAAACCTGAAGTCCCTTTAAGTCTGTAGTGTTGTCTCGACCACGTAGCGTCTTAGGATGTTGTTCTTAAAGACTAACATTCATCCTAAACCTCAAGTCCATTTAAGTCTGTACTCTGTAGTGTTGTTTCGACAACGTAGCGTCTTAGGATGTTGTTCTTAACAGGGTCTGTCGTTCGTTCGGCCGGCCGGCCATGCTCAAAGATGAAAATATCTTGCACCCCGCAGGATACATGAAGATCCCACATTGTACTCGCATTACACAAATTGCTTCGGCAGCGGCGCGTTGGCAATGGGGGCTGGCTGGGAAGATGGATAGATGGGGAGAGAAAAATTGAAAGTTGAGATGGGGTGAGAAGAATAGTGGATGAATTGTGATGCATGTAAATGGATTGGAGAAACAAACCTCCATGTACATGTATGAGGCGTCTGCTAATGGAGGGAAAATGGGTTTTGCTTTGTATGTTATCACTGCTGTACATTGGTGCACTTGGCAGATAAAGAGTTTCACATACATGTACATGTAAGGCGGTATCACACAGAGGCCAAAAATCTGGATTTTAGTTATCCTCTTAATTGCTGTCTGTCATCAATTATCCCTTCAAAAATCCTCTAACGAAGCAAGAAAATTCTCCATGAAAGGATTTTTCTGTTTGACACCCCCTATAGGCATCCATGTATTTCAGTGTACATTACATGCATGTACATGGAGGAGGAGAAGGAGAGGCAACATCTTCATGAAATTCATGTAAACCCTTGAAAATAAAACCCTAGTCTGTTGAGATTTTGTTATCTTTCTTAGCAACACCTTCTTCTACAGTCTTGAATGAGATTAAATGAGATTAAATGAGAATGCAGAATGATCAGAATTATTAATCCGTTCAATAATGGTTAGAATAAATAACAGGGACATCCAGGGTTCAAGATATGATTTGGACGATTAGAGAACTAGTGAAGAGTTGGATTGGAAGAGAGTATTAGGAGAGGGTAGATTCTATGTACCATGTAGCTTGGAATCAGATTGTAATGAGTTCCTGGGTGGAATCTCAGGCTGTACGTGATTGAGTAACAAATCAAGCGTATATTGAAAGATTATCTGTGATAATTGGTCTGAGACGAGAATCTTTCCATCTCATTACCCCCTGTTACAGAGCAAAACTAACAGCCCCAAAGGACCTGTCATCAGATGTTATCATAATATGACAACATTGTTAAAGATTTATGAATTACCATACATCTCAAATTATACCATGCTAGTATGTATGTGTTCTTTTGTTTTGTTACTGGTACTTTCATTTTAAAAATGTTCTTGTGCCCTCTGTTTGGAAACTTCTGATATACAAATATATAATATTGAACTAAAAGAATATGTACTTCTAATAATTTCCCCCTTGTGGTATTTCACTGTTAACATTGCCATTTGGAATGTCTCTTCCCCCCTATTTTTTCTTTCTTCAAATCTTTCTTTTCAGAGATGATTGGTCCAATCATTACTTGTATCTTATATTAAGTAACCCACTTCTTTGATGGTGTCTTAAAATCACAATTTTTTTGTTATTTGCCTCCCTGCATTGTATTTCTAATCATTTCCCCCTTGGGGTATTTCATTGTAAACATTTGAATGTCTCTTATTCTTTTTTTCCACCTTTTGGGGGGTCTTTCTTCAAATCTTTCTTTTCAGAGATGATTGGTCTAATGATTACTTGTTTCTTATACTTTAATAGTAAACCACTTCTTCAGCATAAGTATGGTGTTTTAAAATCACAATTCTCTGTATATTTGCCTACTTGCAGGGAGCCAGAACTTTGACGTGATTCGTTTTGCCACCTACCGATGCAGCTGTAAGCTGCGCTTCGTTCAGAAGAGATGCAGTTGTAAGTAAACTGAAAATCTTTCTCACTTTGTTTTTCTCTTGTACTCAAAATAATGATTACATTGCAGGGGAAAAAATACATGAGGGCTCTGGGCGAATTAGGCCCCGAAATGCCAAAAGAACCCCCCCCCCCCCAAAAAAAAAAAAAAAAAAAAAAAAAAAATCATAAAAGTAGCCCCCCAAATTTTAAAAATATTTTTGTCCCTGTTACATTGTGTACTTCTATATACATGTACGACTAGTTTGAAAATGAAATAAATACATTAGTTCATAAGCATTGGACTCCTGAATTAAATAAATACATCTAGAAGAAAAAAGAAAAATTAACACAAATTTTGGCGATCCAAATAATTGTATAGTTTTTCACTCCATAACGATCTTGAACCCCACCCTTCATGAATATTCAAAGCAATTTATTTGCATATTCATAACAGTTAGTAAATAACATGTGGTGTTGTTGTTGTTCTAGTTTTCATGGCGTGAATCATTCATTTATGAATATTTACGCCGAATTCAAGTTGCATTAACAATTTTAAATGGAAGCAGAAAAGAGAAGGTGGTGGCTACACTCTCTAGTCTTTGTTTATAAATGTTACATTATGTAGACCTATAATATATTCCTGTTACAAAGCAACATGTGTTGTCTGTATAGATGCTGCTCAAAGCCTCATGTAGCATTCAAAATCGATGCTGTGCTTGTAATTTACCCCAGACTAGTGGTATGTCCTGGCTGGTTGCGTATCGGCTATAGATGGGGTGATGTTTCACTAGGATCATTGATTGATCCAGCTGTAATATGAAGGGTTGGTGAAGCCATGGATCTATAAAGTCTCTGCAGGCTGTTCAAGTCTCTGTTCCCCGCAGGTCTATAGAGCGCTTTTGCAAACACAACGGAAGGCAAAGACGACGGTAACACGAGCGAAAAAACAATCTGCACACGCGCTATCCAAAATTATCTCTGTCCTTTTGATTTTCACGACCGTACGCGGACATTATAGCGTTTGTTCCCTAAACACGACGGAAGAGCTGTATCCCAGTAATTCTCCCGTCGTATTTGCTTCCATCGTGTTTGCGAAAGCGCTCTTATGAAAGCTGGAAGGGCGTTAATTCATAACATATTAAACACAGAGGTTCCACTCTTCATAGGCCCTTATTAAACAGATGATGCTATTTGTAGTGTGAGAGCTATAACAGTTGGTGAATTGTACAGTATTAGAACTCTGTATGAAGCAATTCTTCCAAATATTATCAGGCCTCGGATGTGGCACCATATATTGATCACACTACATAGCCCTTGGGCCTCTACTAGCTTGTATTCCTCGTGATAAATGGCGTCAACAAAAATTTAACGCAATTTGACTTTCAGCAGATGAGGATTTAGGATTGATTTTTTTTTAGCTTCACTAGGTACATGTGCTGGGTATTTTTTAATGCAAGAGGCCCCCGGTCTTCACATCAGCGTGCATCATAGAAAAGCTGATTGAAAAATAATCAGAAGTATGATCAACATGTAAAATGTATATGTTGTGTAGGTACATGTACATTTGCATCGTACATGAGTAAAATTGGTATGCATGTCTTGTTGATTGAAATGTTTTAGACTGCAAAAAAAAAAAACACTTTTATATTTGTTTAGTTTGAGTTTAGAAAAAAGTATTAATATTGTCTTAATCTCCCAGTCAGCTTGCATGTGCGTTTAGCATACAGTACATGTACATTACTACATGTACATGTTTAGTAATAGAATCAAACCTACCATTCATATAACATTTTAAAAAGCAGATCAAAATGAATGACTTTCCATTTCCATGCACTATACACTCACTGCCTTCAGTCAGAGTTACAAATTGGTTGATGTTTGCTGAATTCATTACCTCAAAATGATAAATTGATGGAAAGCAAACTTGATGATCTTTGATTTGAGACTCTTGTTTATATAGCTCTAGCATGTATACCCAAGCAATGAGACGGATGAGATGAATAAACGGCTTTATTGGAACAATCTATTCCACAGTTGTCATTCATTCAAACTCTGTAAATAGCATCTTGATACATCTTAAGGTATTGTGTATTCCACATCAGGGGGTGTTTCACAAAGATCTTAAGTCAAACTTAACTGTAAGTTGGACTTAAAAATTATGGAGAGCCATTTGTAGCCTTAAAATAAAATATATTCAAAAGCAAAAATTGAAGTATTTTAGACTTTTCATGAATTCCACATCAAGAACATGGAATCTCCTTCACAATAAAAAATATGAATGATTTGAATAAACATTTTATGCCTTGTAAAATAACTTTTACAAAATATTTTCAAAGATGCTAACGGCTTTCCATAACTGTTATGCCCAACTTAGAGATAAGTTCAACTTAAGATCTTTGTGAAACACCCCCCTGGATGTGTATAGAATTTTAAGTTTTAGTTTATGTAGATTATTTGTCTAATTGATTAGGCAACACTGTCCTAAATGCCACCAAAATTAGCCCATACATGTAGGTCTTGATACATTGTCACAATTATTTCTGTAATTATTCCATTTTTCGAGGAATTTTGGAAAAAAGTCCACATGTGAAGAAGCACAATATTTTTACTTAGCATACATATACATTGTACATCGTATGCTAGGTTACATGTACATGTTCATTAAACCTGTACAAATTTAATTGGAAACAAAATTCGATTTTTTTTTTTTTTTTTTTTTTTTTTTTTTTTTTTTTTTTATAAAGAAAAACTCATTTTGATATACATGTATATCAAGATAATATATTACTATTTATTATGTACATTGAATAAACATAGGACATGTACTCTATACCCTTTACTGTATTTTAAGTATTTTGAGAATAAGCAGCCTATACAGGCCTGATAATTAACCGCTTTAAATTGGTCTCCCGATTTTTTCCTGATTTTTTTTCCCCCAATTTTTTCTTCTTTTTCTTCCTGATTCTTCCCTTATTTTCCTGATTTTCCCCAATTTTCTTACTCAAAAGGGGGGAGGGGTTGTTTGATATGCCAATTTTTTCCCTGAATTCTTTTTTCTTTTACTCAAGGGGGGAAACGGTTGAGAAAAAAACAATATTTTTAAGCGCTCACTATCGCCCCTGCCTATAATTCATGAGGAATAAGATGAGAAGACTGGAGTAATGAAGAGGAAAGCTGTTTGACCTTTAGTATGTGTGATGTATTAGAAATGACACATGTGTGTTTTCTCTCTAATAGATCAAAGACAACTTTACAAGCAGGTATGGATTGTTAATTAAAGCTAGCCCCTCTACCTAACACGCTGATGTGTTAAGACATCCAGACCTCTTTCACACTAGCGAGATATGTAAGAGCGTTCTTAGTGGGATGAGTTCAGAACCAACTTTACATATCTGTAGATCCCGATGGTTATTTAGAGCTAGCCAGGCTGATGTGTTAAGACATAAAACTAATCCTGTAAGTTGGGGCTTTGATCAGATCGGAAGATCGGAGCGACACCTTCGCACCTTTGATCGGTATCGGCAAAAAGTATCCGTTCAATTTTTTTTTTTTTTAACTTTTTACTTTTGTACTTAAAATTTTGAGCACTCTAATACTTAAAGTTACCTAGTTAATAATTCTCGTTTGAATTTGTTGTACCTGTAGTTCATGTGTAAAAGTATTTACATCAAATTCATGCCGGTAAATGTCTAAAATTGAAAAAAAAATTAACAAATTAGTCTATGAGAAGAGGCAGAAAATGCGAGCCGCCATCTTGGATTGTATGTGTGCCTAAATTACAATCCAAGATGGCGGCTCGCATGTTTTGCCTCTTCTCTTAGACTAATATTATTAATTTCAAAGTCAAGAAAAGACACTTAATATCAACAAACATGGTCTACAACAAATCCAAATGACAAAATAATTCTAGCTATGTATTTAATAACCCAAAACTTGAACATTTTGACATAAAAAAAAAAAAAAAATCCTACCGAATTTTCCCGATCATTTTCATTGAAGATAAGCGAGATAAGAGCAATCTTGGTGGGATGAGTTCAGAACCGTAGATCCTGATGGTTTGTTGCACTTCTGCTGAAGTAG
Organism: Strongylocentrotus droebachiensis; assembly: GCA_035222895.1. Taxonomy (NCBI): domain Eukaryota; kingdom Metazoa; phylum Echinodermata; class Echinoidea; order Camarodonta; family Strongylocentrotidae; genus Strongylocentrotus; species Strongylocentrotus droebachiensis. The sequence goes on from JAVYIG010001219.1 coordinate 65,202, forward strand.
GGTAGAGAACTGACAATAAGCAGTAGTACAGAGATTAAGAAAATTCTTCAATCATATCAGTTGCACTTTATAAAACATACAAAACTCACATGTACGTGTAGTATGTTCAATGTTAACTTTGAAGTGTGAATGAGTTACATGTGTAGGTGTATAGTGACAGAGTAACAGAAAGGGTGGTAGAACTTCTGTGCAGTTACTCACAAGAAATATAAAGTGTAAAAGGTGCAATGTCGTCAGGCTATTAGAAATTGATAGGAGAGAGAGAGAGAGAAAGAGAGAGAGAGACAGGATGGTTCAGTGCATGTACATGGAGATGAATGAATGAACTGACATCATTGGGAAAGGTTAAATATTGGGGCTTATTTGTAGTTTATGCACGCATGAATTTATAGTGCTTAAGATATCCACATCTACCTTAGATCACTGTTCTGTTTAGACTGAATATCTGAATGACATCTTATTAACATTCTGGAATGTGATTAAAGCTGAAGTCTGAACACCATGACCCAACATGTCAATATGGTTATGATAAGATATGAATATAAAACTATCCAATATGGGGGGGGGGGGGGGGGGGGTGTTTCATAAAGTTACGCATGACTTTACAAATGACTTAAATATGAAAAGCCAAATGGGATGCTCAATCATTATTAACTGCATCAACTGAAGTTAAACTGTGCAGATGTAGATTAACATTCTTATTATAACAAACATTTTTAATGCAAAGTATATTTTTTTTGCCATAATTTAATTGAGGTTATTGGAAATATAGTCACACTTTGTTAAAATATCAGGAAAAACTTGGGGCATCCTATCTGGCACTTCATAACAAACATTTTTAATGCAAAGTATTTGTGTTAGTGCAAAAGCATTTGTGTTAGTAATTGCCTATGCCCTCACGGTGACCATATTGTAGGAATACTCCCCAGTGAGTGGAGATGGTGCACATTGTGCATGAATGAATCCGATGACCAGGGTGATAATGTTTTGTAAAGCGCTTAAAGACGATATACCGCTCTATAAATTCATTTGGAGTATCTTATAATGTGTTATGTGCTCTAAAAGAACTGAGTATTTTCATTATTATTATTAATATTATAAATCCAAATTATTAATTATTATTATCTTGTGTGTATTTGTTGTTTGTTTTGTTCTTTCAGTGCATCTGGTTGACATATGGAACATGATTGAAGCGTTCAGAGAGAACGGTCTGAACACGATGAGTTTATCAGATGAACTCTCAATGAGCCGGGTTGAGACCATTCTATCCAGTATCTATTATCAGCTCAACAAGAGACTACCCGCCGTACATCAGATCAATGTCGACCAGTTTCTGAGCTTGCTCTGTAACTTCCTGCAGACAGCTTATGATGAGTAAGTCTCCATCAATTCTTCTTCTTCTTCCTCCTCCTCCTCCTCCTCCTCCTCCTCCTCCTCTTCTTCTGAGATACTCCTCAACGTCCCGTTAGGAACCAAGGGAGGAGGATGACTTGAGAGATCTGTCTTGAATCTAGACGGATCAATATCTTTTATTCAGTTCCTAATCTCTAGAGTGTGCATGCACCATTCTGAGTCTCGACAAAACATTATCATTTATTCAATAACCAATCTTTCATTCATTATTCAATTCAAACTATTGTTTGCTTTGTTTTTTTTAAAAGACATTAAAAATAATACTGTAGAAGGTTTTAAGATTTTACCAGATTTCATTTGTTTTAATCATTTGTGTTTGATTTCTCACATGAGATCATGTACAGTTGTAATATAAATGTATCAATATATGTTACTGTAATCAGATAAGATAATGCTGTAGAAGGTTTTAAGATTTTACCAGATTTCATTGGTTTTAATCATTTGTGTTTGATTTCTTAAAAAAATGCTAAATTTCTCACATGAGATCATGTACAGTTATAATATAAATGTATCAATATCAAAATTTGTCACTAAAAGCATCTATCTAAACTTGAATGGCTTACCATGCATTGTTTTAAATGCCAAGATTAATCACATACAAAGTAATGTTTTTTATTCATGTAATATGTCAGGATATTTGAATTACATGTGATTATTTTTTATATAAATTACTAAACTCAAATAGTGACAAGGTCTGTAAGCTAATGAGCATTTGAGGATGTAGTGTATGAACTTATCCATTATTAGATGACTTAAATTATGCACATTTATGTCACTTTAATGGCAATAATGAATAGCGATAGCAACTCAGGGCTTGGAGCAATTAGGCATAGGAGATCCTGTGACCCACTTGTATGAAATATTGATGGATGCTGTGTTCTAGTTTCCTCTCTTTCTTCCTTCCCTGGTCAATACAGCGGAGCCACAGGCAAGATGACAGTCTTTGCCCTCAAGGTGGCGCTTTCCACATTGTGTGCCGGCAAGCTGTCTGACAAACTGAGATGTGAGTATTATGATAATAACACTTGGTAGTATCATTGGTAAAGTTTTGGATTATGTATTTATGAAAAGGGAAGAAGGGAACTTGCAGACTAATGACCTACAGTTTGGATTCAAAGCAGGGTTATCAACTACACTATGTACTGCTATGGTTAAAGAAACTGTATCGTACTTTAATCATGAAGGGAGTAATGTGTATGGATTATTGCTAGATGCTAGTAAAGCATTTGATAGAGTTAATTATGTGAAATTGTTTGACATTATGCTGAGCAAAGGGGTCTGCCCAATGATATGCAGGCTATTGCTTAATATGTATAAGAATCAAAGGCTAAGGTTGAAATGGAACAATGCATATTCTGATTATTTTACAGTTAAAAATGGTGTTAAACAGGGTGGAGTTATCTCTCCTTGCATGTTCTGTTTGTATCTAGATGGGCTGATAGAAGAGTTATGTGACAATGGGATAGGGTGCTTTATGGGCAATGTTTTTGCAGGAGCATTTGGTTATGCAGATGACTTGACACTGCTGTCACCTAGCGTGACTGCTCTTCAAGAAATGATTAAAACTTGTTTAGATTATGCCATTAAATTTGATATTCTGTTTAACCCTGAAAAGAGTCAGTTAATAGTTTTCAGCTGTAATGGTAAACCAGTTATGGATCCAGGAATCACGATAAATGGAAGACATATTGATATTGCATCAAAAGTAACTCATCTAGGGAATGATATTTCTAAGAATATAAATGATTTTGATATCTCAAAGTGTGTTGGAGATTTCAATCGACAATGTAATATGTTTTTGTTTAATTTCAAATATGCTAACTCTCACATAAGAAATATATTGTTTCATAAATATTGTTCGAGTTTCTATGGCTCACAGTTATATCCTCTGTTTGATAAATGTTTTGATAATATTTGTAGACAATGGCGGGTTGCAATAAGAAGGGTTTGGAAAATTCCATGGCAGACACACTGTCATCTTTTGCCTTATTTAGCAGGTGTTATGGATCCAGAGTTATGGTTTGCAAAAAGATGTTTATCTTTTGTTGTGAAAGCTATGAATTCCAAAAATTATACAGTGGCACATATAGCTGGAATGGCCAGGTATGGAGCTCATTCTGTGTTGGGAGGTAACATAAGATTCTTGAATGATAAGTACTTCATGGATAACAATGAAATTCAAAAGCAGTGGGCTGTGCAATGCCAAGTGAATGATGAGACAATACGCATAGTTGAACAAGTAAAGGAATTGATCAACTCGAGGGATGATTATTTATGTAAGGGTTTCCTTAACCGAGAGGAGTGCGAGGAAATTATCTCGTATTTATGCACACTCTGATCTTACCCTGTTATACATGTATTTTGTTGTTGATGTTGTTTTTTTTGTCTTTACATATATTGTGAATGTGCCTATTTGTAGAATATATTGTATATTTTTTTTTATTTTTTTATATGTGCTTTTTAAAGCGAATAAAGAACTCTTGAATAATGGGTTAATAGATAGATTGATGCATATTGAAGAGAGGGCACTGATAGAGGAGTGAGAGACAGAGAGACAGAGAGACAGAGAGAGAGAGAGAATGTGTTAAATTGGAAAAGGGGAAGAAAGAGATGAAGAAAGATGGAGAGAGCAAGAGGGAGAGTGGAATGGGAGACAGAGAGACAGGGGGGAGGGAGAAAGAGAGGGGGGGGGGGAGAGAGAAAGAGATGAAGAGAGAGAGAGAGAGAGAGAAGGGGGGATTATGTTTAGCAGTATCATGAAAGAGAGAGATAGAACACAATAGCAAGAGAGGGAAGTGCAGAATGCACTATTTTTTTTTTTCAATTCACATATAAAAAGCATCTCATGTTCTTTGTTTTGATAATCAAATGCCAAGGTTACATTTAAGTGTGTCTCAAATGAAAATGTAATATTGTATAAAAAAATATCTTTCATGCCGCTTAATGTCGTAAATGTTTTTTTGCATAATATGTCAAGGTTTGATAGCATCACTGTTACTTTCCCCTAACTCTAAAAACTCCTGTTTTTTTAGGTAGCCTGTCTAGACCACTAAATTGATTATATTACTTGTAGTGAAACATTTATTTTAAAGTTTGACATTGTTGTCTTTGCTTTCCTTACCGGTATATCATTGCCCTTTTATGAAATAATTAAACAAAGATCTACATTTTTTTTATTTATTTTTTTATAAATGTAATGCTTCCTGGGGGAAATTTCAATTATTTAAACATATTAGTGGATTACATAGCTGGCTTAGTAGATGGCAGGTTCAATTCCTGCTGGTTCCAAGATATTTTTTCTGACTTGTTTTTCAATACAGATCGATCAATCGATCTTATTTACTGGGTGTAAGCCACAAATATGTTTAAAGATCTACAATGTACATGTATGTGAAATGCAGTTAGGATATCTAAGGTTGCTTTGTAAAAACAAATGTGAATTGACATGCTTGGTATTTGTCTTCAAGATGGTCAGGCATGTTGACTTGTAATTGTGCTCTCAATTATTAAATCTGAAATATTTAAATCACCAGAAAGTCAAGTTTGCTTCTCATGTGAAGTAGGCCATCATAACTCAATGATTAGTTGTAGGACTTGGAATAATGTATCCAGATCAGTTGTTACTCATTGTAACATAATGATGTTTATTTACTCCTGTTAGCTCTTTCCATCTGTTTTTCTTGTTTTCCCCCTTTATCTGATATCAAACTTATTAGCTCTTTCTACCTGTTTTTCCTGTTTCTTACATATTTTTTTCTGATATCAAATTATTACTGGTAGCTGTTTCTACCTGTTTCTACCTGTTTCTTACATATTGTGTTCAGATATCAGTCATTTTTTACTAATCTCTGTATCTCAATTTTCTAATTTTCAGACATCTTTTCTCAGATATCTGATGGTAATGGAATCTTGATACATTCCAAGTTTGATGAATATCTTAAGCTGGTTCTCCAGCTCCCTACAGCTGTATTTGAGGGTCCTTCATTCGGCTATGATGAAAACACTGCTAAGGCTTGCTTTGGGCAAGGACCAGTAAGTCAGATTACTTTACCTTGTAATATGCTCTTTTAAGGCCACACTGTCCTACTTGTAGCTACTTGCTCCCTCTATATAGAAAACTTCCCTAATCGGTGCCTGTTGGTCCCTCATGATCCTCTTTTTCTTATGTTAGTTGAGAGCTGAGTTAATGAGATAGCCACCTGTCAGTGACCTCGCTGTGTGGTCCAATCCCTTCTGGCCCAGTAGTGTTGATGGTCTTTAAAGCCCGTCTGCACTAGTTTGGCAAGGAGGGATAGGACCTCTCTGCATGGTCACTGACAGGTGATTATCTCACCAACTCAGCTCATAATCAACATAAGAAAAAGAGGATCATGGGGGACCAACGGGCACCGCTTAGGCATTGTTTTCTATATAGAGGGAGCAAGTAGCTATAAGTAGTACAGTGGGGCTTTAAACATATAGATAATTTCATTTTGTCTCCTGTTATGATATATTTTTATTCAATATTTGGCATAGAGCCACAATGCCACATACATGTAATATTTTCTTTGTTGTTGATATACTGCTTGTATTCCTTGTTGAATAGATTAGCCTTAAATCCAATCTCCATTTCTACCACAGGGGATGATCTAATATAATGAAAGTGTGATTGAATAATAATTTGGCTAATGTTAAATATTCTCTGTTGTGTAAAGCCTCAACACTACAAACATATTTGTAGTACCAAACATGCACTTAGCAATTAACCATCCATTTCAACAGGTTGGATTCAATTTTTTAAATTGAAGGGACTTCAACTTCCTCACACCAAATTTTTGATATCTTAACTTTATACATAAAGGGAACTTCAACAAATGAGAGATTTAATTTGTTGAGTGAACAAATGTTCCAATTTATATTCATCCTGGATAACTGCATTTGCAGAGATGCCAACCTCTTGACACAAAAAACAGACTAAGTATTCTAAAAAAAAAAATCAGATTTTGGAGAGAATAATAAGATTTTTACAAAAACTCAACACTACCACTGGCCCGTCGGCCCCGGGCCAGTAATATTTCAGAAAAATGTTTTACTTTAAGTACGGTCAAGTAAAATGTTTTCTCTTTCATTACAATTTAATGAGAAAATTGTTAACCAAAGTTTTTGTTGGGGTTGCAGGGGTTCACTTGTACATGTTTCTAGGCGATTCCGCGTTTTTTCTTTTTCTTTTTTAGGATGAGGTTTTTAAGAGGTGGTATTGTATTATCATATTTCATAATAATAATAATAATAAAGACATTTATAACGCGCAAACATATCCACCCAGAGGGTGCTCAAGGCGCTTACAATGAGTTACATAATATACATAGATATAATTTTGCTTAAAATTACATTACACATGGTTATAAAAAAAGAAGAAGATGATATTAGTTAAAGTTGGCCATTAGATAAGTTTTCAGGCTGGCCTTGAAACTATCTACTGATTCGCAGTCCTTAAGTGTGTTAGGGAGACTGTTCCACAATCGGGGAGCTGCTGAGGCAAATGCTCGATCTCCCCATGATCGTCTGGTCTTAGGGATGATCAGAGCTGCAGAACGCAGACCAGAACGACCAGGCTTGCGAAAGTTGAGTAGAGAAGAGATGTACTGTGGCGAGGAGAACTTCAAGGCACGGTATGTGATCAGAAGGATTTTGTAGGTGAGACGATGTTCAACAGGAAGCCAGTGCAGGGATTTAAGGACTGGAGTGATGTGGGCGAACTTGCGTGTATATGTCACTAGACGGGCAGCAGCATTCTGAACAAGCTGGAGCCTCTTAACTTGAGACATAGGGATGCCATAGAGTAAAGAGTTACAACAATCGATGCGGGATGTAACAAATGCATGCACAAGCTGCTCAGCCGCCTTTGTGGTGAGATACTTGCGAATAGCACGAAGATTGCGGAGACTGTAGATCGCAAGTTTAACACTTGATGATACCTGCGACTCCATGGTCATATTGGAGTCAAAAATAACTCCAAGATTTCAAACTTTCTTCACTGGAGTAATTGATGACGAACCAATATTCAGATTGGGGGTCACCGACTTGGCGAGTTGCTGCTTGGAACCCAGCATAACAAACTGAGATTTGTCGTCATTGAGCTTCAAGTAATTCTCCTTCATCCAATTCCTAATGTCACTTATACAGGCTTCAACACGAGCAATCCAGGCATCAACTTCCCCTTGTGTGGGAGAACACGAAAAGTATATCTGCGTGTCATCAGCATACATATGGTGCCCTGAGATTATGCCTCTTGATGATATCATGAAGGGGAAGAGTGTAAATGTTGAAGAGTTGTGGCCCAAGTACCGATCCCTGGGGCACAGAGAAGCCAAGATGAACTGTCTTAGAGACAGCACTGCGTACACAAACCCTCTGCGATCTGTTTGAGAGATAAGATGTTAACCACTGGTGAGCCTGTCCACCAATGCCCATAGACTGAAGTCTCTCTAGGAGTATAACATGGTCAACCGTGTCGAATGCACTACTCAGATCGAGCAGAATTAGCCCAGTTACTTTTCCACTATCCATTTCGGTGAGGATATCATTTTGCACTCGTAAGAGGGCAGTCTCAACACTGTGTTTTTCTCTGTAGGCTGATTGGAAGTTGTCTTGAAGGTTATTGTCATTCAAGAAGGACTGAAGACGAGCGGATACTATGCGTTCGATAACCTTCGATAGGAAGCTTAGATTTGCCACAGGTCGATAACTTGCAAAGTCTTGCCTGTCAAGATTCGGTTTTTAAGAGAGGCTTCACGAGAGCCTGTTGCATTGAGGCTGGAGAGCTTGCACATCGAAGAGACTTATTAACAAAGTCTGTAATATATGGTGCAAAGTCGTCAATGCATTCTTTTAGAAGAGCAGTAGGAATTGGATCTAACTCACATGATGATGTTGGAGAATTCATGACAACTCTCTTGATCTCACTAATAGAAGTTTTAGCGAAATCAGTCAAAACTGGAACAGTTGATAACTCACAATGCTGTACACACTGTCCTGACGAAAGCTCGGCATCAATGTCATCACGGATCTTGGTGACCTTGTTGAAGAAATAATGACAAAAGTTATCAGCCAGTATCTGGTCAGAAGAAGCATCCGGAAGAACAGTTTCCTTCTTTCGGTGCAGCAGAGCGTCTACAACAGTGAAGAGACGTCTTTGGTTTCCTTCGCATTCTGCAACACACTCTGAATAGTATTCAGTTTTTGCCTTTTCAATTTCTTGGGAAACAACCTGACGCTGTGTCACATATGATTTGCGGTCTTCTTCACTTTTAGTACTCCTCCACTTGCGCTCAAGGCGTCTTCTAAGGCACTTAGCAGCATGGATTTTCTCAGTCATCCATGGACTCGAAGGTTTGATGATAACACTTCTAGTCTTTTTAGGTGCTAGCTTATCAAGAAGACTAGTGAGAGAGAGATCATATCTTTCGACAGACGAAGAGATGCTGCTATCCTCAATGTCAATTTCTGACAAAGATTCATGGACTCCAGATCGGAATTGTTCTCTGTTCATTGATCGTAGAGGGCGAGTTGTGACAGTCCTGCGAGAAGGGGACGGCTTTCTTAAATCAAGGTTACACTGGACAGCATGGTGATCAGATACTCCTAGGATAACAGATACATCAGAAACAAGAGTGGCTGAATCCCGAGTAATAAGCAAATCAAGTGTATGGCCATGTAGATGAGTCCCTTCTCGTACAAGCTGCTTCATTCCGTAGGATGAAAGTATGTTCATAAACTGCCTTGCCCGTACGTCATTGAAATCGTCGACCCATACATTGAAGTCCCCTGTCATACTAAATACGATTTAATCGTACTGGTTGGCATCTCTGCATTTGCATGTATATCATTCTCTGATATTTGGCAAAGATTAATTAATTTTGTTTTTCTCTGTACAGAGTGCGAATCGTCGAGTAACCCTGAATGACTTCCTAGATACTGTGTTAGCTGAACCAGGACCACAGTGTCTCATGTGGCTCTCTCTCATGCATAGAATGTCTAATGTGGAGAATGGTGAGTTAAAGTCATCGTTTAACAATGTTAAATCTGAGATGCATGGCCCTACGTGTTATCATTGTCTGTGATATGGTGTAATATTGAAGCCCTAAAAAAATCACGCTTCAAAATGATCAAGAAGTACCTCAAAAAATTAAAAATCTCTGAGTGACCGGTTTTACCATACTCGTTTCCCCCCAATTGACTGTATTGTTATGAAAACCGTTTGGCAAACGCAAAATTTGGTTTCGATTTCCAATCATAAATATCTTGATAATCAGACAGGCGATCGGCTTGTAAAAGCCATGGGGTTTCTGACTGACCTAAAGGTTTATAAATCATTGCAGCATGAGCTAAATCCAGGATTTTGTTTCAGAATCTGAGAAAAAGTTACCGGATCCCTTTAACTTCTGTCTCTAAATGTTGTACTGCTTGTTAAATGTAAGTAATAGGTCCAAGACCAAAAGGTAGACCGGGGGCCATATTTGTTTGAAATAGATTGAAATAAGATTGAAATAAGTTCTTTTCTTAGCATTTGGCTTGACTAAGTAAAATGTCTTAACTTGTATCCGGATCACATTTTAAGCAGTTGACTTGCAGCGCATTTTTACTTGTCTGTTGTATGTTTTATTTTTTTTAATAATTGTTCTATTTACATTTTCATTTGTTGATCTGTGGATTTTTTTCTCACTACAATGATTGGATTTGATTTGATATGTTTCTACCATGTTTCCAACTCTTCATGATTACGTATGTCATTGTTTTTATCTGAATTCTTGCAGTTTTTCATCCTGTGGAGTGCAGTCACTGTCACAGTGATAGTATGATGGGCTTCAGATATAAATGCCAGCGCTGTTCAAATTATCAGCTGTGTCAGAACTGTTTCTGGAGAGGGTATACCTCAGGAAACCACTCCACCGATCATGAAATGAAAGAATATTCATCCTATGTACAGGTAAGCTATGGCAATATTCATATATTATCTATAAAGGCTTCCAAGGGGTACAATAAATCAGTGTATTCAATGTCTTTAACCAGTACACCGATGTCATCCGGGAACTTTACCTATCAATATCGATATCAATATCGATAACACACACACACAAAAAACATATTTGCTGAGGTAAGTCAAATTTTGTTATCTCGCTATTCAGCCTGATAAAGATAATGATAATAATATTGTTCCCAGAAGGGACACCAGTTTTGCACATTGGGTACAGTGACCGGGTACCAGCGAAAGTGTTGTTGATTTTCGATAATTGAGCAATATTGTATCGACAGTTCAAGTTCCGGGATGACAGAGCGATACAAAAACAATATTGATTTGTCATCCAGGTACTGTGCTAAAGATATCAAATACACTGATTTATTGTACTACTTGCAAGCCCTATATAGATAATAATGTTAGATGGCATGGGACAGCATAAAAGATTTCTATAAATATTGTACAAGTTTCAAAGCATATCTTGCCATATTATTCTGATGTGGCTTATATGTAACCCAACCTTTTATAGGTACATGTTCATGTAGGACATGCAGGGCATATTAAGTAAAGTGGTCGGTAATCAAGCAAAAATTATGTTCAAATTATGTTTCATAATTATATTTGTACGATTCATATATGTGTGATAGGATTCCTTATATAATTTTGCAAATCGATCACACCTTACACCAAACCTCATCAAAATTTTATTTGAATTTCAGAAATCTCCGGCAAAGAAGATGGGTAAAGCTCTGAAGAAGCCGTTCAAATCACCGTTAAAACAACCAAGAGTTCAACACTATCCAGAAGAACCTGAAAGACCTCTCGACCTATCTCACATTGTGTAAGTCAGTCTATCACTTTTTCAGATTAAAGTCTGCAACAGCTTAGCACACGTTCATAATAGAATTGCATGCTTCCATACATATGTACAATACATCATCATTTCAAGTTCAAGTTCAAGTTTTATTTCAATTCAAGTCCATAAAAAACATATAAGATACAGATTATATACAATATAGAAAACACAAAATACACACAAAATGGAAACATGTCTACAAATATATCAGAATTATAAAAAGTTAAACAGCAATAGAAATGAATTGGGGAAACTGCAAATAAAACCATAAGGTTCTGTCGAGGCAGCTCCCTGTTATTAAAAGATACATATACAACTTCCAACAATTGGCTATAAAAAGTATTGCCTTTGTCTTCCTGGTGATGCTACAGCATGTCTGACATAGCAACTTGTATGTTGCTATTGTATTCCATATTGTAACAGGTGGTCGACTTCGGCAAAGATACATACTGACAGATGATGTCACAAGGGGAATGAGATCTGGAGGTTTTTGGGGTGGAGCTTAGCAAGTTTGAAAAACAAATATTTAAAAAAATATTTTTAAAAAAATGGAACAAATTCAGAAGTTTACATATCAAAATATGAGATGTATGCAGGGCTGCACACCAACAGGAATACACTTGTATTTTGATGTCATGGGCCCTTTAAATGGAGGCCCCATGTACAGGAAAGTCGGCACCCTTGCACGTTAAGAACCCACTACACTATTCTTACAAGAGTAGGGAACCCCGGTGTAGTGGTCCACCTGCACACCCCAATCGGGTCGAGTATATACGGCATCTGCAAGAATCTTCAGTATTGAAGGAAGCAGATTATCTTGAAGAAGAAGAAGAACTCTAATATTTGTATATTCTCTCTGTATTGTACAATAAAAATCATGGATCTGAAATGGAGTTACATGGACAGAAATTATATCCAACCATTGTTATTTGATCCGTAGGCCACCTTCCCCCATCACCATTTTGACGTATGATAGTCCAGACAGTACTAGGATACTACGCACAGAGGAGGACTTCAAGAAGTAAGTTATATGTCATCTCTATCATCCCTTCAGAATAAATAAATAAATAATAATATGGTTATTTATATAGCGCCGGTATCCGTGAGGCTCTGACGCTCATGGCGCTTTTCACATATTACCCTGGTCGTAGCCGAGCTGCCAAAGTAACTAGCGCTCAAGCATATCAGGTACCCATTTACACCTGGGTGGAGAGTGGCAAACGTAGATTAACGTCTTGCTAAAGGACATATGAAACTGTCCATAGTGCATACCTGCCAACTGTTCCTCTAATTTTTATTGGAATATTCAAATTTTTCAAAATTCTGAATGACCAGATATTTTTAATTTTTTAAGCCAAATTTGGCTTGCTTTACGATGCGCCGGTTCGTTCATTCATGTCTCCTTAGATAAAGATTAATGTAAAAGTCCTAAATTAAATGAAATAAAATTAAGTTCTTCCATAAGGCTGTGAGATCGCCTGTTCAATACACACGTACATGTATGCCTGTACCCCCGCTAAGGGTACATACTTCTTATTTCAAATGTCGGCAGGTATGATAGACTTGGTCACTGCTATAGAATTGCCATGTGTGTTTTAAGGCGTACTCTTTTCTCCTCTAGAGTTGAAATGTTTTCTGTTTAGAATCAGAAGGTATTAACTCATGCTGGTACATGGAGTTAAGGCCTTTTGAATTCAGCTCATGTAAGGACCAAGAAACAAGAATCTTTTGCCAACCATGGCCACTTTCTGGTTTTCATGAAATCAGCCCAAACCGTTTTCTGGTAGTAACGATAAGAAATGGTAAGTCTTCAATGGCTTCCTATTAATGGTGCAGTCCTGATAATTTCCCGATTTAAATCAGGTTTCATAATTCATAATTTTTCATTTTTGTCCCCGGCTTATTCCCGATTTTTGTTGTTGATTTTTTTTCTCCAAAAATGGATAGTCCCTGAGATCGGTGTAAATCTGGATGTTCATTGTGATATGTGTTTTTATTTGCAGGATGAACAACAGTCTTGACAGTGCCAGGTTAGATGATGAACATAGACTCATAGCAAGGTATGCTGCAAGGCTTGCCAATGCCTCAGCAAATCCGGTAAGTTGATAATATCAAATGGTAGGGGGGGGGGGCAGGAATTCAAGAAAAGCAAGTATATATGTAACGTGTTTACATGTAATGTGTATACTTGTCCAGGAAAGTAAACATCAAGGAGTGTGTGTCACGTGAGTTACTTTTTTTTAACTGCTACCTTATCAGAAACCACCATAGGACACAATTGTATAGAGGTATAATTAAGTTTTAATCTTCAGCCTTCAAATCGTGGCGTTCAAAATCAACAGAACATAAACAATTTACTAGGACATAACTTTAGTACAGGGTATCTTCCATCTGGTGAGTCCCTCACAGCTCTGGATCGCTTGGCCAGTCTCTAGACTTGGTAGACATCCCCGTCAACTTGGCAGCTCATATCTGTAATGTCTCTGTCTAGACTCCCTGTGTGTAAGGCCTTAAACTCTATTGTAGACAGGTTCCTTTAGTACATGTTTCAATGAGAAACCATTTTCAATGGAAACAAAAAATGTGGCATTTGTAGACAGGTGGTCACTAATTAAGCAGGTATGACTGTATAAACCCTTCACAATACCATCATGCTTACCATTACTTTTTCTGAAAGACCCTATACAATATCAACGCACCGACTTGTCCATTTTATGATATACATGTACCTTGTTTGATACAAACATGCTGATGAATTTTTTTCTTCTTCTGATATACCCTATAGAACTCTGGTCCTGAACTTCCTCCTGGCTTGGATGCTAATAGAGAACAGAGAGAGCTCATCATGCAGCTAGAATCCAAGAACAGGTTAGTAGTCCCATCTAGTCAAATACATGTAGTCCTTTATGATGATAATAGAGAACAGAGAGAGCTCATCATGCAGCTAGAATCCAAGAACAGGTTAGTGGTCCCATCTAGTCAAATACATGTAGTCCTTTATGATGATAATAGAGAACAGAGAGAGCTCATCATGCAGCTAGAATCTAAGAACAGGTTAGTGGTCCCATCTAGTCAAATACATGTAGTCCTTTATGATGCTCGTAGGTCTGCAGTCCCATCTAGTCAAATACATGTAGTCCTTTATGATGCTAATAGAGAACAGAGAGAGCTCATCATGCAGCTAGAATCCAAGAACAGGTTAGTGGTCCCATCTAGTCAAATACATGTAGTCCTTTATGATGCTAATAGAGAACAGAGAGAGCTCATCATGCAGCTAGAATCCAAGAACAGGTTAGTAGTCCCATCTAGTCAAATACATGTAGTCCTTTATGATGCTAATAGAGAACAGAGAGAGCTCATCATGCAGCTAGAATCCAAGAACAGGTTAGTAGTCCCATCTAGTCAAATACATGTAGTCCTTTATGATGATAATAGAGAACAGAGAGAGCTCATCATGCAGCTAGAATCTAAGAACAGGTTAGTAGTCCCATCTAGTCAAATACATGTAGTCCTTTATGATGCTAATAGAGAACAGAGAGAGCTCATCATGCAGCTAGAATCCAAGAACAGGTTAGTAGTCCCATCTAGTCAAATACATGTAGTCCTTTATGATGCTAATAGAGAACAGAGAGAGCTCATCATGCAGCTAGAATCCAAGAACAGGTTAGTGGTCCCATCTAGTCAAATACATGTAGTCCTTTATGATGCTAATAGAGAACAGAGAGAGCTCATCATGCAGCTAGAATCCAAGAACAGGTTAGTAGTCCCATCTAGTCAAATACATGTAGTCCTTTATGATGCTAATAGAGAACAGAGAGAGCTCATCATGCAGCTAGAATCCAAGAACAGGTTAGTAGTCCCATCTAGTCAAATACATGTAGTCCTTTATGATGCTAATAGAGAACAGAGAGAGCTCATCATGCAGCTAGAATCCAAGAACAGGTTAGTGGTCCCATCTAGTCAAATACATGTAGTCCTTTATGATGATAATAGAGAACAGAGAGAGCTCATCATGCAGCTAGAATCCAAGAACAGGTTAGTGGTCCCATCTAGTCAAATACATGTAGTCCTTTATGATGCTAATAGAGAACAGAGAGAGCTCATCATGCAGCTAGAATCCAAGAACAGGTTAGTAGTCCCATCTAGTCAAATACATGTAGTCCTTTATGATGATAATAGAGAACAGAGAGAGCTCATCATGCAGCTAGAATCTAAGAACAGGTTAGTAGTCCCATCTAGTCAAATACATGTAGTCCTTTATGATGATAATAGAGAACAGAGAGAGCTCATCATGCAGCTAGAATCCAAGAACAGGTTAGTAGTCCCATCTAGTCAAATACATGTAGTCCTTTATGATGCTAATAGAGAACAGAGAGAGCTCATCATGCAGCTAGAATCTAAGAACAGGTTAGTAGTCCCATCTAGTCAAATACATGTAGTCCTTTATGATGCTAATAGAGAACAGAGAGAGCTCATCATGCAGCTAGAATCCAAGAACAGGTTAGTGGTCCCATCTAGTCAAATACATGTAGTCCTTTATGATGCTAATAGAGAACAGAGAGAGCTCATCATGCAGCTAGAATCTAAGAACAGGTTAGTAGTCCCATCTAGTCAAATACATGTAGTCCTTTATGATGCTAATAGAGAACAGAGAGAGCTCATCATGCAGCTAGAATCCAAGAACAGGTTAGTGGTCCCATCTAGTCAAATACATGTAGTCCTTTATGATGCTAATAGAGAACAGAGAGAGCTCATCATGCAGCTAGAATCCAAGAACAGGTTAGTAGTCCCATCTAGTCAAATACATGTAGTCCTTTATGATGCTAATAGAGAACAGAGAGAGCTTATCATGCAGCTAGAATCCAAGAACAGGTTAGTAGTCCCATCTAGTCAAATACATGTAGTCCTTTATGATGCTAATAGAGAACAGAGAGAGCTCATCATGCAGCTAGAATCCAAGAACAGGTTAGTAGTCCCATCTAGTCAAATACATGTAGTCCTTTATGATGCTAATAGAGAACAGAGAGAGCTCATCATGCAGCTAGAATCTAAGAACAGGTTAGTAGTCCCATCTAGTCAAATACATGTAGTCCTTTATGATGCTCGTAGGTCTGCAGTCCCATCTAGTCAAATACATGTAGTCCTTTATGATGCTAATAGAGAACAGAGAGAGCTCATCATGCAGCTAGAATCCAAGAACAGGTTAGTAGTCCCATCTAGTCAAATACATGTAGTCCTTTATGATGATAATAGAGAACAGAGAGAGCTCATCATGCAGCTAGAATCCAAGAACAGGTTAGTAGTCCCATCTAGTCAAATACATGTAGTCCTTTATGATGCTAATAGAGAACAGAGAGAGCTCATCATGCAGCTAGAATCCAAGAACAGGTTAGTAGTCCCATCTAGTCAAATACATGTAGTCCTTTATGATGCTAATAGAGAACAGAGAGAGCTTATCATGCAGCTAGAATCCAAGAACAGGTTAGTGGTCCCATCTAGTCAAATACATGTAGTCCTTTATGATGCTAATAGAGAACAGAGAGAGCTTATCATGCAGCTAGAATCCAAGAACAGGTTAGTAGTCCCATCTAGTCAAATACATGTAGTCCTTTATGATGCTAATAGAGAACAGAGAGAGCTCATCATGCAGCTAGAATCCAAGAACAGGTTAGTAGTCCCATCTAGTCAAATACATGTAGTCCTTTATGATGCTAATAGAGAACAGAGAGAGCTCATCATGCAGCTAGAATCTAAGAACAGGTTAGTAGTCCCATCTAGTCAAATACATGTAGTCCTTTATGATGCTAATAGAGAACAGAGAGAGCTCATCATGCAGCTAGAATCCAAGAACAGGTTAGTAGTCCCATCTAGTCAAATACATGTAGTCCTTTATGATGCTAATAGAGAACAGAGAGAGCTCATCATGCAGCTAGAATCCAAGAACAGGTTAGTGGTCCCATCTAGTCAAATACATGTAGTCCTTTATGATGCTAATAGAGAACAGAGAGAGCTTATCATGCAGCTAGAATCCAAGAACAGGTTAGTAGTCCCATCTAGTCAAATACATGTAGTCCTTTATGATGCTAATAGAGAACAGAGAGAGCTCATCATGCAGCTAGAATCCAAGAACAGGTTAGTAGTCCCATCTAGTCAAATACATGTAGTCCTTTATGATGCTAATAGAGAACAGAGAGAGCTCATCATGCAGCTAGAATCTAAGAACAGGTTAGTAGTCCCATCTAGTCAAATACATGTAGTCCTTTATGATGCTAATAGAGAACAGAGAGAGCTCATCATGCAGCTAGAATCCAAGAACAGGTTAGTGGTCCCATCTAGTCAAATACATGTAGTCCTTTATGATGCTAATAGAGAACAGAGAGAGCTCATCATGCAGCTAGAATCCAAGAACAGGTTAGTAGTCCCATCTAGTCAAATACATGTAGTCCTTTATGATGATAATAGAGAACAGAGAGAGCTCATCATGCAGCTAGAATCCAAGAACAGGTTAGTAGTCCCATCTAGTCAAATACATGTAGTCCTTTATGATGCTAATAGAGAACAGAGAGAGCTCATCATGCAGCTAGAATCCAAGAACAGGTTAGTAGTCCCATCTAGTCAAATACATGTAGTCCTTTATGATGCTAATAGAGAACAGAGAGAGCTTATCATGCAGCTAGAATCTAAGAACAGGTTAGTAGTCCCATCTAGTCAAATACATGTAGTCCTTTATGATGCTAATAGAGAACAGAGAGAGCTCATCATGCAGCTAGAATCCAAGAACAGGTTAGTAGTCCCATCTAGTCAAATACATGTTGTCCTTTATGATGCTAATAGAGAACAGAGAGAGCTCATCATGCAGCTAGAATCCAAGAACAGGTTAGTGGTCCCATCTAGTCAAATACATGTAGTCCTTTATGATGCTAATAGAGAACAGAGAGAGCTCATCATGCAGCTAGAATCCAAGAACAGGTTAGTAGTCCCATCTAGTCAAATACATGTAGTCCTTTATGATGCTAATAGAGAACAGAGAGAGCTCATCATGCAGCTAGAATCTAAGAACAGGTTAGTAGTCCCATCTAGTCAAATACATGTAGTCCTTTATGATGCTAATAGAGAACAGAGAGAGCTCATCATGCAGCTAGAATCCAAGAACAGGTTAGTAGTCCCATCTAGTCAAATACATGTAGTCCTTTATGATGATAATAGAGAACAGAGAGAGCTCATCATGCAGCTAGAATCCAAGAACAGGTTAGTAGTCCCATCTAGTCAAATACATGTAGTCCTTTATGATGCTAATAGAGAACAGAGAGAGCTCATCATGCAGCTAGAATCTAAGAACAGGTTAGTAGTCCCATCTAGTCAAATACATGTAGTCCTTTATGATGATAATAGAGAACAGAGAGAGCTCATCATGCAGCTAGAATCCAAGAACAGGTTAGTAGTCCCATCTAGTCAAATACATGTAGTCCTTTATGATGCTAATAGAGAACAGAGAGAGCTCATCATGCAGCTAGAATCCAAGAACAGGTTAGTAGTCCCATCTAGTCAAATACATGTAGTCCTTTATGATGCTAATAGAGAACAGAGAGAGCTTATCATGCAGCTAGAATCTAAGAACAGGTTAGTAGTCCCATCTAGTCAAATACATGTAGTCCTTTATGATGCTAATAGAGAACAGAGAGAGCTCATCATGCAGCTAGAATCCAAGAACAGGTTAGTAGTCCCATCTAGTCAAATACATGTTGTCCTTTATGATGCTAATAGAGAACAGAGAGAGCTCATCATGCAGCTAGAATCCAAGAACAGGTTAGTGGTCCCATCTAGTCAAATACATGTAGTCCTTTATGATGCTAATAGAGAACAGAGAGAGCTCATCATGCAGCTAGAATCCAAGAACAGGTTAGTAGTCCCATCTAGTCAAATACATGTAGTCCTTTATGATGCTAATAGAGAACAGAGAGAGCTCATCATGCAGCTAGAATCTAAGAACAGGTTAGTAGTCCCATCTAGTCAAATACATGTAGTCCTTTATGATGCTAATAGAGAACAGAGAGAGCTCATCATGCAGCTAGAATCCAAGAACAGGTTAGTAGTCCCATCTAGTCAAATACATGTAGTCCTTTATGATGATAATAGAGAACAGAGAGAGCTCATCATGCAGCTAGAATCCAAGAACAGGTTAGTAGTCCCATCTAGTCAAATACATGTAGTCCTTTATGATGCTAATAGAGAACAGAGAGAGCTCATCATGCAGCTAGAATCTAAGAACAGGTTAGTAGTCCCATCTAGTCAAATACATGTAGTCCTTTATGATGATAATAGAGAACAGAGAGAGCTCATCATGCAGCTAGAATCCAAGAACAGGTTAGTAGTCCCATCTAGTCAAATACATGTAGTCCTTTATGATGATAATAGAGAACAGAGAGAGCTCATCATGCAGCTAGAATCCAAGAACAGGTTAGTAGTCCCATCTAGTCAAATACATGTAGTCCTTTATGATGATAATAGAGAACAGAGAGAGCTCATCATGCAGCTAGAATCTAAGAACAGGTTAGTGGTCCCATCTAGTCAAATACATGTAGTCCTTTATGATGATAATAGAGAACAGAGAGAGCTCATCATGCAGCTAGAATCTAAGGACAGGTTAGTAGTCCCATCTAGTCAAATACATGTAGTCCTTTATGATGCTCGTAGGTCTGCAGTCCCATCTAGTCAAATACATGTAGTCCTTTATGATGCTAATAGAGAACAGAGAGAGCTCATCTTGCAGCTAGAATCCAAGAACAGGTTAGTAGTCCCATCTAGTCAAATACATGTAGTCCTTTATGATGCTCGTAGGTCTGCAGTCCCATCTAGTCAAATACATGTAGTCCTTTATGATGCTAATAGAGAACAGAGAGAGCTCATCATGCAGCTAGAATCCAAGAACAGGTTAGTAGTCCCATCTAGTCAAATACATGTAGTCCTTTATGATGCTCGTAGGTCTGCAGTCCCATCTAGTCAAATACATGTAGTCCTTTATGATGCTAATAGAGAACAGAGAGAGCTCATCATGCAGCTAGAATCCAAGAACAGGTTAGTAGTCCCATCTAGTCAAATACATGTTGTCCTTTATGATGCTCGTAGGTCTGCAGTCCCATCTAGTCAAATACATGTAGTCCTTTATGATGCTAATAGAGAACAGAGAGAGCTCATCATGCAGCTAGAATCCAAGAACAGGTTAGTAGTCCCATCTAGTCAAATACATGTAGTCCTTTATGATGCTAATAGAGAACAGAGAGAGCTCATCATGCAGCTAGAATCCAAGAACAGGTTAGTAGTCCCATCTAGTCAAATACATGTTGTCCTTTATGATGCTCGTAGGTCTGCAGTCCCATCTAGTCAAATACATGTAGTCCTTTATGATGCTAATAGAGAACAGAGAGAGCTCATCATGCAGCTAGAATCCAAGAACAGGTTAGTAGTCCCATCTAGTCAAATACATGTTGTCCTTTATGATGATAATAGAGAACAGAGAGAGCTCATCATGCAGCTAGAATCCAAGAACAGGTTAGTAGTCCCATCTAGTCAAATACATGTAGTCCTTTATGATGCTAATAGAGAACAGAGAGAGCTCATCATGCAGCTAGAATCCAAGAACAGGTTAGTAGTAAACAAATATACACTGTCTTGAGAGATTCTGGTTAAAACTATTTGATGAGGGGCGTAGCCCTGAAGCAAATGGTACTATTGGCATCACCAAGGCCCACATTTTTAACCAGTATCTCAAAAAGAAGGCATGGTATATTTTTATATATCCAGCATCCAAAAAAAAAAAAATGAAAATGAATATGAAAAAAAATTATTGAAAAAAAAAAAAAAAATTATAAAAAAAAAAAAAATCATTAAATTAAGATTTAAAAAAAAAAAAATTGTTTACATTTTTTTAATGGTCAACGCCATAATAGTACTCCCAAATAGTACTTTCTCAGAGCAACACATGTACCTCTAAGAAAGTTGCTTGACCATACCATTTAATCATCTCAATATTTGTGATCACAAATTTTCATATTCTCCAGGGAGATAATGCGAGAAATCCAGCGATTACGACAGGAGCATGATGAAGCTGTGAGGTCGTCGCACTCTCAACGTAACCCAACTCTCCTTGCTGAGCTACGACTCCTGAGACAACGAAAAGATGAACTAGAACTCAGAATGGCAGCTCTACAGGAGAGTAGGAGAGAGCTTATGGTACAGCTAGAAGGACTTATGAAACTACTTAAGGTAAAGATAATGTATGTAATAATCTAATCCAATCCAAAAGATATTTAATATAGCGCCTTTCCTTGCAGTTACAAAGCGCTACACACACGCTCCACAATGTTTGGGTCACTTAAAAACAAAAGTTAGACACTTCTCAGAGATCAGTCAAGTATATGTAGGCTGGTACTTGGTACTTGGTAGGATTCCTCCAAAAGACGCCGTAAAGGTGTTTAAACTGGAGGTGTGTCGTCGTGTGCGGCCACCAACTTAAGGTGCTGGTTTTAAGTTGGTTTTAAGCGCAGATTTCAAAGTATTTAAGGAAGGTTGGGCTACAATTGAGGGAGAAAGACTGTTCCAGTCCTTAACTGTCCTTGGGAAGAATAAGTAAGCGTATGCGTCCGTCCTGACTTTGTTGATATAGAATTGTTGGTCATGGCCCCGTCTTGTTTGTTCTACCTTCGGTGAGATGTAATTCTTGTAGTTGATGTCCATCAAGTCGTGAATCATTTTTTACAAACAGGTGATCCAAGACTTCCGTCTTTCCTCCTGGTAATAAAGTAATTTCTAGCAGAATAGATGTGACTTGAGTAGTTTCTTGACAATAACATCAGAAACATTCAACCAATCTTGTAGCCCTGATGTAGGAATGGAAGATGGGAGTGGTGCTAGAGAAAGTGCTAGTGTTTTGCTTTTGTTCCTATTTCCATCCTATTTTTCAACATTGGGAGGGTAACTTTATAGTTCTTTCTTAACCAAAATACTGTATCCTCCACTTTGATTTTTTTCTTAAACAGAAAAACCTCAAGTTACAACAAGATAAGGCTATTATGCTTCTTCATGATGTTGCCTTCTATATGTAATTTAACTGAACTTCTATTATGGACGGTATAAGCTAACATAAATTTGTTTATGTTTTGCATCTTAGAACCATGGCTCTCCAAGGAACAGTCCCAACCACAGCCCCAGGCCTAACCAGCCTCTTACCCCAGGCTCTTCCACACAGCCTTCCAGGGCAGCTACCACTACAGACACTGTAAGGAATGGTGAGCAAACTGGAGGAACAACTGGATCAAGGAGTCTACGGAATGATTTACTTGTAGCAGCAGACTCAGTTACTAATGCTATGTCATCATTAGTCAGAGAACTCAATTCAGGTATGACAATTATGTTTATTTATCTTCCTCTCCTTATGAATATTATTATACAAAACAATGTATCATCCAATAAGGATTATAATACATGGCTTTCATAAAGCGTGAATTACAATTTAGTCTCTAAGCGCTTCCAAACTTGGAGATTAGTACCCCGGCTTAAGCTGTGCTGCCATTACGGTGCTCTAGCATTTCAAGGAATTAATTCCTGCTAGTTACCCATTTACATCACCTGGGTTGATTGCGGCAAATATAGATCAATGTCTTGCCAAATGACATTAGTGCCGCGGCGGGACTCGAACCGCGGACATTGTGATCGACAGTCCGGCGACGTTACCACTCGACTACAACACCACAAATAGGGCATTCATCCTTTGTTAGGTATGATTTTACACCCTTCTGGTTTGTAGCAGACAATGTCATCTTTTTGGAGCTGAAAGGGCATTAATTCAGATACTTTAATACAAGGTTAAGACCCTTCTGTCTTCTCTGAACAGACGATATGTACTATCATGATATGTAATTAGAAACGCTAGTGGAATGTAGAGTCATAGCCCCCGAATTCACAAAGGAGGTTTGTCGACAAACCAAGATTTATATGCGTCATACAACGTGTTTCGACACGTTTTTACAAACCTTGGTTTGTAAAAGACAAAAGGAGGTTTGTCGACAAACCTCGGTTTGTCGAGAAATCTCCTATGTGAATTTGGGCCATAGAGTTGAGTATGTTTTCTCTAATTTCAGTTTATCATTGCAGTATGTTAAAACATTGAATGGATGGAGGCCACGAGGCCCCATCCATTTCCACCCTAACCGCTCATGATGGTGGTCTCCTGCGTTCTGAAATTGATCTCTTTAGTAAAATGAAAAAATATATACCAATATCTGTTATACTTGTTTGTATGCTTTGTATTATGGTTATTGTATAATATTATTAGAATGACTTAATATGTAAAAATGTATAACCTTTTATTTGTTATTTGAACGTAGAAATAAAATCAATCAATCAAACAAACAAACAAAACTAACATTAGATTAAGGCACTGGTTTTTTTAACTTATACCAAATGTGTCCACAAATGGGTCTAAAATGAAATTATGTTTACTCACTTCAAACTTGTATTTTTAGGATCGGGACTAATCATATTTTTGAGAAATGCTAATTCTGGACCTTAATCTATCTCCTTATTTATTCACCAGATATGAATACTTTGAGTTTTTTTTACAATTTTATTGTGAACTATAGCATATCTAATAACTGTGATATAAAACTCATTTGCTATTAACTACACCTTTTAACTATGTTGGGTCTTTAAGAATATGTTTCAGAGATTATTCATGCAAATTGTTGAGTTTCTATCTTGAAAAATACAGATTCTGTATCCCTTGAAAGTGAAAAATAGCTCTAAATTAGGGTTTTGACAATAACAAGTTTTTATTTCAATAGGTAAAATGCTTTTTTCTTAGGTCAAACTTATTTTATTATAACAACTGATGATATAAGGTAAATACATGCAAAAAAAATGGGAACCAGTGCATTGCCTAATAATTTTCATATGGCACACCACTGATGTTTCGGACGTTACACACTGTTAACATTATAACTTTATTCAAGTTAATTGCTTTTCTTTAGGTATTATTGACCTCAGTTACATTCATTGTTTGCAGAAAAATACTTCTGTAACATTTATGGAAAAAAATTGTGCAGTTTTAATTAGTTTAGCACATACATGTATACCAAGTTTGTCTTCATCGACCACTCAATTTATGTAAGGTATATTATTCATTTCAAGAACGTGTACCGGTAGTTAAAAATGCTTATGTGATCTAACAGAGTGAAATATGAAGCTAATAGCAATTGTAGTCATCAAAACTCCTTAGAAAATTCACTTAGAAACATACTCTTTATTGCATGTTATGAACAACAGTGTGAAATGTATACTATGGTTTTTTTCGGATGTTACACGATGTTAACATTTCAATGAGATCATCAATTTCTACAAACTCTACAATATAGATGTTTAATCAGCTTGCTAATGTTCTTTGCCTTCAACTATATAGTGTGTCATTCAATAATATCACTAACACATACATGTATGTAAGCACTGAAACATCTTTTAAAAAATAAAACTATAAAATAGTACCCCCAGTCATGTAAGTACGGTAATAAGAAATAAGTGAATCCTAATGTATGTTCATCTCGAGAATGAGACATATTTGATGTATTTTAAAATTGTGTATGTTTTAGGTTATATAGTAACAATCATCCTTTACCACTATTTGTATTAGGAGGCTGTTTCAAACGACAATATTTTAATGCTCTCAAATAAGTATTTATTTTTTTTTTTTTTTAATTGATGACCGATTGATGAATGGATGGATTGATTGGTTGGTCGGTTGGTTGGTTGATAGATCTTAACTCTTGCTGTGCCTATATTACAGGTGACAAACAATATACAGTGTAGGTTAAACATGTACCGTATTTGCCGGCGATAAGGCCGCAGCGCCGCACCCCCAACTTTGACATTTTGTAGAGGGAAAAAAAAAAACGGACAGCCCATTTATATTTCACACTAGTGTAGGGTTGCGGTTCTAACAGATAATTCCTAGCACTCTTAACACAGAGGCAGCCCAGCAGACATGTTGTTGGATTGATAACTACTAGCTAACTGACCAGGTTTTAATGTGTAAAAGCATTACAGCATTCTATGTAGCATTCCATATACATTCCATGCAAAGTAGAATAAATCAATAAATATTCATATAGTCCCATACAAGTATAAATCAACATCACAAAGTATTCTTGAATATTCAAACATAAACAAAGGGTATATATTGAATATTCATAGTATATGTAAATTATACTATATAAGCTGCATCAGGTGAACATTGAAACCAATGAGAGAGAGAGAGATAGACAGATGAAAGGATGGTGGATGAAAAGGGTGAATGTGAATGAGGTATGACCTATTAATATGAAAGGGATGAATCATGGATATGAAGGGGAGTTTCAGAAATTCAAAATAAATCCCTACACTAGCTTATACATTTTGTATGTATACATAGATTTGAGGAAGATACTGCATGTATATGTTTAGGATCATTAAATAAGGTATTACTGGTAATGCCCTTTTCTTTTATACATGTATGTACTTTCTACACAGATTAGTTACGTGTACTGAGTGCCCTTTTTAAAAGGTATTTTCAAATGAAAATCCATATTTCCCATACATTTTTAGAAAAACATTTGAATTTGCTTGATATTATCAACTTTATATACCTGTATCATACCCGTGTCATGTACATGTACACTGGGTATTGCTTAAGTGACTGATTTTGAGCTTTTGTAACCTACCAAATAGTTTAGATTGACCATACAATCTTTGGTTATATGACATAATTTGGAACAACCTCTGTAAAAATGAAAACGTGATGATTTGCAAACACACAGCAATGTAAATAGTAAGAGGAGAGGTTGAAAAATTAAAATGTGCTATTCTCACATCTATCTTTGCCCCTCATTTGAACCAGTTAAATTATGCAAATGTCTGTTAACAGTTTAATGTAACATCCGAAACGTGCTAACAGCATAACAGAAAGTGCTGTTAAAATGGCTGAATAATTTTTATGAGTCACTTTTATTGAGATTTTTTCTGATAAATTACAATTAAGGATATACTAAAGCAGCCAGGAATGCCTCGCACCACAAAGTGTGGCTTCAATATTTATGTTTTATAAGTCAATTTTGCAGAAAATTTAGATATTTTACGGAAAATTTGATTTTTTTGCATCATATTTCTTCATATTTGTATATTTAGATCTAAATGAAATTATCAAAATAGTGTTTTTAACAGGAGTGTGCATTGTGAAATCGTAACTTGCACATATGATCGAAAATTAGTTGAAATTTGCAAACTATGTGTTAACAATCAAATAGTGTAACGTCCGAAACACCCTTCTTGAGTTTACACAAAATTATTGGATTTGAAAGACCTGATTTGT
The DNA here is from genome assembly GCA_035222895.1 of Strongylocentrotus droebachiensis. Lineage (NCBI taxonomy): Eukaryota > Metazoa > Echinodermata > Echinoidea > Camarodonta > Strongylocentrotidae > Strongylocentrotus > Strongylocentrotus droebachiensis. Next base: position 91,863 of record JAVYIG010001219.1, read on the forward strand.
GTTTTGACTTGTGTTAAGACTCATAATAACTTATTTCATAATGATTTATTCACTCCAGATACCCTCAAATATGGATTATCATCACATTTTTGATATTTTTTGCTTCGGACGTTACACTTGTTTCGGACATTACAACTGTTAAAGGAAAATTGGTTTTAACTATAAAATAGTATTGTAATGATGTATTGCAAATTTCTTTTTTTTGGTGGGTAGCCGCCATGAAATGTTTAAAAAATGTTACGAAAGATAAGTCCTGCAGTTCATTTATTTTCTGCTACTTCAAATTGAAAGTTGTTTCGGACGTTACAAAATTGTTTACGGAAAATGAGACAACTTTTTCAAATTTTGAATATATTTATAATATAAGCGCTACTACAATTAAATTATATTTTCTTTTAATTTAATGACTTGGAGTAACTAATAAGCTTATTCAAACCATAAACAATCTCATTAAATGATTGTTCTAGTGGGTTAAATGAGGGCCTACATTGTTTACGGAAAATGTAACGTCCGAAACACCATTTTCAATTGCACTGTTCTATGAAAATACAGGACTTAATTCAGATTACTGTTAACTTTCTTTAAGATCCACCCATGCTCATTAATCATCAATAGAAAAAAAACATAATGCTTGTGGGTGTATATTTTTTTCGGCTCCAACAAAAAAGGTATGTCAATTTTGTTACAAAATTCCGTAAACAATTGGCTGTTCAGGGATACCTCATGCACATAAAGCAACGCTGAATTAGTTTCGTTAAGCTATGGGAGGTTAACCTAGGTCCATGCTACAAGAAAAAGTTGTAACTGATTTCTAATTCTTTATCTTTGTAAAGTTTCAGGCTGTCAAAGGGTCATTAAGCTATTTGGTCATAGTTAAAAAAACCAGTGCCTTAAAGCTTCTAGATATCACTAAATATTGAACATAAGAATTCTCATTAATTAATGATACATACTTCTCTGCATGCAGTAATTGTGAGAATTTATAAACATATGATTGATTTTATGCTTTCCTTTCTTAGAAGATGACCAGAATGATGATGATGATGAAGAGGAAGGAAACCCTTTGAATACAAGCAATGGTAAGTAACCTCCAATGAGCTGCACAATCCGACCTTATCACGGCATGCTTTGTTTACGTTATTGGTTGTGCGTGTGTTTGTAAAACAGGCTCTCATTTATTTAGGAGCCTAGAATTTAAAACAAAGATTCTTTCCTGTATCACCAGACACTTGTCAATTACTGTAATTTGCAAAAGATTATCTGTTTTCTTTTTAAAAAATGTATACAATTTTTTTTAATGTAGAGCTATGTTTTCCACTAGCAATTTCAATTTGAGATTTTTCTTCTGATTGCATAATTAAGCAAAAGTTTTCTTTTGAAATTGATGCACATTGTGGTCAACTATTGATAGCAAAGACAACTCTTCACTTTGTATTGTGGTTCTTTATTTTCCTTTGTCTCACCAAGTCTTCTTCTCTCCCCCATCTTTCCCAGATGGTGCAATCCTTGTAGTAGAGGGTAAGAATGCTTCGGGTGAGCCCATTCTGATCAGAGGGAGGAAACCAAACGGTAGAAACAGAGGGATGTCTGATCAAGATTTTATTGCTGAGTTGACTGCCAGGAAAGAAGGAAGAGCAAGAACTCATCCTGATGGGTAGGAAAATAAATGATTGGGATTGAACCAACGATGCGTATATTACAGGCCTGAAAAAAAACCTGATTTAAATCAGATTCCTGATATTTATTTTTTTTCTCTTTTTTTTTCCTGATTTAAAAAAAAATAAATTTACCTGATATTTTAAATTTTATTTTCTTCCCTATTTTATCCCAATTTTCCTGATTTTTTCCTCATCTTCCCTATTCTTCCCTATTATTTCCCAATTGTTCTTACTCAAGGGGGGGGGGGGGGATGAAAATGTATGAAGACATCAGAGTACATGTGTTCAGTATGAGGAGCTAGGCAAATTATTCATTGCACATGTCTGTTCTGTATTTGCTGTATTGTTCATTGTAATTAGTATTCTAGCTCGTTATTAACCATTAATTAGGGTGTGGACGAAACTGAGATAACTAAAGTTTCTAAATTCCAAGGTTACTTTTAGAGAAAGAAATGCTTGTCTTTCTTGAAAGGGTTCATGAATAGTACAGTCAGGTATCGTATAGAACACATGATAATGGTGCCAAGATAAGATAATAAAAGAGAATTGTATGATTGAACATTTGTCTCTCAAAATCTCTTTGTGAACATTTCTTTTGTAAACTTTGTGGAACTATAAGGGTTAAACATATAGTTGTTTGTCATATTATCACCTAAACTTATATCCTTTAGGTTGACATGAACTGACTGTACACACTTAATAATAATAATAATAATAATATCAAATATTTAGGAGCGCTAAAAACAATAAGTACCATAGCGCTTACAAATACAAATATCTGGAAAGATGACAAAAATGTGCAGTACAGGAAGTATATCACATAGATCATTGGGGAAAAAGGTGAGTTTTGAGGGATCCTTTGAAGGTGGCAAGACAGGTAATTTCCCTTATGGAAAGTGGGATGCTGTTCCAAGTCTTTGATGCAACTACTGCAAAACATTTTTCAGGTGCTGAGAGTCTAGATTTGGGAATGATTGGGATAAATTTGGGAAGTTTACACACTTGTATGTTGTTGTTTCTGTGTTAGGTATGGTCATACCGATGAAGGTGAATCCTACGGAAGAACTGATGATGAGAGTTATGTAGCGACCACAGACGATGCAGACTCCTATGTGAGGACAGATGAAGAGCTTAATATGAGAACAGATGATGAGTTCCAGCGATCGGTAACAGATGATGAACTCAGGGAATCAACAAGGGTATGTACATATGAAGAGTTTAATATGAGAACAGATGATGAGTTCCAACGGTCAGTAACAGATGATGAACTCAGGGAATCAACAAGGGTATGTACATATACAGAGTTAATATGAGAACAGATGATGAGTTCCAACGGTCAGTAACAGATGATGAACTCAGGGAATCAACAAGGGTATGTACATATACAGAGTTTAATATGAGAACAGATGATGAGTTCCAACGGTCAGTAACAGATGATGAACTCAGGGAATCAACAAGGGTATCTACATATACAGAGTTTAATATGAGAACAGATGATGTACATGTACCTCTGCTAGTACCATACATGTACGTGCAATTGGATGCACAATTCTAGTAAGATCTCCACTTTTAGATCAGGGGGGTGTCTCACAAAGATCCTAAGTCAAACTTATCTCTAAGTTGGACTTAAAAATTATGGAAAGCCATTAGCATCTATGAAAATATTTTGTACAAATTATTTTAAAAGGCATAAAATGTTGATTCAAATCATTCATATATTCTATTATCGAGGAGATTTCATGTTCTTGATGTGGAATTTATAAAAAGTCTAAAATACTTGAATTTTCGCTTTTGAATATATTTTATTTTAAGGCTACAAATGGCTCTCCATAATATTTAAGTCCAACTTAGAGTTCAGTTCGACTTAAGATCTTTGTGAAACACCCCACAGTTGTAGCTTTGTGGAACTGCTACTATTTGTTTCTCTCTTCTCTCCAGCTAGATGTAAGCCAAGGACCCCCTGACCGTAATAGTTTGACCAGGACCACGACGGATGAGGAAGGGAAGAGAGGAACAGATGAGGAGAACAGTCATAAGGACAATGTGCGCCGCTGGATCAACCGATAAATCAAGATTCGAGGTGTGCTTATGTATGCTCCCTCCCTTGCTCTATTAATTTAATATCAAACAAACTCATCAGCTTGTGATTAGTGATCAACAGAGGAGAGTGAACCTTGAAACCAGTTGAAACCAGTTGAAACCTGTTGAAGACCTGTGGAAACCGATCAAAAGCCAGCAATGAGTTGGAACCAGTAGATTCCAGTGCAAAAATGTTTATACCAATGGAAATCGGATGAAAGCAGTTTGCAACCAGCTGAAACGAGCAGAAACCGGTTGAACCCAGTTAAAAGGAGTTTGGTAATGGGATAAGATCAAAAGTACACTGCAGAAGTAAGAAGCAGGACATTGAAGTCTTGTCATTCAGCCAATGCAACAAGTCAACCATCTTTAGCATCATTTAATAGCTAAATATCACAAACTGGTGGGACAATTTGTGTGTCTGTAGTGTAATAAGACATACTTTACCAAGCCAATCCACATTTTCATTGTTATATATGAATAATGATGTACTGTATACTGCTTTTGGCTGATAAAAGATCTTTAAATTGCATTACCGGTTCATGGAATATGTATGGACATTCATATAAGACGTTAAAAATCATGTCCTGTCATTTGATTGATAATAGAATTCAACAGAGTATTCATCATGATATCGATGTAGAGAGAGAAAGAGAGAGAGAGAGAGAAAGAGATAGAGAGAGAGAGAGATAGAGAGAGAAAATGAAAGAGAGATAGAGACCAACAGACTAAGAATGCGACCATAAAAAAATTGACCTGTCTTACTTACCTTCAAGAGATATTTTTCTATCCTTCAATTATTTAAAATCAAGTTTTAATTGTATTCAGCATTAACTCTGCATGATACTTCTCTGAAAGACATAACTTATAATCATAGGAAACTTTGTAGACACTTGATTAGAATATCATATTTTGTATTACATGTATTAGAATTACATTATATCTGTATCATTATGTTTATGTAATTGCTCCATTTTCTATGTTAGTTTTCAGAGTGTGCTTTTTCTGTAGGTCAAAAGGAAGCTACTCATCGTTTATAGATGCGTGTTTGTATGTAGTATATTATACATAGATTAGGAACAATTCCATGTCCTTTGTACTCTGGCATTATCACCTATTAATATTCTGTACTTGTATTGTTATGTACACTTTTTTTTGCTCTGCTGTGCTTTCTTACATTGTTTTTCAGTCACTTCCAGGGCAAAAAGGGATGGATGATTTTTTTTCAACGGAATTGGTACAAACAAATATTTCCATTACAACCTTAAAGTTTGAGATATGTGTACAGATGCTTTAGCCTCTCAGACAGAAATTTAGTAATCTGTATTTCTACTTTTCTGGTGCAAGTATCACCAACTTGAGATTAAATGTCCTGTGTTGATAAAGTATCACCAACTTAAGATTAAATGTCCTGTTTTTGGAAAGTATCACCAACTTTAGATTAGGTTGTCATCTTGATTGTTTATTTTAATGTGCCAAATATGTAACCAGTCCATGAGACTTTAAGACCAATGTACTACTTAATTTATCATAGAGCAGGGTATATATAACCAGCTGCTGACTGACAAGTACTTACTCATTCACTGCCACTTTCTATCTCCTCTGTATTTTTTGTGTGATTAATTTTTCGTGCTGAGCGACCCCAAAACATATTTGCGGGTTCTTAAATTCGCATTGCATGTAATTCAGCCCGTTCAAAACATACATAAGAAGTTATGTTTATATTTTCGCGAGTTCTAAAAATTTGTGCTTGCCGATCTTAGCGCTAAATCCATGAAAATTAATGTACCGCAAATATTTCTGTGTTTACAGTATTCAAATTAAGCATTTACATCATAATCTATAAAGGTGGCTTGAAAGTGGGAAAATATGCACAAGAAATAAGAGACAATTATGAGTTTCCCTTTCCGGCACTTTCCATCCACATGATCGCAGCTGCCATTGAAAGCATTATTTATCTCATCCCTTGTACTTACTTATTATCCAAATCAATGTTTAGCCTACATCCTATATTCATGGATGTACATGTACATGTATGTAGTGTTTGTACAGCTAGGTCAAGAATGTAATCATCGTTGTTTTTTTTAAATCTAGGTTGGTAATTATTAACAGCAGATTATTTGCAATGTGAGTGAAGTTTAATAGTCTGCAATGTTTATCATGTATTGTTTAGCTAATGAGGATCCTTATATACCCAAAATGTTGTTTGACCCAGTATTAAAACCAGAAGCTCCAGCAACCTAGAACATTTAAGGATTGTGTAAGAAGGTTATTAACTGCAGCAAGAAACATTTGTGAATTGCAAAAGTTCACTGTTGTATAAAGACAAAAGATTCATGCATGCAAAATGAAAATATGACTTTCCAGTGGACTAACAGAAAGAATCTTTGTTGAGAATCACAAATATATTTACACGCATAAAGGGTTAGGAAGTACTCTTGGCTTATGGGTATAGTAGAAAAATTAAAACCAGTGGACTGATTTAAAATAAATTATATATATAATAATAATAATAATAATAGGCATTTCTATAGCGCTGTCTATCTAGATAATTCTATTCCGAGGCGCATTTATTATTACCCTGGCTTTAGCCTAGCTGCCATGACAGCGCTCCAGCATTTCAAAGAATTCCTGCCAGGTACCCATTTACATCACCTGGGTTGAGTGTGGCAAATGTAGATCAATGTCTTGCCAAAGGACATTAATGCCGCGGCAGGACTCTAACCGCTGACTTTGTGATCGACAATATAACCATGGTGTCTTGTTTGTTAGTTGTTGGTTTTTTTCCTTGGAATTAAAAAAATTATTAGATTAGAAGGGAATTTTAAAAAGTACTTTGACCCTTTGAAGAAGACCTACATTTGTGACAAATTGACTTATTCAATTGTTTTCAATGTTTTTATGAGACTGATTCATGTGTTGAGCATTGTTTTGGAAATGTAATTATTTGTTGTTGCAGAAGTTATCAGTATTTTAAAGGAGGAACAGTTCATTTAATGTTTTTAACAATTTTTGTTTGTTTGTCTACATGTATACCTACAGAGCAAGTGATTTTTGATATTTTTCATGAGCATAGTACTACATAATTATATGTACATCTCTTTATGGTGTGTTTATATTTACATTGGTTTTAAGAAAATGGCTGCCATATTATGTTTCCTTTTTAGTGGTGTGGAATTTGACAATGAGTAATCATTTTGAAGTTTTTCCTTTTATCATATATTACATGAATCTGCTTCATGTTCTGTTTAGATACGGTTGTACAGTATGCATTTTGAATTGTACAGGGTCCTGTTTATTTTGAATAATGACAACTACTTAAATGCACTTTAAGAAGTCTTCAGACTGGCAGAGGCTGCAAGAATCACAGGCAAATTCAGTTAATTTTAACAACCAGTATTTCAGTATGTTTTCATCTGTAATTAAGTGAGTTATTTTAGTAGTCATTTGTATTTGTGTATCTTGCTATTTAAATTCTTTTGAGGGGTTTTCCATAAAGGTGGACAATTATGTGAATAAAGTTAGGTTTAACGTCAAGTAAATCACCAGATATGAGGAGAAAAATTAACATTACACTGTCTTTAGTCTGTTGATGTAAATCCCATAGCAACAGTAAGGAATTGATGTATCATGTCAGAGACAATTGTACAGCTTAAACATGTACAGTGTATGATGTAAATTATTTGTACAGATACATTCTAATTGTGTCTTTGTGATACAGAGAGTGGATGGAGTATTATTATAGTGAGAAGACAATGATTGCATGTTCCATATGTGCCCTTGAACATATCTGTAATGAGATAGATTTCATGTTGTTGTGATTTATTTAAAGCTTATCTGCCGTAGTTTACAGGAGAGATTAGACCACCCTGCAAGGTCACTGGACAAGTGGTTATCTTGTCAACTCAGCTCTCGGTTAACATAAGAAAAAGAGGACCATGGGAACCAATGGCCACTGATTAGGCATTGTTTGTTATATAGAGGGCGCAAGTAGCTACAGGTAGTGCAGTGGGCCTTTAATATTAGCTTTTGTTAACCCAATTGTAAAAATTGCTAGCTATATGTATTTTCTAGGGTGAAGGATCTTTAGACTAGATATTTAGATCCTTACAGCAGGTGATCAAAGTAAATGTATTGGGATAAGCTGATTTATTTACAAGTAACGATAAGTTTTACCTTGCTCATACATTTGCTTTTGCTCGTGGGTTGTAATATTTGAAAATGAACCCATGCGAATCTGGCTACTTGTATTACGCATTTATTTTATTCTATACTGAAAGTAAAAGGCTTGTCATACTTTAAAGCCATGACGACAGAAATGACAAAGAATGAGAATACACATGTATTACCCATCTCCTTACAAATGTGCCCTGAATGAGAATCATGGATTCAAACTCCTGGACAACAGTAGGAGATTATAATAATAATAGGCATTTCTATAGTGCCGTCTATCTAGAAATTGTATTCAAAGGGCGCATTTATTATTACCAGGGCTTTAGCCTAGCTGCCATTACAGCGCTCCAGCATTTCAAGGAGCGTCATGAATTTAAACTCCTGGACAACAGTAAGAGAATCAATCATAGTATTATTTGAATAAAGTGATGATTATAAATATTTGGAGGTTCAAAGGGATACTTGGGAATGGTAGTGGGAGAATGGCTCCGAGTCAGTATAGCTATTATTGCTATTTCCTTTGGGTAATTACCTGCGATTGTCAATAATACTATATAGAATAGATTTGTATAGCTGTCTCTTTTATAATTTTTTAAAAATTTGCTGCTGTTGGCCTTTCTAATGTACCTTGTGGTGTATGGGGTTGACAAAAGGCAAGTGGAAAAAACAATGAAGTATTTTTTTGTCTGCTATCTTGAATTTCAAAGGCACAGGAGGCAATGTTTAGTAGTAATTGTGAAGGATCATTGTTTGTAGAGAATTCAATGGATTGTTTTGTAAATGATGTACAGTGATCCATGTCAGGAAAGTCTGTCATTTGATGTAGAATTTAAATATTGTATATTGAATATAACAAATTGAGAAGATAAAAAAAAAAATGACACAGCTATCCAAATAGATATACATTGAAAACAAGACACTTTCCCTTTGTATTATTTGGTGTCACTTTAACTTAAGTTTGTCATGCCCAGAGTTCTCCCCTCTTTTACCCTCTATCCACCTCTTCCCCCTCTCTTTCTCTCTCCCACTAGTATAGATATCTCAAGATCTCTATCTCTATCTCTCACTCACTCTCTCACGATCTCTCCTCTCTCTCTTTAGATCTCTCTCTAGATCTATATCTCTCTTTCTCTCCTTCCTCTCTTGATCTCTATCTCTCTCTCTCTAGATCTCTCAGGGATGCCAGCTAGAATTGATCAGAGGGCCTGAAAATCACCTAGAATGAGCTATTTTGTACACAAAGCCTAATTAAATCTATGGTCTGAAATAACTCGCCAGGGCCTGAATTCGGGCTATTGCCTGAAAAATGGCATCCCTGATCTCTTTCTCACTCGCTCTCTCTAGATCTCTCCTCTCTCTCTCCCTATATATATCTATATAAACATATATATATATATATCTCTCCCTGTCCATTTTACACATCTCTGTGCTTCTCTTCTACAGCCTCATCTTTTAATCTTGATTTTTCACTCCCTGTTTTTCTCAAAACTTTTCTTGATCCCTCTTCACCATCTTATCAATGTGTATCTGAGAAGAAAGTGGAGAAGAAAGTGGAGAAATGGCATGTTGTAATGATGCAGGAGTTGGAGATCTCAATTAATGATTTTGAAATCAGATTCTGACAGAAACATAGAATCAATCTATTCATAGCCATAAGGGTGTTAGGTATATGAGTTAACGCCCTTCTGGCTCCAAACAGACACATGCAATTACAGAATCTCTTTGGGAACTATTCAAATATACTTTATTTTTAAATTCTTGATCAAATACATGTACAATATAGGATGCAACCAAGGAAAGAAGAAGAAAGAAAAAACAAATCATTATTTTACTGAGGATATTCCGGAATTATGCTAAAAATGAAAAATTTTCGTGATTATTTTTTTTACCCAAAAGAATCTGGCGCTGAAATTTTTCTTACAAATATTGCGCATCTTTTGAAACAAATTTTTCAAAAATCGGACCTACCGTTACTAAGTCACATGACCTTTTGTCTTTGCATGTCAGCCCGAAAATCATTCATTTTCCTGACTTGTATACAAAACATGTGGAAAATATAATTTTCCAAAAAAGAGATAAAACATTGGTTATTTTGAGGGTCAAAATAGTTAAATTATAGTTAAAAATAAAATAAAACAACAAACAATAAAATACATAAGTTAAAAAAACAATGAAATACATAAGAAATTATCAAGACAATTGATAACATAATAACCTGGCTCTTCCAAATTTGTTTGCTGTACTATTATCCTAAATGGCCTACATGTAGTGAAAACAATTTTTTAAATATGAAGAATATATGATTTATGGGTACAAATTTAAATTTTTGTACCTTAATTGCATAAATTACCATAAATATGCAAATGAGTGAATTTTTCAAAAAATTTGAAATGACGATAGTTTTCTATACACTTCATTTGACATACATGCACATTTTCGCGGCGATCGGATGTTTCACTTAGAAGCCCCCCCCCCCCCTCCCATGTTATACAGTTTCAAATAGCCCAGGCTATATAGGGTTAAATCCCCTTAAATTATGTGCAAAATCACCCCTTCTAAAACTCATTGTAATATGAATGAAATATGTATACAGGTGTGTCAAAAAAAAAAGAAAAACTTTGCCAGTTCATACACAAAATAATTTACTTTTTCTCTACTTGTACAACTTGCAAATGGGTCAGATTTGCAAAGTTTAGTTCTGGTCGTGGGGTTTCAAAGTGATAGAAACTGGAAACATTAGGAAATTTTTGATTAAATAGCAATTTACTGTGAAATTTTGGATCATCAAAAGTCTTGCTGAAAATTAGCTGCACTGTACATACACAGACATGTGTATACGAGTCTATATAAAACATGTGACAGGAACATTGGATGCAAACATAATAAAACAATGCAGTTATATCTGCTGGTCATATTTCAAATATAAAAGCTAAAGAGTAATGCCTTTCACAGACTTTTTTCATTTCTCTTATACCAAGATAGGAGAACTTTAAAAGTACCAATCCACAAAACACATTTTGTTCTTGATGTAAGGGCTACATGTACATGTCGCTATACCGTTTTCAGAATATCAGCTTTGAACATTACTTCTTGCAGTTTACATACACTATCAGCAAACATAAAACGACTTGTTGCGTAGTCAAGGCAACGCACATGTACCTACTGGCATAGAATAGGGTGTGCAAGGAACCCAAGTGCATCTTTGTGGGATTCCATGCACGCTCTATTCTATGGGGTTTAATTCATAGATATATTGACTGCTATGAGAGGCTTCGCTGTTTCTATAGGCTCAAGGGTAGGTTACATCCTGCTATCACAACTCCAATTTTGACCAACCAGATGACTAGATTTACTCAACATACTAAAGAGAAGTTTATAATATTCTTTATATTCTTCACAACCCTTAGCCAATATTCTTTAGAATGGCAAATAACAGTTGATCGAGGTTGATTTCATACATTCTACATGTAGCAATAAACAAATTATTTTATCAGGTGATTGTTATACCTTGACCTTTGACACATTGACCCATTGAGGGGATCCATAGCATCTTAGATTTAGTAATCAGAATAACAGATAGATAGATAGATACATAGTTTATCGGTTTCCACAATATCTCATTTTACAAAGAGCGTAACAACATATTGAAAATGATAATAATAAACATGAACATACAATACCGGTACACACTATTCAGAAAATTGTCCTTTAGTTGATTTTCATACGATAGCAAAAATTTATTTAGAATACATTCATCTAAATATATCATAATTCTTCACTAACAAATTATATTTTGTTCTGTCCAAAGAATAACAAAGCGAAACAGATATATTACATGATTATACATGCATGCACGTATTATGGCTAAGCAAATATCAAATGAAGGGAAACAATTCAGATTTAAAATCTGCCTCCAGAAATATCTTTCTGTGTTGAAAGGGCATAACATCCAATCTATTGGGTGGTATGCATATTTCTTAAGAACTATCAGTCCAAAAACCAAACCACATGGCTAATAACCTCTCTAATGGAAAGAATCAACATATCTTGTGATCCTGGAACCTTGGTCCCTGAAGCAGCTTTCCAAGCTAAACTGTGATTTCCACGATCTGACTGCATTAATGTAAAGATGTGGATTCTCCATCCTGATCAGTGATTACTTCATATCTTGTGTCCATTCTCCATCTTCACATGGATCCAAGCATCCCATTCATATCGTTGATCTCAGCAGGTTGTACAAACCTGATTGCTGAAGCTGAAGCAAACTATCTTTGTTACATGAATAGAAAGGAATTCACGGGTGACATTCTACCTTCAAGGCTGTCTGTACTAGTTTGGCTCGGAGGGATTAGACCACCCAGGGTGGTCACTGACAGGTGGCTATTTCATCAACTCAGCTCTCAATCAACATAAGAAAAAGAGGATCATGGGGGACCAATGGTCACCTATTAGGTATTGTTTGCTATATAGAGGGAGCGAGTAGCTACAAGTAGTACAGTGGGGCTTTAAAATCAGTGGGTCATCAGTTTCCATGTGTCGAAGGTCATAATTCACTGACACTAGACGTGGACCAGTTGGATGGGTGTTCACATCCACACATCAAACCCATAGGCCAATCAACAAATACCCCTTCGTCTCGCGGAGAGTCTTTGTGTGATGAAAATGTCAGATAATGACTCTACCGTAAGGGGAAAAGACAGAGCATTACATAAAGCTTGTTGGTCATAAAACTGAAAGATAACCCTGATGATTGGCAACAAATTCCCCATGAGAGCCCACTTCTTTCTGTCTTTAAATCTAAGCCAAGTTCATTGTAGATTATGATCAAAGTTCTGCATGACATCTGGCAAAGGTTTACAGTTCTAATAAGACTTGGTGCTATAAGATCTTGACTCCTTGCATGTTCAGTTTGAGATTGTGCATCACTTTATTCTGACGTTTTTCCTCATCTTTGAACACCGTCTGGTTGGCTTTCTTTTCTAATCTCCTCTCCTGAAAGATAAACATAAGAATAATATACAAATAATGAATGGTTATGAGTTCAAAAGTGAAAATATTCGCACTATTAAACGAATGAAAAACATTCATTACCGGTATGTGTTTTATACCACATCGAAGAAGATCCAATACTGTAGAACGTTAATCAACAAATTATGCTTTACACCTTATATTAAAGATAAATTTAAGTTGGAGTCAAGCCTTCTCGATTACATTCAGATTGCCTTCCCGTCAGATACACACAGGGATACTCGCACGGCAGAGAGGTACGCAGTCTGCATTATAACCAAAAATACATGGCGATTATAACCAAAAATACGCACCCGTGCAATAGAACATCTATTGAATATCATGTGACCAACAATCCTCCAATCAAATGACAAGGATCCACGTAGGTGTTGTATAACATAAGATAGATAGAAGAACAGCATAAGATAGACAGAAGAACGGCATAAGATAGACAGAAGAACAGCATAAGATAGATAGAAGAACAGCATAAGATAGATAGAAGAACAGCATAAGATAGACAGAAGAACGGCATAAGATAGATAGAAGAACAGCATAAGATAGATAGAAGAACAGCATAAGACAGACAGAAGAACAATATAAGATAGACAGAATAACAGCATAAGATAGATAGAAGAACAGCATAAGATAGATAGAAGAACAGCATAAGATAGATAGAAGAACAGCATAAGATAGGCAGAAGAACAATATAAGATAGACAGAAGAACAGCATAAGATAGATAGAAGAACAGCATAAGATAGATAGAAGAACAGCATAAGATAGACAGAAGAACAGCATAAGATAGACAGAAGAACAGCATAAGATAGATAGAAGAACAGCATAAGATAGATAGAAGAACAGCATAAGATAGACAGAAGAACAATATAAGATAGACAGAAGAACAGCATAAGATAGATAGAAGAACAGCATAAGATAGACATAAGAACAATATAAGATAGACAGAAGGACAAAATACGATAGACATAAGAACAATATAAGATAGACAGAAGGACAACATAAGATAGACAGAAGAACAACATAAGATAGACAGAAGAACAACATAAGATAGACAGAAGAACAAATCATAGTGATCTTTCCTCCTCCTGCTAAGTAATACCACAGGATAAAAACCTATTCTATAACTTCAAGACATGGCTCCAACTAGGTGAAACTTCAGAATCCCTGTACGATGCATTGGACACCTGTTCACTTGTTGTTGGGCGTTTTTTCAGACCTGTACTAGTTTACAGGAGGGATTAGACCTCCCTGCAAGGTCACTGAACAGGTGGTTATCTCATCAACTCAGCTCTCAGTTAACATAAGAAAAAGAGGTTCATGGGGGACCAATGGTCACCGATTAGGCATTGTTTGCTACATAGAGGGCGCAAGTAGCTATACATGTAAGTAGTGCAGTGGGGCTTTAAGAGAAATTATGAGGATCCATGAGCACCCTACATTATACAGGGACAAGAAGTGCAAGCTAACATTGAGTAAAGAGGCTAGATTGAACAAATATATATCAGTAGGGAGAGATAAGGAGAAGGGGCAATGTAGAGAGGATAGGGAGAGAGAGATGGAGAGAGAGAGATAGAGATAGAGGATAGATAGAGAGAGAGAGAGAGAGAGAGAGAGAGAGAGGATAGATAGAGAGAGAGAGAGAGAGAGAGAGAGAGAGGATAGATAGAGAGAGAGGATAGATAGAGAGAGAAAGAGAGAGAGATAGAGAGAGATAGAGAGGATAGAGAGATAGAGAGAGAGAGAGAGAGAGCAAGAGGGAGATAGATAGAGATAGAGAGATGGAGAGATAGAGAGAGATAGATAGAGAGATAGAAAGAGAGAGAGAGAGATGAAGATGAAGTGAAAGAACCCACCTTTCTAGCTAGCTTGACAGCTTGTTTCCTTTCTTTCCTTTCCTCTGTTGATTCCTTCTCTCCTTTCACTCTACTCATTGTCTCAATAGCAAGACGGTTATCTTCTAACTCCTCCCTCTCTAGTTGTTTCTTGGTCGGACCATGCGAGGGAAAAACATGAAGTGGCATCCCTGATTTCTGAGATAGTTTGATCTCACCATTTTCATCTGAGTTGGTTGCCGGGTTCTAACAAGGTAAAGAAAAAATAATAATATTAACATGCTCATTCCTTTGCAACACTTTAACATTTCTTGCCAGTTTTCATACTTCTCTTCCTTTTGAGTCTACTGTAGTATTTTGATTCCATTTATCTATCAGATTTACTAATATTAAAAGAAAACATAGTTTAATCCTAGATAGCCACAGTGTTTTGAAGTATATCACTGTACATACACATTGTACATATGACAACATTCAACTGTGGTTGTCCACTATTTGTTCCATTGGTAAACCACAGCACAGCACATAATGGGGGATTACATGGGAACAAAGATATATAAGAGTCATACATTTAGAAGCAGAAAGGGAAGAAGAAAAAAAAGGAAATAAAAAAGTGCAGTAATCAAAATACATTGAGAAAGGTGAATGAAACTCACCTTTTGTTTTTTCTTCTTTTGTTTGAATGGTTCTTTGATAGTGGTAGGATGGTTATAGAGGGTTGAGTATGTACTAAGTATGGATTCACAATCCCATTGCTCTTTCTTCTCATCAATATACATCTTCATTCTCTCTTCTTCCTCCTCCTCCTCTTCCTCCTCAATATATTCCTGATGATGCTCTCTCTTGGCTGTCTCCATCTCGTTCATCGTTCTGTCAGATGATAACATGCTATTATATTAGTATTAATACATTTCAAAGGAAAAATGAAAGGACTTATCTCAAATCTGAGAGATGTTTATATGTTATCGATCTTTCAAATGTTTACAATTGATCATGTAAAGCAGAAGGTTTTATTAAGTATCCGATGCAGTTTCCTTCAACTGATCAATTTATATACCCACACTTTTTCGTAAATACAAGGCATTGTCATTATCATCATTAGAATATCATATTGGTTCTTAATGTTGCTGGTGAAAATAACGGGCAATTAAAATGAAGTTTAAAAAAAAAAAAAAAAATCTTCATCATTACTCCACATCAAGTGGTGCACAATCATTGTTGTTTCTATTTACTAGAATAGACTTCCTATCATGCATTACATCAATTGTATTTTTTAATGAGAATTAGCATGTGAATAAGACTAGAACTTTATGAAATACCTGACTTTAGATGCTTTTTCAAAAGCTTCGATAGCTTGTTGTAGAACCAGACTTTCTTCTTGTTGGCGACCTTCAATTTCATCCTGATCTAACGCTCCTATCTCCATGTCATCATACTCCTCAAAGATCTAGCAAACAATCAGACAAAATGATCAATTATAAATAAAATGTATCATGTTCATATTCAAACTGATGTGCTCCTTTTTTTTTAAATAAATGTAAATTTTGGCTTATTGACTTTGTAGAAGGGAGGTCTTCACTACAACCTGCAGCTGCCTTTTGGATAAATTCTGTTTCTGAAGGGAAGTTTATCAAAATCAGATCCTCTTCTGAACAAAAATGACCACTCTCTGATTTCTGGTAGACTTTGCTCTGATTAATGATATCCCAGTAGTTCTTTCTGCATGTGAGCTTGAGACAAGATGTAATATAGAATTCTCCCAATAGTGAGTGTCCTTAGTGACATAGTGAGTGTCCATGTGTATTCAATTAAGATCCAAGAATTTTTACTCTAAAAATAGTGGCAAAAGAAATATTTTAGTGTTACAATTTTGAAGAAGAAAAGATTCCTATAAATGTATCTACCTTCTCAAATCTGTCATCAAGGAGAGTCAATCCTTCGTTTCGTTTTATCACGGATGATGTCAGTGAATAGCTGGTGAATCTTGATTTAGTTTCTTCTGATGCAAAAGACTTCTGATCGTCATCGTCAAGATCATCGCTGTCATAGTCCTCTCCGCTCTCCTCATCATCTTCCTCATCGTCATCGTCATCATCTTGCGATCTGATTTGACAGAATATAATTACACATCAAAAGTACAGAAATAATCTACAGATTATTCTTTTTTAGCATTCCAAAGTCAATAGCTGAAAATTTGAGGACAAAATTAGGTATGATTTTCAGTGCAGATTTGTCGGATTCTTTGTCATCTAAAGTATTCACTGCGGTCCTTTCAATTTTAAGTGAAACATACTCATTTTATGAATCTTAAATTCTGATTCATTAAGGTTCTCTTTTTTTCCTTTCATTTAGACATCGCAGAAAATAACCCTGACTAAATGCCACTGTTTTCCTCAGTCCTTGACATGCGAATACAAGAACATGAAATTGTTTCAATGATACCGAGATATTGGTAACTCCGGTCTTACCGTGTAACAGATTTATCACTCTGTGCAAACTTCATAAAGTCATCATCGAGTTCATTGTCAGGATCATCAAAATCAAAGTCTTCGTCCATGGCAGCTACGATATCAGGGTCGAGATCAAGTCTGGGTCCTGAATCAAACAAGATTCTAAAACTTATTATCATTGCTACTGATATTTAATGGTATTCTTCCCGTTACAAATCAATCTATAATTCTTATTAGATTTAGTGCTGTATCATCACTGATGTCTCCAATTCCGTTTAACCGCAAGTCAAAACCAGACGGTTTTCGGTTAAACGATTAACAAATTTGAAAAAAAATATTTTAAAAAAAATATATAATTTTTTTTTTTTTTTTTTTTTTTCTGACTCTGTCGGCAGCAAGCCAGGTCCGTGTTAAAAATCCCACGCGGGAAGGCGCCGATTTGTGCTTGTGAAGTTGTCACAAATAGTAACAATGTCGTATTTAGAAAAATGTGTAAGATCATTAATGTACATTAAAAACAGTAGAGGACCTAGGATAAAACCTTGTGGTATGCCGTGTGTAATAGAAGTAAAATTGGAGGAGTTATTATTATAAACTTCATATTGAGATCTATTACAAAGATTACTGTGTTGTTCTAGTTTCCGAGTGGTGAGTCAACACACCCATTACTGAGCTGGGAGACATTGCCAGGCAAAGTGCCAGGTGGAGGGGCATAAATCGATCTTTATTACAAACAAAATATTACAACAAAAAAAAATTAAAAAACGGGAAAACAAAACCGTCCTATTGAAAACGGATAGTGCCATGGGCGGTCGGATATCGGACGGTTACACGTTTGACTTCAGCACTAATTAGATTCATTTTTAATAATTATTACCTATAATGACTTAGCTGCATGAACTTATTACAATTTCTACATTAATTGTTGTCAAGGTAGCTTGCATGGGTACATGTTACAAGTCCTTTATCACTAAATAGTCCTACCCATGTCCATCAAGCCATCAAGAGCAGAATAACGGAAAATCCCATTTTGTCAGGGTGTTTAATTTTTTCGAGACAAAATGTAATATTCAGTCAATATGTAACACAAGCCAAACAATATGTGCAGCTTACCTGAAATGGGTGCAGCTCTGTTCAACATTCCCACGTCTTCTTCTTGTTCAGATTGGAATACACCAGCTGGGAGCTGTAGCTTAGGTTTCTGAGAGCAGAGAGTAAAAGGCAATCAAAAACAATTCAACCTAACAAAAAAAGTTGTATTGCTCTTTAGGTGCCAAAACATGGGTCGGTCGGTCAAAAATCTTTTTTTTTTCTTTTTTTACTTTCTTCTTTTTCACTCCCTCTTTGGGCCGATATTTCTCAGTTTGGAATGCTTTAATACATTTTTTGCTAAAAAACAGTATTTGTTTATATATTTTTTTTAAGCCGACCGTAGATTTCAAGATTTTTGGGTCGGTCGCAAAGGGCAATACAACATCTTCTTTTTAGGCCTTAAGAGAGAGAGAGGGAGGTGGATAACAATACAACTTCAACAAGCAGTCAGTATAAACCTGAACTAATAACTTTGCTAGCATGTATGCTTCCATTTTGGTGCCTAAGAAACATTGGTTTAAACATTACAGAGATAATAGCAACTGACATCAATGTATGGACATGTTTCAATTAATCAGATTAATGCACACATAATATAAGGATAAAACACAGACTAAACGGTCTGTGGGAAATACTGAGCCATAAATCTCCTAGACATATTGGTAAACTCACCTCTGATAAGTCTTCCACTTCAAAGTGAACATTCTTCTTTGGTTTAGATGATGCTGGATGCTGGCTAAGCTCACATGCATTCTCACCCTTGGATTCACGAATATGCTGCATGTAATTATAATCATCTTCATAGTAGACCCCAAACTTATGTTGCTCTTCAAGTTGGCTCTGCTTACCCTGTATTAAAAACAAGCATCTATATTTATACACAATTCAACACTCAATGTCATCTTACAGTACCCCTTCCAATCACTGTGGATTTGTCTTGGTCATATTGGAATCATAACATTAGATGCACTAACAATTTCATCATTCATTTATCTTTCTTTTCTTTTTGTGCAGCATATGCTAGCATTATGTAATATCTGTTCAATTTCATCATGAAAAACTGTCATTTATCACTGAAGACAAAGAATGCAAGAAACAAAGAAAACTATTCATGTCAAACAAAAACGAGGCTCCAATAAAATTGTTTGATATCTTACCTGGTTTGGGTTCTCAACCTGCTGTAGAACAAACTTAGAACTCTCATCATCAGCTTGAAGAGGATCACGTTGACTTCTGTGAACAAGACTGAATGTCACAGCATTCTTCTTATCAATGAACTTCTTCTTCTTCCCTGGCTGCAAAAATTGAAATTAGTAAACAGTTATGCTACATGCATGTGAATTAATACAATGTTAGGCTTTCATGTCTTGACTTTTATATGAAGATAAAGACTACAAACTGAAAACTACTTCATTCAATAACCACTATGTAAACATCACTGCACTCAATAAAGAAATGTCAATGTACAGATATAGAGTCTATAGGATCAAATTTACTTACTACTCGTACTGCATGGAGATTTGATACAGGGACCCTCTCATACATTCTGAGAAAGTTTGATTACATGGACCAACTGATACAAGAAATATGTTACTCAGAATGAAATATTACATCAGCTTCAAAAATCAATCCTCCTCCCCTTCTTTTTTGTTCTTCTCCTCCTCTTTCTCCTTTTTCTCTTTCACCTCCTTCTTCATCTTCTTCATGAGAGTCACCTACATGTAGTCCTAGCTGATTATCCTGTCCCCCCCCCCCCCCCCCCTCTCTCTCTCTCTCTCTCTCTCTCTCTCTCTCTCTCTCTCTCTCTCTCCTCCTCCTCCTCCTCCTCCTCCTCCTCCTCCTCCTCCTCCTCCTCCTCCTCCTCCTCCTCCTCCTCCTCCTCCTCCTCCTCCTCCTCCTCCTCCTCCTCCTCCTCCTCCTCCTCCTCCTCCTCCTCCTCCTCCTCCTCCTCCTCCTCCTCCTCCTCCTCCTCTTCCTCTTCCTCCTCCTCCTCCTCCTCAGGCCTGGCCACTCTTGTGATTCTTAAATCTTGTTGCACTTGACTTGTACTTCCAACTTTTTTTCAGCTTTCCTGTTCCTATTATCCATTTTTCCTTTCCCATTCTTCATTAGACATTCTGTTCCTTCTTTCTTCTTGTTATTTCCTCTTTGCCTTGTTCTTATTGGACCAACGGAAATGGACAGAACTCGGGAGTCACACTCATAAGACATAAGTCTCATAACATTAGTTTAGTTAGTCATTGCCATTTTTTTTTAAAGAATTGTTATTATTTTTATATTTTAGTGCGAGTGTGACCCTGAGGCATGACTGAGGCTGAGCCGAGTGTGCATCAGCCATCACAATCACAAGTGTCATGGCATGCAAAGCAAAAGCTAGGGAAGTAGAGTAAAGGAGCCGGTAAACGACCAGCTCCAGTTTTCGGCCGATCCACTGGATGCATGGTAAAATCCCTTTAAAATACATCGCATAATAGCATATCGCATATCCCACACATACCATACCATGCCAGAGTCACTAAAGAACCACATTTGCAATGGAAAATATATCCTAAAATATCACATTTTAGCGAAGTAATCGGCGGTCCCGCTACCCAAATCTGAAAAATCGAGTTTCTTACGCGTGTATGTAAGAAATATGGGTACCATAAAATGAGCTTTATTTCAAGTATTTTTCAGATTAAGAGCCCGATTTTGTGTAAGTCGCAAGCTCAAAAGTATCTCATCGCATGTATTAAATCAATGCAGCCGGACCCCGCCACGCACACACGATATCATACATGCCAACATTTGAAAATCAGAAATCTGTACAAATTATGCTATTTAAAAAAAAAAGAGGAACAATCCTAACTCTCCTATTCAATACTACAGACAAATTTGTACAGGAAGAGGAACACCTGCATTAAAATGATAATTATCTTCTCCCAAAAAGAGGAATGTTCCTCTTTAATCTGAACAGTTGGCATGTATGCGATATGTCTGTCTCATTCAGATTCCAACTTCCGATCACCGCTGTGCCTGTCTTCAACCAGGCGAGCACCCGGGAGCTCCGGCGTGGGATACCTGCTCCGCCTGCTTGTGCTACTTTGTACATGCGGTCGTAAACTGAATCGCTAGGTCGATAACTGGCTCCAAAACAGTGAAAATTGAAATGAATATTGTCATGGCAATTTCTGGGATTCTTTTTTTGTTTAAATAATAATAATATTTGCTTCATGATTTGAACAAGAAATGATAATATATAGGATGTAAAGAGTCCAAAAAATAGGATTTTGTCTTAAGTGGCCGAAAACCGGGTCCTTTACTAGGGTGTCTGGATGATTTTTCAATCTTCAATTTGGGATCATTTTTCACCATTTTTAAAAATTATGTGAATAAAAAGTGTAATAGTAATAATATATTTCAAATTTCAAGACTCACCGATGTTTCTATCAAAAGATACAGCCCTTTCAAAACTCTTCAATATTCATATCATTTTGATCGGACTCGACGAAAAAGACGTAAACGCAGAGTGGTGTTGTTTTGCTAAATTTAGCCAAACAGCTAGCAGATGCTCCATCGCGCAATATGCATGCGTATGCATCGTGTACGCATGTTGCTAGCTGAATGCGCAAAACCTGACCACGTTGTTTCCGCGATATCGCCATTGACTTATAACGTGTACTCACTTCCGGGTTGGGAGCGCGATTCGCCAGCCATACCATATAACGTGCATTGACTTCCGGGTTTGCTTCGTGCGCGGTCCGAATGCATATTAATATGTGCGCGATGTAACCATGGTTTGGACTGAGCGGAGCTCACGCCTCCCTAATTAGCTGATTCCAAATATGTGGGAAGGGTATTTTCAAACTGTTGAGCCGAATGATCCCTTGGGGCTAGCGAAAAAAAAAGCATCTGGATATTATCCTTACGTCTAGCCCTACTTAAGCCGCGGGGGCTCGGCTCAGGAAAGTGAGTCGTCTCGGAGCTAGGATGCAAGCAACATTTCAATCGCTGTTTTGACCAAGAAATTTTTAGAATTTTGGGGGTGAGCCCCCTTGGGAAATATGGAGAAAAACCTGCTCTTTCATATGACACCTCATTTCACCTTCAGGATCACGAGGCCTAAAGGTTTGAATTCAAATTTTTTTCATAAAATCATTGACCAATTTTGCATGGTCGCGCAAAGCACATAGACCACATAGGGATGCGTGCAATCTCTATGGGGAGCATTTTAGCTCACAATATCGGGTGCGCGATCAGACACCCTACCTTTACTCTAGACTAAAATATAATAGGAAGTAAACTAAAGAGTCCAAAAAATAGGATTTTGTCTTAAGTGGCCGAAAACCGGCTCCTTTAATTACTCTACAGTAAATGAGAGGTCATTTTGACATATTTCATGAGCTACTACAATATCAAAAACATCTAATAATATGAAATATGAATGATCAATAATCAATATTGGTCCCATGGATAGGCACATTCATGGGGCACTAGAGGGCGCCTCGCGCTCGTACGAAAATCTGAATGGCCTTGCTGCGGTGGGTCGGCAATAATCAGCCCAAAACTTGGATATGGGAGAGTGGAAGGATATATCTTTTTTATAATGTTATCTGGTCTTACCCTTAACCATTCTATGTTTAATCTATGTAGAAATAACATGCGAGTACGATAAGAGAAACATCGGGCCCATTACTGATGCAACTTTTGAAATATTAGCCTAGAAATGACCACCAAACGGAAAAAAATGACATTTTTTCCCCGACAAATCTTCATTAAATCTGAGTTATAAACAAGTCACATCTAGGTACACTAAATACAAATACGATTTTCTGAAAATTAAGGTATGATTTATTAAGTTTCTTTCAAGTATATTTCTGCACATTGCAGCGCCAATATTCTACACTGCTTCAAAATCACCCTTGAAATTTTTTTTTGCAACAAATTTTTTACGAGGTCCGCGAGTGTTCCCCGTTCCTTGCGTGTTGAAAGTTTGGTAATACATAGTTTCCATTGACTCGCGCACGAAAAAATGGTCGAAAACAAAATGTCAAATGAAGAAATAAACAAGCTTTTGTATAGTTATAAGAGTTCTACTGAGGTTTCTTTGTCAATTTAATTTATTATATAGTCTCAAACTCTCAATTAGAATTCAGAATTATCTCACTGAAAAGTTAAGAAACCGACGATGTTCTCGATTGTAGTTATTTTCATTTTGCCAGCAGCCGATCTAGCGTTGTTTGGGCAAAAAGCTAGGCCGCTGCCTACCCACCGCGAACCTTTCCGAGTCCCGCTAAAATGGCGCTCCGCGGCTGCGTTGGTATCGCTGCAAACTCTCAGCCGGCTAGCTCCCCACGACGGACCATTCGCGGTATGGCGGGAGTGTGTGTGTGAGGTATGATTTTGGATTCGAGAACGCACGTAATGCAACCGTGCGCGTCATTTTCAGCTGTCGAATGTATACGACCAATTTTACATGTACTAGGGATGTTACAAAAAAAATTAAATCTCAGAATTCAAGCTCCTGCTTTATGCCATTCGACAGAGCTTGATAAGACCTTTTATTTGATGCCTCATTCATCATAATAGCCCCAGTAATAAGAAAGTTATGCCAATTTTAAAGCCCCGGAAATCATGTTTTTAATTGCTTTGTTTTCCTTTGTTTTTAAACCAAAAGTTGTGATCTCAAATGTGACCGAAAGATTCTATTTCATGACATAAAATTACCCCAAAATGTATGTAAATACACAAAAAACGCTAATCGGGCCGTCATTTTTGCATGACATTTTCACATTCCTCATCCAAAAAAACATATTTCTAATCGTTAGATTTTGCTGAAATTTCACCAAAAGCAAATTCACATGTTAACCAATCGGTCTAGATACTTTTTTTCAAATCCTGTAGGTAGGATCAGGGTACAGAATGGCACTAAACACGGCTCTTGTGAAACAGTGCAGCAAAACAAACCGCCGAAAACATAAATCATAAAAAGTTTAGTATGAAATGAAAGATAACAATGTCATTCTTCTCATCCAATAGAAATCATGAAACAAAAATCTAATCAGCCCATCAAAAGATCACATTTACGTAGGCTATCCAAATTGGTCTCCAATAGTGCATAACAGCCCCATGGCAGAAACCTTCTTGGCGAAAGCACACACATTGTAACATACCTACATGTACGATTTTTAGTACAGATACTTGGTCAGTTTTCTTCTTATATCTTTGGTTTTACAACATTTAAAAATATAATTTCTTCAAATTTGCTCCTGACTCGGTTCAGACTAATTGTATGATGTGTTTTCAAGTCAGTTTTTTTAATATATTTTTTTGCATGAATTTGCCTACCATGGATTGTATTGTACCGTTCTGCGCAGCGATCTTTACCATGTTTACAGACACATAATTCTTAACATATGGGACCGAAGGCAAACAAAAATGTCGTAGCTAACAATGTAAAGCAACATTTTCACAATACTTTCCACTTTAATCACGTAATATGTCATTTTAGAGTATTACGCAACACTTTACCATGTAAATATCCAATTTATAACTTACCATAATTGCGTTTTACTAGGACGACAGTGGTGTAAAATAAACAGAAATCACACAGCATGTACGCTGAACCTAACGCTCTGAACACTTGGGAGGTTATTATGGTATCTTCGAGGCCGCGCGCTTTGAATGAAATATAATTTTCACCCTACGCCCTACAAACCCCCAGTACATTTTCCTCTTTGTAGCCTATAGCCATTCTCCAAGTGGCAGATCCAGGGGGCCGGGGGTCCTGGCCGCCTCCCCTGGGGGAAAAAACGTGTAAAAACACTTTTTTTTTTTTTTAAATAGATGGGCCCCCTCTCCTGGCGCTCAAGGATGCGATTTTTCAAATTTTCGAGGGCCAAACAATTAGTGCTCACTACCCCCCCCCCCCCCTCACTGAGCGAATTATCGGCCCGCATGATTTTCATATTTTCGGGAGCAAAACAAATATATAAATTAGTGCTCACTAACCCTACCCCCCCCCCCCCCCCACACTTACTTTTTTCTCTTTATCTCGTATATATGATTACAATAGAATAACAGAAAGTACAAAAGAGAATGGAATAACACTATAGGCAGGTTTTAGGCCCACTAACATTTCTTGGCAAGATTACCTAATATACACCATAGGCGTAAGATCACGTTTTGTGGGGGCCGGGGCCGGGGGCCGGGGGCTGAGGGCCAGGGGCCGGCGGGAGGACGAGGGCGTATTTCTCTCGCCCGAATATCACCTTTCCTAATTTTATAGTTTTAAGAAAAAGCGAGATTTTTAAAAATTTCTTGTACCTTGAATCGTCATCTAAATTTTAGTCTCTGGGGTTTTTTTTAGTTTTTTTTTTTAAAGCAAAATCTGGAAGTTGTTACAAATGCCACCTGCAAATGTTACAAATGTAGACCATTGTTCGTTCAGTCTCTTATTTCAGAATAAGCTGGACCTTGTAAGGTGATGAATTAAAAAAAAATAAATAGGGAAAATAAATTTCCTCCGTTTGTGACTGCTTATTTGATAGAAAGATAGAAAGATCTTCAACATTAGGCTAAAACAGTCCTTCATTATGATCAAACTATAAAACTGAGGTGTAATTAGTTAGTTCGATTAGTTTATTTTTACCATTTTAATAAATAATGGTACTATTCATGACATGGGTGTCGATCCCGGGGGGGATGGGGGAATATATACCCCCCCAATATTTCAGGTGGGGGGGATGGCCTGTACAATCATCCCCCCCCCCAATAATTCACCATCAAAAAAAAAATGAAGAGAAAAGTTAATGATGAGAGCCTGATGAGAGTAGTTAATGATTATTACTCGCAAGATGACCATCAATATACACTTTTACTATCTAATTTGCATAATACATCAGGGGCGGATCTAGCTTTTTGCTAAGGGGGGGGGTTTGACCAAAATAATGACGATGCAGAGCATCGTCCACGAGCCGCGAAGCGGCGAGCCGATTTTTTTTGGGGTGTTTATTTGAACCCCGTAAGTGATGTTTTCCTGGCATCTACAATGGAGACCATAAAAAGCAGTGCATGATAACGTCTTTTTGAATCAAGTAACAGTTTAATACATAGTTATATCCAGAGTTATCATGTGTTTGGTTAAGTTACCAGATGAGTTGAATATCTTCTCACAATATTTGCACTTGAAAGGGTTTCTCTCCAGCGTGCGTTCTTTTTTCTTTCTTTTTTTCTTTCTTTTTTTCTTTTTTTTTCCTTTTTTTTTGGGGGGGGGGCCGCCAAAGGGGGGGGGGGGGTTGCAACCCCCCAACCCCCCCTCTAGATCCGCTTCTGCACATACATATATACGAAGTAAATGAGAAAACCGTATATGAGACAAGAATAAATTGAATTCTCGCTCCTACGGCTTCATCAGGAATTGATGAATTTATTTAATTTTTTCAATCAACAGCAACATAGAAATGTAGTGCGCCAAATGTTAAGTGCGAAGCGCAAAAGTAACAATCTGCAATGCACATCAGACAATCCTGGACAGTGTAAACATAGATGAACTCTGTGACGAATTCGTGATGAGATCGGAGACAAGGAGAAAGCTTCCGCGCTTTGCGCGGGAGCGCGGAAACTGAATTAAGGCAAGGATTTAGAGTCGAGAACAGTACAACGAATCGTCTTCTTCCTCTAATAATTTAATGAAACGTCAAAGCTTCCACGCTACGCGCGGAGGAAGGGGAACTAAATTCAAACATTAAGGATTAAGAGTCAAGAATGGTACAACGAATCGTTTCTTTTTTCTTTAATAATCTAATTAACGTCAAAGCTTTCGCGCTACGCGCGGAGGAAGGGGAACCTGATTCAAACAAGGATTAAGAGTCGAGAACGGTCCAACAAATCGTCTTCTTTCTCTAATAATTTAATGAAACGTCAAAGCTTCCACGCTTCGCGGAGGAGGGGAAAAACTCGCCCTCCTAACCCCCTAGGGAGCGCGCTTCGCGCGCTATGTAAGTGATTCGCACGCTTCACGCAAGCGCGTAGCCAGGATTTCATTTTAGAGGGGGCGGTAGTGAGCACGCGAAGCGTGCGAATCACTTAAAGAGCGCGCGTAGCGCGCTCCCTAGGGGGGTGGGTGCAGGGAGGGGGGAGTTTTCCCCCTCCCTTGCGAAGCGCGGAAGCTTTGAAAGAAGACGATTCGTTGTACCTTTCTCAACTCATAATCCTTGTCTGAATTCAGTCCGCCCCTCCTGCGCATAGCGCGGAAGCTTTGACGTATTATTAAACAAAGAAGACGATTCGTTGTACCTTTCTCGACCCTTAATCTTTATCTGTATTCAGTCCCCCTCTTTCGAAGCGCGGAAGCTGTGCGTTTTATTAAATTATTAGAGAAAGAAGACGATTCGTTGTTCCGTTTTCGACTCTTTATCCTTAATTTGAACTCAATTTCCCCTTTTTCCCCCTCCCGCGCGAAGCGCAGAAGTTTTGACGTGTCATTAATTTATTAGAGAAAGAAGACGATTCGATGTACCGTTCTCGACTCTTAATCCTTATCTGAATTCAGTTTCATCCCCTCCTGCGCAAAGCGCGGAAACTTTGAAGTTTTATTAAATTATTAGAGAAAGAAGTCGACTCGAAGTTCCGTTCTCGACTCTTAATCCTTGTCTGAATTCAGCCCCCCCCCCCCCTCCTCCTGCGCAAAGCGCGGAAGCTTTTACGTATTATTAGACAAAGAAGACGATTCGTTGTACCTTTCCCGACCCTTAATCCTTATCTGTATTCAGTCCCCCTCTTTCGAAGCGCGGAAGCTGTGCGTTTCATTAAATTATTAGAGAAAGAAGACTATTCGTTGTTCCGTTTTCGACTCTTTATCCTTAATTGGAACTCAATTTCCCCCTTTTCGCGCGAAGCGCGGAAGCTTTGAAGTTTCATTAAATTATTAGAGAAAGAAGACGATTCGTTGTACCGTTCTCGACTCCTTTTCCCTTTTTCTTCCTACGTCCTCTTACTTTTTTTCTTCTCTTTCTCTCTCTTTTTTTTTTTGGCCGGCGTTTTTTTTGGGGGGCGACCGCCCCCACCGCCCCCCTGGCTACGCGCCTGGCTTCACGTGCTCACTTCCACCCCCCTAAAACGAAATCCTGGCTAATTGAAATTGAAATTTTGGCACCCATCATCCCCCCCCCCAACCACGGATACAAATCGACACCCTTGGTACTATTCGTTATCAACATATGACAGAAAATAATCTCTAAAATATTGTTAACATGCCAAAATGACTTTTGATATTTGCGCCGTTGCATGTGCGTCCATATTACCGCCGCTCTATGTTAACTTCACATCATTATGGCACAGACTCTGTCCCCTTTCTATCGATGTAGGCTACATCCGCCTTGCTTGTCATGGTTTCTGATTTATACTCCTCCCGTCATCCATCCATCTCACACCGCTCTATACCAGCTAGGCTCCAACACAATCTGAGTTCTCTCTCACTCTCCTCCTAGCTCACCGGGGAGCCAAAGCAAGAGACAGAGAAAACTCGATCAGACCGAGCTGCACGTACCACTTCATTTAGTAGAGAGCTCGGCTGGTTCGGGCAGCGTTTTCATTTTGCGTAACTTTCTCATCAACTTCGACAGAACGGTGTATAAACTTGATAACATGGACACGACTAACCTCAGGGATAGCCCTAATTAATCTGCATAAAACTGCATCATAATGTGAGACAAATTTATTCAAGTTCAAGACAAGGAGAAATAGGAACAAATTAATATTGAAATCTGAAGAATCGGATAGGGCCTCTCGAAAAAAGAAATGTTCTCAAAATGCTCTCGAAATAAATATTGGAATAAACAGTTCTTCATAAAAGTCTTATTCATAATCAGCAGTGAATTGTGAAATCTCGTACCCTGTCTTGATTTAAATTGATCGTGAAATTCACATGCCTTCGTGGTCGACGTCGTGATCATACCGACAACATCATCGACATCACGGTCATCATCTCTCAGTCGATGTTAGCGAGGAAGAAATGAAATACCGTCCAAAGCTTTCTAATAGTGACTGGACTCATCATTAGCCTATGGTTTCAGTTTGAGGAGTGGAGTGGTCTGAAAACGTCATTTTTTTTTCTACAGAAGCTGTGAATTACTTAATTATCGTGAGGAGGGCTCTTTATTCCTTAGCGAGTGAAAGCCGTGCACAGGTAGAGCAGCGCGGATAAGGTAATCATCAAAAACTTGAATCTTTACTGAACTGGTATTGAATTAATTTTAATATGGTTAGTATTAACAAGGAGATATACTTTGTAGACTTATATCAATCATATTCCTCTGATTATTATTGTGAATTAGCCAGCAAAGGTAGGCCTACAAGTGTGTTTTAGGATCTCAATTTTAATCACATCATTTCACTGCATTTCTACACGGAAGATTGAGTGAGCAATCATGTCGGATCCGACAGGAGCAGAGAATTTGAATTTTCTTGAGAGCTTGGTTTTAGAACCCCCATCTCTAAGCATGGATAAACTAGAGGAGATCTCTCCCGTCCTAACGGAGCTTACATCGAAACCAAAGACGACCAACATCAAACCTACTCGACGAGGTCGAAAGAGGAATGCCGACAAGATCACGAAGAGTGGACCAACTACGACTTCATCATCGGGAGAAAACAATGTTGTAACCATGGTAACAGCGGGTAATACGAGCGATGTCAAGCCTAAACGAGGTCGTGGTCGACCAGCTGGAAGTACGAATCGAACCAGCAACAAACTCACAGCTCAAGCTGCTGCCGCTGTAGCTGCATCTGCTGCGGCGACCGCCACCGCTGACGGCATCGATGATCCGAACGACCCGGTGAACGCAGCACGGGAGCGATCCCGCGTCAAGACCCTTCGAGATGCGTTCCTTGAGCTTCAGCGTTCTCTGCCATCCGTACCCCCTGATACCAAACTCTCCAAGCTCGATGTTCTCGTGTTAGCAACCACGTATATCTCTCACCTGATGAGGACCCTTGACAAGGACCAACCTCCTCCCATAACCTCTCCGGGAGAAGATGTAACGGTATGCCTTGATAAGCATCATCGATTGAAGGCCCAAGGATATCTTCATCCGGTCAAGGTGAGAATTGTAACTCCTTTTCAATTTCAATTTCAACGATAACATTTCAATTTCCGATTAGTATTACCATCGTATACTAACCAGCACCCCGCGGACATTCTCCCCAAATTAATCGCCAATGTATAAGTGTTTTGTTAAAAAGTGCCCATCATTGTATGAAAATACACCTTAAATTTTATATCAGTTCTAGAAACTTTAGGCAACCAACAACAAAAAAAAATTCTCATAAAACTTACAGTACAGGGATATAAAGTAGTTAACATATTTATTAAGTTCAAGGATGGATTGAATCCACTTTTCATGATTTGTTGTTGCTATGACGGGCAAGCCCGTGAGAATAAAATTTTGCTTAAAAAGTATGGAAGAAATATAAATGCATCAGTCGATAATGTAATTTCTGATAAATCGTCATGATTATACCAGTGTTTTTCAGTGAAAACTATTTGACTATAGAACAGAAAATCTGTGTTAGTTTAATTTGTTAAACGCGGCCCTTAGCTGACATACCAGAAATCAAAATGATTGCTTATTATTTACTTTGTTTCAAAAGATGGTTAAATTATTCTATTTTCCAGAATACTCTACAAACACAAAACTGTGAAAGCAGAAGTGTATCATAGCAATAGACACAGTCATAATATCATTATTGGTCAAGATTTGTAGAATTCCATGTATTGTCATGTAGAGCGGCCCTACAACAATTCAAATAATTTGGAATACGTTGCGTAAGGAGTAGGATTATTTAGGCCTATAAATCAAAACGTTGTAGTTTTAATTTAATAATGCAATTTGCTGTAATTTCTCATAAACTATGTCATCTAGCAATGCTTTTTATATTTCCGGGCATATCCAATCATTGTAATTCTTTTTAATTGTCATTCAACACACTTTTTCAAGATGAAGCCATTCCCATCCTTATATAAGGCAAATCAAATTATTGTAATTTTTACATTTTAGAAAAATACTCAAGAGGAACGTATAGGAAAGGAATATTCTTCTTATTGCTCAAAGTACCTACAATTTTGTTCAGTTTGGTCAGCATTTTCTATCATTAGTGAAAATGCAAATATTAAAAAGAGAAGGGTGAGTACTGACAAGGGGAAAGTGACGAACATTCTTTTTAAGTTTCATAACTCCGCAAGCCTGCAAATATTTCATGTTAGTCTTCCTATTCTTATGACGTATATAACCTAAACGTAGCTAATTACCAAATTAAATTGAATCATCATCCATAACGTACACGGCAAATTTGCCACGCGTGGCTTGATCGTGACTCTGGGTAGTTTAGTGGCCGAGGCTCCTGGCATCACATCATTGGTCTCTCCACTGGCTCTGGGCGAAACCTTTCATTGACGCGTGGGTTGCCCTCAAACCAAAACCCTATATATGCATTTAAAGCTAGCCAAGCCCGAATATGTCACATTTTATTTGACAACCATGTACAATATTAATTATATCTTGTTCTCTTTTTTTCATGTTCGCAGAAGAGCATAGGCCTATGAATAATGAATAATGAAAAAAAACGCATTCGATAGATAACTTTCTGCTTATTGACAAAAAACAAGCTCCGTCCATACGTACATATAAAACGTATTATAAGTGATTGATTCATAATTATATTGTATCAGATTTCGACCAATAGAGACATCACTAATATGGTACGCAGCAATTAAAACAAAAAATGGTGGTTTGGTATTTATAAAATGGAATATAGTTTCGAATTGAAATGTTGTCTTTTCAAATGACTTGTGAAATATTTCAGGATTATCGTATAGATATACTGATAATACTGTTGTATAAGTTGTATTTGTTTTAGGTTAGGTTTTACAAGGCGGTCATTAATCAATAAAATAAGGTTCTACACCATTATAAATGACGCGTATTTAGTTAGTGTGACAAATATCAAATACAGTTCATCACCTTTAAGTTCAAGTCCATGTGGGCATGCCCTACCACTGTTGTTCTTTTAAAGTTCTTGCAATCTGTTCAAGGTTTCTCTCTCTCTCTCCCTCTCTCTCTCTCTCTCTCCATTCATTACATGCGAGTATATAAACATTGCTCGAGGAGTCAAGTAATTATTGCATATTGAGACGTTTATGGAACCAATGATCTTGGGTCAAATATTTCCCTAAAATGACATCAATATGTTTTAATTGGAGGGTTACTTGGGGTCATGGGTTTACGACAAAGTTTGCAATGTCAATCACATCTGAACCGTTTTTAGATCTCAAATGAGTTCTGACTTAAATAATTTAAACATAAAGGCCCGAATTCACAAAGCAAGGTTTGAGCCACAATGTACAGACACAGACGTGTACATTTCACATGTATGCGATATACTGGAAGAGTGAAAGATAAGAATTAAAAGAAAAATAGGATTGCAGAAAAAAGTAAAGTGTTAAGATAAAAGGGAAAACAACCAGAAATATAATTTAAAAAATAAAAGCAGTTACCACCAAATATACAAAGATAAAATAGAGATATGAATGAAATGGCTGTATACCATTTGCCAATATGTCAGTTGCTTATGGGTTCATATAATTAGCTTTAAAAACTCAATTGTTGACTAAAAGGAAAAACTGGAAGGGTCAGCTGAAAGGAATTTTGCAAACCTCGAAAGTTCACAATACTGCAATTATTTTGTAGCGACCGAAAAAAAGACTTTTGTCTCAAGGGCGGAGGAGAGGGTGCGATTTTCTCCCATGTGGTTCCGCCAATGAAAATGCGATACAAAAATGTACAATTTCCAGATTCATATAGATTGATAAAAGGTACAATCTAATTATTTCATTTTTGTACTTACAAAGCAAGGGTTTACATCTGTCAGATAGCACGCATACAGTAGGCAAATGAGAAAATGCACCTATTTACATTCATCCAGTGAAAAAATGGCTCTTCACAATCATCATTCCTTTCTTACAGTGTGAGGACAGTAAGAATTATTTTAAGAGTTGTAATAAAAGTCTAATTCTAGGGGGCTTGTTGGCAATATGTTTGACCCGAGGGATGCCCCTACCCATGGCGCCCCCAATGTTTGTTTACGATCATTATCACGCTGATAGGATTAAGGGCTTTATAAATCAAATAATTTTATGACCTCATTTCCTGCAGTTTATTCTCAATAGTAACACTCTTTTAACCGTTACATACTTTTCATCCCTGTCCCATTTAACTCTGTCTCTCCATCTTCCATCTTGTAGATGACTCTGCATGGTGTAGACTAATAAGTTGTTGATTTTCTTTTCAATTGATTCTTTAGCCTTGTTCTGTAAAATTGAAATTAAGATGTAACGAATTGTCATGATATAACACCGGATTAAACTTGGCATTGTTTGAAGCTCTAGGCGATGTCTAAAACAAAACTATACCACCCTACTCGAGCGATCCGATCCCCCGCAGTCAAGCAAACCAGTCCTCGTCTACCCCGACACTCTGGGCCCCCTTGGTAATGACTCTACCGCTGGACTTCGCCACCTCCCACTGGTAGCATGGCATGATAGTGATTTATTTCTTTTGTTGTTTTCTCAACTTGTGATTGACCTAGTTCTTGAGATGAGTCATCCTCTGGATATACCTCCTCTACTCATATAGGACCAGGGAGGAAGACCAGAGAGCTAGGGGAGGAGCAAATAGTTCGAGACTCAGTTTTGAAAGAAAATTATCCTGTAGATCAGTTAATGGTTAAATCATCAGTTATGAAATAAACCTTCCTTTCATTCTTTTGAGCAATAGTTTGATATTTCGGTACTGGTTGTCGATTGATCGTTTATTTTCTGTCGTATTGTATGGACAAGGGTACTGGACCATGTTTGGGATGTGAGGAGGTAGTCAAACGGAAATATTATTTACTTGAGGAGGAGGGGGAAACTACCTGGTGTTCTCTTCGAATTGGTGCATTTGGTCTTGGGATAATGTATCAAAATATAAGCTGAACATTTCTTCACAAAATTGCACTCCATTGATTCCAAATCCATGCAATCAGCATTATTTTGTTTAAACTTTTGGCTGTATATGATTATGCAAATCACGTATAGGCCTAGTTTTTACGCCTTTGGCTAACCACATTGTATATATGTAACTTCTAATTTATCGTTCTTTATGTTCTTTATTCAATTATACTTCAAAATCTGCTGTTTCATCTCAGAAGTCATAATTTATAAAGCTCATCTTCTCAGCTTTCTTCCCCGTTATCATCCAATCCTTTCATCTTTCTTTACCGATACAAATTCTTTCTTCCTTCTTTCCACCCCGGCCCAATGACATCCTTAGTATACGTGCTATCTGCCTCCCTCACTACCAATGAATCATTCTCTATCTGTCTCACACATAACAGACAAACGGGACAAGTATGTCAAAATACAAAACCGAAACATCGATTAATAATAGACTCAATTTGTTTGAATTGCTTGAACATGACTAAACTTTTCAGGGACGAGAAAATACAAAGTATCTATCATTACAAACTCTGTTACCAAGCATGTACGGCCATATACGATTTGAATTTGAATAGAAACTTCATGTCTACACGTACGTTGCTAAATATAACTTTTAATGTTCAATGTTATAGACTTATAACAGTTCTTCATCATTACGCACAGCGTAAAATGTTATTTTACATGTTTTATCCTAAAGGTCTTATGCCGGATTGATTTTTTTTTGGGGGGGAGGGGTGCACTAAAATATTGGTTGATAAGGCAAAGTGGTTCATTCAGAATGATATTAGTATGGTAACACCGGTCACTCAAAGATTTTTACTTTTTTGAGGCACTTCATGATAATTTTGAAGCGCAATTCTTTTTCTTTTTTTTTGGGGGGGGGGGGGGAGGGGGAGGGGGGGATAAACTATTGTGGTATATATCTGTAGCTTCAGAGCAGACTTACCTTGAAGGTGGACATTGACACCAAGTGACCGATGATATACGTTGCTTTTTAATGAGCTTGTAAATCCGGTCATGTGTGAAATGTGACCAGCTTGTATTGGGTGGCCGTATGTTTAGCTGCTAAGATGAAATAGATTTTACGACTTTCTGTCAAATTAAAGGCTTGCGAAAACGTGTTCAAGGATTTACGAGAAGAATATTAGAAAGATAGAGAGGGAGAGAGAGAGAGAGAGAGAGGGAGAGAGAGAAAGGGGGTGGGGGGAATCAAGAGAGAATATAGAGACAGACAAAATGTGAATCTCCGAAAGACTAATGATGTCGCATCTAGGTAGCCTTCATGAGGTATCAATATTATTATATTAGAATATAAAAAGACAATTTTTGTTTATTGCATTCATATCATTTGGTATTCTCTTCCTAGCGGTGGCTTTAGATTTCTTTACCATATTCTGTGTGTTCATTTTTGTTTTGTTTTGTATATTTTGTTTGTCATAAACCTTTGCGGAATCCTATCCAGTTCTCCTTTCATTTAGCTTTTTGATAAAGTCGATTCGTCCCATACATGATCTGATACACAGAAAATAATATTAACGACTTAAATTAGGATAGGATAGACATGTTAAGATGGGGCTTAGGGTGAGGGTTTGGAATGACGTAAAATATAACCCACATCTTTATAAGAAGAAACAACACTCCACGGTTGTTGCAGGAGTATCTGATGGACCTCGTTATCCAATAAAGTCTACTACTAAGTAACTATCCTACTACTACTACTATCTAAGCCAGTTTCCCGCGCCCCATGGTGCCACAGCGCGCGTCTTTATGTTAAACCATGTCGTCTGCAATTAGTAGCCACACCACTGTGTGTGTGGCGAGGCTTCATGCAGAGCAGATGAAGAGCTTTTACGTAAATAGAACGCGGGCCTAGAAAACTAAAATAATATTAAAACGGTGAGCCTTCTATTTCTTCTTCTTACTTTTTTGCCAGGTCTGTCTGTAAGCTGGTTGATTGACCTGCGGGGCATTCAACTCAAAATCATATTTTATGGCCGTGAATTTCTCTTATTTGAACCGACGGCTAGAAAAATTCATTTTGCTGAAAAAACCGTTGCAAAGTTGTAGATGGTGCGAATTTGAATATTAAATGATTATTACTAAAACTGAGTAGTATTATTATTGTGAACAAAATAAAAATATTTTATTTCAAAACGATAATTGTGTCTTACGCCTGAACATACGGAATCTTTTTACCAAGACAAAACGCACCCGACATTTATAGCAACACCGAATACAATTTTCGTAAATCGTTTGTTCTAAGTGGATAATTTCATTCACCTAACCCTGCTGGAAAGAACACACTCATTCACAGTGTGAATCACAGTGTGAAATCACAGTTCACACTGTGGACACGGTGTGATTCACACTGTGAATGAGTGTGAATGAGTGTGTTCTTTCCTTTTCCGGTTATCCACACTGTGAACCACAGTGTGAAATGAATCGACCACAATGTGAAAACGCCCCAATTTAACATTGTGGAGCACACTGTGATTCACACTGTGAATGAGTGTGTTCTTTCCTTTGCCGGTTATCCACACTGTGAACCACAGTGTGAAATGAATCGACCACAATGACTGTGAAAACGCCCCAATTTAACATTGTGGAGCACACTGTGTGATTCACACTGTGAATGAGTGTGTTCTTTTCTTTTTCGGTTATCCACACTGGGAACCACAGTGTGAAATGAATCGACCACAATGACTGTGAAAACGCCCCAATTTAACATTGTGGAGCACACTGTGATTCACACTGTGAATGAGTGTGAATGAGTGTGTTCTTTCCTTTTCCGGTTATCCACACTGTGAACCACAGTGTGAAACGAATCGACCACAATGTGAAAACGCCCCAATTTAACATTGTGTTTCACACTGTGAAACACAGTGTGAATCACACTGTGAATGAGTGTGAATGAGTGTGTTCTTTCCAGCAGGGAAAGAGAGAATGATTAACCCCCATCCCACTTTAACCCTTTCTCTCCCCATCCTAGAGAATTGATTAATGATAAAGGGCTTAGAGACATTTGTATTAAGCGCTATATAAAAATTAAATATTAGTATTATTATTTAGTAAATTGAATAGTCTCAAGCTGTGACGAACTTACATTAAGATCAAAAAAAAAAAAAAAAAACACCCAGTAAGAATCCCTGCACCCTCTCTGTCTCTCTCTAAAGAAGAACAATAATAGGAGAGGAAGAAGAAGATCAAGAATGAGATTGAAGAAGGAGGAGGAGGAGCAAGTGAAATAGGAAACGAAAAAGGAGTAGGGGATAAGGAAGAGGAGGAGGAGAAGAAGAAGAAGAAGAAGAAACAGAAGAAAAAGAAAGAAAAAGAAGAAATAGGTGAAAAAAAGAAGACAGGAAAAAGACGTTATTTAATTCGGAGGTTAGTTTGTAGTTTGTACTCAAAACTAAGGTTCTCAAAATCTACTAGCAAAACAAAAGCGAAAGAAATAATTAAAAATATGCAACTTGCCTTCATCGTTTGTGTCGTAAGAAAGATTTCCCCTATGTTGTTTATAATATTTCTTTATTTCTTTATTTTTTTTCATTTATTCATGATTTCTTTCAACAAAGTAATTTCATTCAGTTCCACTGTAGGCCAGTGGACCTGCTTTTCAGGAAGCCCTGCCTACTACAATAACAGCATTAAAACATAAATATAATAATGCAATCTTTAACAATAATATAATTGTAAATACATGTGAAATATCAAATAAACATATATCTTTAAAATATAACACAATTTCAATCATACAATATTTATTATCAATTATTCCAAACAAAAATACTGAATTATAACAATAACAAAATCACACCTAAAAAAATAAATAATAATCATCATTATTATGAAAAAAACTGGATAACAAAACTGCACGCTACTGCAAATATGCACAATCCAACTAGGGATATGTTTAACTCACAATATCCCTGATCCAACCACATTCACTAAAACTGATAGAGTTTTTTTTTTAAACACCAAGAAGGATGATAAAAGTAACCAGACTGTGAGTCAAAGAAGTAATAATTTAAATATAGGCCTACCGACAGTTAGAGGGGGAAAACAGATATAGGCAATATCTCACGAGACAAAACGGAACAGTTACAAACAAAAGTATGACACTTGTAGGCATCAAAATACTTTCCAAATAAACAAAAGTAGGAGAGGGGAAGTCGGGTTTGAAACCTCTTTAAATTTTACGATAGCATTATGACGAATGTCAAACAAGCCTGTGACTGGTTGTTCATCAAGCAAGACAACACGGAACGTGCTTCTTCTGGGTTTATTGACCGGGCCAGCTCGGCGCCATAACAGACAGACGGACACCCCCGCTTCAGTTCATTTCAACACCTCTACACGAGTGTGAAACGACTGGTCGTCTGCTCAGAGCCAAAAGGGCGTTAAGTCTCTCAGTATAATATGGATTAATTCCCTTCTGGCACCAAACAGACCTTGTGATGGTTTACCAGGAGACTCATAAATCGTAAGATGTGACATTCAAGAAGGAAAAGAGGAAGAGAAAATACAACTGGTACAATTAAAAGGGTCATAAATATAAGAAGGTGTAAATTCAAGTTCATGCTTCTGTTTCTCCTCCGAGTGGGTCCTGAATAAAGCCAGATAATTGAGTGAGATATACATTCGTAAGCGGTTCATTATAATGTGACGGCCATCATGACCTTTGAGAATGTTTGCTTGTATCTTACATGTAATTGATTTGATTTATTTTTGTCTTATTGGTCGAATATATAACATTCAAAACAGTCAATAATTATAACAAATATTGAAATGGACATAGCGTACTCTGGAAAAGCTGATAATTAGCATAATTTCCAGTTGACTTTTTATTCATTAATCCAGAATATTTGTGACATTGATTATCCTAGAACTATGTGGTCCCGTTTATTAAAAGTATTAAATAGCAAAAGACATAGTGAATTCTTAATTTGTTAGCATCAATATCTTCTGTCTCGACTCTTTTTGGATAAATTTATAATGTGATTTATTTTTCTCTTCCGTGTTTGTAGCTAATCCAGTCTTTCCGATAGGAACAGAAATGATTAGACTAACAAATTACACCGTTAATAATAATAATAATAATAATATGGTTATTTATATAGCGCCGGTATCCGTCAGGTTCTGACGCTCATGGCGCTTTACACATAAAGTTGGAATATCTGTCTACCTATTTTCATGAAGTGCCTGTGAGAATAAATTTTTCTTAGATAAAGTTTATATCTTCTCAGAACTTTATTAATCAATCTAAGGAGTCATAGAGAGTTATCAATACAATTCTGAAAATATTTGAAGTTTATCTATCAAGAATAAGCCATGCATATTGACAAGATGTAAGAATATTTTTTTCTAACTTGGTGGGCAACAATGTAGTTTCAGAGTCATTTTCATTGAGAGAAAAAGCGACATAATAGGCTGATGTTTTCCAGCAGTACACGTTGATCAGAACGGATAGACAAAAAAGAGCAAGTTGCATTGGCGAGATGAATTGGAAACCCAATAATAAGTATTTGTAAGATGAAACAGCTCTTAAAAGAAAAAAGAAAGCTTTAAATGAATGGGTTCTTTGTATGGTGAGTTTTTTGACAATTTATTGAAAGATTTCTTACATCATAATTATGGCTACCCTAGTGAACAGTTTACAGATAAACTTCCTTCAAAAGAACTCGCTTGTTCATGCCTATAATGAGACGTTTAGAGACTGGCTCGTGGAAAGATATGACGATGCTGATGTTGATATCGACGCTGATGGTGTTAATGCCGATGGTGATGATGATGATATGAAATTGAATTAAATGTAACACTGACTCTTAGTTTTCAATGTGTGTGGGTGTGGGTGTGCAAGCGCGCGCGCGTGTGTGTTCGTGTGCGTGTTTATACACCACAGAATGAGCTGTGAAATAATTTATAGAAAAGAGGAAATTAGGAGTGCTCAATATTGGAACAGTTTGTGTTCAAAGCCACAGAATTATGAAGAGTATAGTTCGGGAAACAGAAAAGAAACCGCTTTATCATTTGCATCTTGCCCATGGCACAGGCATAGTAGTTCTGTATAGTTCTGAAAGGGAGTTTCAAACTACGGTATATTATTCGAAGTCTCAGAATTGAACTTAGAATAGGACAGTAAAGGTGAGGCAATAAGATGGAGAATGGTATAACATTTCAAAGGGTCTAACCGATCGACGGCGTCAATTCTCAAATAGCGTCATTTAACCTGTCAGTCTGAACTAATGACGCTATATTAATCCGGTCTTGATTTACACAGTGGATGCACCAACGGTGAAGCACATGAGTAGAAGGTCGTTAAACATCGTGATGCCGGGAGGGTGGAAGCGAGTTTAGCGGTGCGAGGCACGCCTCTATCTGATAAAGAAGCGAGATTGTTGATATTCCGTTTCCCTCGATATATTCCGATATTTGGATGAAATTGTCAGGCTGTTTCGAACAAAGTATCCAAGGACTCTTCTTCATGATGAAATATTGCTTCTGAACATGACTTATTTGTAGATCTTAGTCCGTCGGGACCTTTAAAGGTAAAGAAGGTCGTAAAAGCAATTTCATTAGGAATATGAAGATCACATAGGACGCTTCGGAAACGCATTATCATATTAACTATTCGCTATCATCATAATTATTATCATTAATTACTCGTTATTATCACACGTTCTTTCCATTCCACTATTGTATTATATTTATTGATTCAACCATAAAATAACATCAAATGAAGACAATAACAGTATATCAATTTAAAACAGTAAATCACATTATGGTTAGGAACATAGAAAAGCATAATGCTTGTAACATGGTATCCCGAAAGAAGAAAAAGTGAAAAACAGTTAAAGATTGAAAATAAACAAACAAAACTAAATACTTGTTTTCTTCAATGTTTTTTTTTATTGATTCTAAACAATACAAATCAATCAAAATAATATACAGTTGTTTTCCTTGACATGAATTCAAAACATTTTCATTACATAGATTATACGATTGATGAAAACAAAAATGAAATCAGTTGTAACATTAAACAAATAACCTCATCCAACCAAACACACTACCCTAACTAACTAAATACATTACACACACAGACACACAAACGCACACACCACCACAGATACACTCACACACACATGCCTGGGACTTCAATCTTAAAATATGAAATAGGGGGGGGGGTCACATATTCATTATATATCATACATGCATATGCACTGCATACCATTTCGTTCCTTTCCCCTCTCTCTCTCTCTCTCTCTCTCTCTCTCTCTCTCTCTCTCTCTATCTTTCCTTCTTATATAGCCCCCTTCTCTTATCCCAATATAATTGAATAGCTATAAATATATAGATATGAATGTGGGCTGTAATCATAGCTTGTTTTGGTGCCTCATATATTATACATTCCGTGTAATAGATACTTTTGGCTGCCATGTGACTTTTAATGAATACTATATATTTCAATTTCAATTTCTATGTAAATTCAACAACAATGGTGTATACATATACGACGGCACAATGCGCAGCGAAAAAAGAAGAACTATGCCTTGTGAGACCAGTGTATACCATAAAATCCCCCCTCTTTTTTCTGCATTTTTCCGCATTTTTCCAAATATAATAACTGAATAACAAAGAACATAAAAACGTAAAATATAACACAAATTATCCAAACTATCTGTTGAAAAAGTGCAGGAGACCGCAATCATAAGCGATGCTTGACTTGGATGGCGGCCTCAAAGTTGAGAAATGCTATGGGTTGCCATTTTGTCCCTTCGGAGGACTTCAATTTTTAAAGAGCACCAGTGATCATATACAACGACTTCTTTATGATTAGAAAGACGTTTCCTTTTGTTTGGGTGAAAAATATTTGTCTCGTACACGATTTGTTGTGCAGCTAGACAAAACATTACAATCTACAGGGGAGTAATATAACCATAGTTTACAATGTGCTGTAAGCCAAATGAGTTATCAAAACTACCTCGCAACTTCGTCATAAT
Source organism: Strongylocentrotus droebachiensis (assembly GCA_035222895.1). Classification (NCBI taxonomy): domain Eukaryota; kingdom Metazoa; phylum Echinodermata; class Echinoidea; order Camarodonta; family Strongylocentrotidae; genus Strongylocentrotus; species Strongylocentrotus droebachiensis. The sequence goes on from JAVYIG010001219.1 coordinate 134,185, forward strand.
TTTTCTTGAGCCTATAGAGCAGTATCTGAATCATTATAAACAAATCGTCACCTATTTAAATGTAACAGATGTGTGTTTTTTTGTTTGAACTACAGTATCTTTAATGAAGTATAGTTCCATTGCGGCTTAAAGAAATATTTGTGAAAATGTTTACTTCCAGATCCAAAATGATTTGAAATTTCATAGAATTTGAAATAAATGCTTATTATCTCCTCACTTTAAATTATTTTTTGTTTACTGTACCATACATGATCATTTTTTAACCAACCCCAATATTCTGGAGAAGGGAGAGAGAAGGGGGAAATATTATAGAGAGGAACAATGTTATAATTATAACTGGTAAATGTAGAGTTTCTTTCCCATTGTTAAATGAGCTTGAATTATCATCAAATGCCTATTTGGTCAATCAGATTTTACTATACTTTCATCTAAGACTGATTTTCATGTAACAGACTCGATATATCATTACAATGCGGTAGCACAGTGATTGTATTAGATTGAAAAAACAGCCCCATATTCCGATTCTATTATGTATTATCATCTTTTGAAATAAGCTGTTGATAATAGGGCTCGGCGAATTCCCTCCACTTTCAAATGTGTAATTGAAAATGTTTATTGCTGCACTGGTATACTATTTTTTGTTTAATACCCCAATAAATGTTTCATCACATAACAGTTGTTTTTTAATTGCAAGATGTCTTGGGAGTAGTCAACATTTTCATTGCTCTATAGTGTGAGTCCGTGGTCAAAAATCAAAAGGGGAAGAAAAAAAACAGTGAAGGAATACAAATTTGCTTTCACCAATGTTAGTGAAAACAAACATGTATGTGTTTACATTTTGTTCATTGGTGTTAAAATTAAGGGGTTATAAAAAACACACCTATTTTTTTTAATTGAATGATATAAACCATTTATATGCATAACCAACATGAGCGTGCTTGATTTTTACAAAAAATTAAACCAACGACTTTTAGAAAAATGGTATGTTGTTTTGTAACTGATGCGTGAACATGGGAGGGAATCAATATGATGTGACATTATTCTCTCTGTTTTGATCTAACTTAAATGTTACACATTTTTTTTAATGAGGCGTATGCCTCCTAAAGCTGGCCAGATGAGCATCATAGTGGTGTTCAACGTCAAAACGTTTTCAGTGAATTGATCATAAGGTGGATTTAATCTCATGTTTTGAATATTTCTCTTGATCTTTTTTGCTATAGAAATGGCCAATGCGATCCCGTCTCTACGCCGGAGCTTCAGCGGACCGTCTCTTAGATAGTTCGTCATAGCCGATGAGCTTCAAGCCAAGTTCTTCCTATCTCCATTACACACCAAAGAAAAGACAGATAAGACTTCATCTGGTTTCCCAAAGAGCGACTTCCAAATATTCTCATTATAGTTTGCAAAATGTTATGATTATTAGAAACAAATCATGAGGTAGGCTCATGCATTTCTGTAAACTCTCAGTAAGCCTACCGATGAATATTATTTCACTTGATTTTTGTCTAAGGCCTATACAAAGATATCAAGTGAGGTTATTTCTTATTGTTTGTTTTCTACTTCGATTTATATGTATAGAATAGTGGGCCTCAAAACTGATAAGTATAATTATTGAGTGTTGATTTTGAAAATTGAAAGTTTTTGTTGACAATGCGCAAGTAGCCAAGTACATTATATACATGCTTAATCGGATACATTAAGATCATTACAATGTTTAGCACCATTTTACTTATTTTAACATTCTTTTACACATTTATTGGAAATTCCGTTTGGTTCGGCGGAACAAAATCAGGCATTGATATTTTTTGCCGAACCTAGAGTTTTTTTGCAGAGTTCCTTGTAAATCTTCGGACAACGTTGGATTGTTTGGCATAAAATTGTCCAGGTTTTTGTTTTTGCTTTTATTATTAATATCATTATTATTGTTCTTCCTATTACTATAATTTTATTATTGTTATTATTGTAATTATTATGATAATTTTGAAGCGCAATGTTTTTAGGGCTTCAATATTACACTGATAATATGTAGGGCCATGCATCTCAGATTTAACATTGTTAAACGATGCCTTTTAAAATGCTGACGACCATATAAGTTTATTGGCCAGCAACTGGATATACGCCACCAAGTATGATCATTTACGTGTATTTTTAATTTATGTTATCTTATTTTTTCCTCATTATCTAATTTAGGTGGTGCTTTATGACTTACATCAGTCTTATTAAATTTGCAAACTAAATTAAAGTTATGATTGGTACTTGATAATATTCATGAATGCTTATTCACAATGTATCAGACCAAATGTTTTCATTCACAATGTACATGTATATAGAACTGGATTGTATTTAAATAGGGGCGGTAAACTGAAATAGTATTTGTTGAAATTGAAATCATACGGAAAGAGTGATTGTAAGCTGTTTGTTGTATAATGAGATGAAATAACAAATATCTGATTTTTGTTGTTGTGAAATAAACATGAGTGCTGAAATAATGTAATGTTTATCCAGTCATTGATAATTTACTTCATTTTTTATGTTCATTTTCAAATCAACTTTATTTTTTTCTTTGATTGACATGCCTTATTTTGTCATTTTTTCTTAGCTACCTTTTTTCCTCTTAAATATGCTAACAACAAGGTTTTTTCTTTTTCTTTTTCTCTTTCTTAAAAACGAAATCTCTCTCCTATTTCGCTGTTTCTCCCATTCTTTATTCATCTCTTTTTTCTCGCTCTGAATTAATCTCTCTCTCTCTCTCTCTCTCTCTCTCTCTCTCTCCCTCCCACTCTCTCTCTCATATTTTCACAAGCTGGTGTCGCAGATGTTAATTAAGCGACTATATACCTTGGAGGCAAAATTAATGGTCTTGTTCGTTTGGCGTCAGATACAGGGCTCCCTCTTGTGTTCCAAAATTGCCTGAGGGATAAGAATCTAGTTTTTGGTCACCATGATACATCAGATGGATAAGTCACGTGGTTTGCTTTAAAACAAATGTCTAGTTTAATTAGGTGGCATGTCAGGTGACATCTTACATGTACTTGAAGTGCAGTTCTAAATTTCCCCTCCGTTTCCAGTCTCTCTCAGCCACACAAAATTCCCAGGGGCGTCCCAAGTATGGCGGACGCCGCGTGCGAAGCCGGGGAAGGAGGAGGGGGAGGGGGAGGGGAGGGGAGAGAGAGAGAGAGAGAGAGAGAGAGGGGGGGGGGGTGCATGCATGCTGTGAGCATCGTGGTTTGTCCAAATCTAGACGGAAAAGGGTTATAACCTAAAACAATTTCTTATTTTTTGAGGAATTACATTAGTCGATATCCAATGATATATTGTCATGGTCATCATATCTAACACTTTTCTTTTAAGTTTTCCAATCAGTTTGTCAGTGGATGTACACAATTATTGTTATCCGAGATAACTAGAGTCTACTAATGTTAATGGTTTCTCTATACAAAAAAAAAGAAACTATGAAATGCACCGATCCCATGCCAGTCACTGTATTAGAATTTGTCAAACCAACACTGTGTTATAGAAACGATTCGTCTATATCTCTCTCTTAATTTCTCTCTCTCTCTCTATTCTCTCTCCGGTTTTTCCATGACTGATTTGCTCTTGGTTCTTCAGTTTTTGCCACAAACTGAAACGAATCATATTAATTTTCTCTTCAAAAGCAAGGCGTTCCAGAATCGTGTTTTAGACACCGGGTGATCAACGTATTAAAGTTCGTGCCATTCACACTGGTAAAAGCCAGGGCCCTGTTTCATAAAACTAGTCATCAGTGACAAATGACAGTTTCTGTTATAAGCTACTGAAATCCTTGCTTCTGATTGGTTATCAGCAGATTTGTCATTGGTTTAAGTCATTTGTTTATGAAAAAAAGGCTTTGTGAAACGGGTCCCAGGAGTGCTCACAAGCCTCAGATCTGAGTATTAGTTGCTAGCTATCGTCAGTCGATGTCATATCCATGTTTTTAGAGATGAATGTTCGGGATCGTTTGATCAACATGACGCCAAACTGTATTCGTGGTTACTGCAGGGTTGCTGGATTCATGGTAGGGAGATGTACTTTACAAGTTAGTTTTGAAACTATATCCGGGTGCCTCGGGTAATACACAATAGGTGTGGTGCAATCCAGAGGACCTCACACAAGGTTGGGTTCAAAGGTCATCATTTTAGTTATTCAGGCTCCTTTGCAATCGAGTCGTCTTTTGAAGCAACGTCTTCTTTTTCGATGCTTTTGATGGTTAAAATCATCTTATTCTGATATAGATGTTATCTTATTTTAACATCAGATGGACGTATATTTCCAGACCAGTATTTATTCCAGCAGTGAGTTTAGTGCATCTTTTTCTGAATAACATCCAAATCATTATATTAGATGATATTGAGAGTGCAGGTAAAAATAGGCATTCCCATCTATTAAACAAATTAAAAAGGGGGGAATCGAAGGCGTGATTTCGATATTAATTAATTTGGGATAATGGAGTTGAAAAACTTGTCTCATTAATTTGTTTCTCTCTCGCTCCTGTTAATTTCATTTTACCAGCACTCATGTTCTCTAGTTTTCATCATACCTTTCTCTCTCTCTCTTTCCCTCCTTTCACTTTCTTTCTCCTTCACTCTCTCTCTCTCTCTCTCTCTCTCTCCTTTTGCTTTCTTTCTCCTTCAACTATCTTTCTCCTTCTCACAATCTCCTCTCCCCCGTCATTGGTTATTCCTCTATTATTCATGAGTTATTCTGGAGCCCGACTCTTCGCCTTCCTCTATAATGTTTCCCATTCATCTTTTCATCTCCTCCTCCTCGTCGTACTCTGTCCTTCATTTTGTTTCATTATTATGAAAATGTTCTACTTTCATTTATCTCGCAATGACTGTATGATAACCTCCTCGGGGCTGGCTAGAACAGAAACCCACCCCAGCCTAGCTGCCGCGGCAGAGTCCGACTAGCTAGCTATCAGGTATCAAGATGATGTCTTGTCAAAGGGAGCTGAATGGATCATATCAGGGTTGCTAACTCTAATCATTGGGTTTGTCATACAATCAAAACCAGCCTAGGGCTAGGGCGCTATTGTTCAGAGCTACGTTATGATCATTGAAAACTGGTAAGTTGAGGGAGAGAGAGAGAGAGAGAGAGAGAGAGAGAGAGAGAAAGCGAGATACACACACACATTGAGAGAAAGAAACACAGAGACCGAGAGACACATGAAGAGATAGATAGACAGACAAGGAAATAGAGAGGGAGAGAGAAAGAGAGACACACACAGACAGTGAGAGAAAGAAATGCAGAGACAGAGAGACACAAGAAGAGAGAGAAAGAGCAAGAGAGAGACACACACACACATAGACAGAAAGAAATGCAGAGACCGAGAGACACATGAAGAGATAGACAGAGAAGGAAATAGAGAGGGAGAGAGAAAGGGAGACACACACAGACAGTGAGAGAAAGAAATGCAGAGACAGAGAGACACACGAAGAGAGAGAGAGACACACACACACATACAGTGAGAGAAAGAAATGCAGAGACAGAGAGACACAAGAAGAGATAGACAGAGAAGGAAAGAGAAGGCACAATATACTGAGGCATATTCTTGTTCTATTCTTGATTTAAACTTGAAGAAAGAAGAAGAAATGGAAGAAACAAAATAGAAGAAGAAAGAAGAAGAAATTGAAAAAGAAAAAGGACAAAAAGAAGGAAGAAGAAGTAGAAGAAAGTATTACATACATTTTCTGCATATTTTCATCAAGATTGATACATTCTAACCTAGTTGCAATTAGAATAGTTGTGCTCTACTTGATAAATAAGATATTTCACACCATCAAATATTTCATGAATCTAGGACACAAGAGAAACATAGAAACCTGTAATACTTCATAAAAAATAATATAGTCATTTTATTAGTTTCCAATGCTTCCATACAAATGATATTTTTGTAACAATAAATACTTGTAATTTCATAATTTGAGTTTGAAAAACAATGATCACAACCCTGCCACCAATATAATGTTTAACCACATCAAATATACAGACATGTAAATAGTACATTTAGTTGGCTGTATCAAATGCACTATAATCAAATACAAGTACACTGTTTACCTTTACATTCAACAAAGATTATCATTGTGGATACATACAGGTAATCTTTAATGTATCAGTGACATTATAAACAAAGAACATGATTTTACCCCACAAAATGAAATGGGTCTTGAATTTAAAATGATAATAATAATTTGGGATAATGAACTATATTCTCTTCTCAAAAAGCATATTGTTTCTCGAAGGAGTATGATTTACTAGACTGAGTTATTAAATGGGAGATAAGTGGATGCATTATTTGTCATTCACACATTGCATTCGTCTTTTGAATATTATGAATGAACAAGACTTTTTACAATAATTGGCAATTCTATACAAAAATACCGTCAATTCTATAATATAATCATCACCCAACAACCTATATACATTAATATTCCATTATTGTTTCATAGTTTGATAATACATACCATAAACATTTCTTAACTTAATTGCCATATTCAGTATCTCTTATTCATGTCGTAAACCCATAGTATGTGCAGTATTTTCTTTAAACCCCTCAAAAAAGTTTGAAACTCAGTTTATAAAGACCAATAGAAAATTTGTTTTAACAAAAATATTTAAAAAAACCAACTCAAATTACATCTTTAGAGTTCATTTTCAATTAACCCAATGGAAACAACTCTGGTATTACAAGTGATTTTCCACAGACTGTGTGAAACTGGGTTTGGAAAACAGATTAACAATGTATTTTTTCTGTTGCAACTACATAGGTCTCATCAAGAGAGGGCAGTAGAATGAAAGTGTGATAGTGACAATTTGAGTGGGGTTTCTAAAATTTCATATATCGAGGAGGTCAGTGACACAAAGACGTAACTCCATTTTGGCCATTTTGAGAAAAAGTGGTTTATGTGTCACTGAGCACTTGGGCCTTAAGGAGTTAAGTCTATGTTTCACTAGCCATTGACTTCAATGGGATGTTGGGTGGAGTTAAGTCTTTGTGTTTCCCAGAAAGCCCACATTTTTCTGAACATTTTGATATAAAATACTCATTTTGGAAAAATATTTAGTTATGTCTTTGTGTTACTGAACCCTCAATATGTAGTTCAACAAAGATGGTCAATGCTTCATTCACACAACACAGTAAATCACTTACAAAATGAATTACTACAATTCTACCAAAATGTCTTATAATCTAAAAGTGATCAATAATCATGAGAATGAGAAGACAATCATAGAAGTAAATATGTGAATTACTTCACAAATAAATATGTTGTATCAAACTGAGTACATTCACCGTAAGAAAGTTATCGTTTGTAATATGTCATATATAAAAATAGTATTGCGCATCAGAACTTCTTATATTAAGAAAACATATAAACAGAGACAACGTTAATCGCCTTACTTACACATGGCAATGTGAGACCAGCTAAGAACAAAAAAGAAGCTGTGGCAAAATAAACCTCATATATCTATATATATATATATTTGAGTTGCTTAATGTGCATCACAAATCAATATTATCTATACATACAATACACAAGCACACAAGAGGGAATCCAGCACATTGTTTCACAAAAGCGTCATTAGTTTCAAGTTCCTCGAAATCCCATTGAAACATGTGTTGATCTAAATAAATACACATGTTTGAATGAGATGTTGACAAAATTGTATCATGATGATTTGATAAAACGCTCTCAGCTCCAGGAGACCAGGGGAGTGTTTCACAAAGACTAAGGTTGACTTTAAGTTAGACTTTACTATAGCAGGCCATTCATGCCACTAATTCCTCTAACCATTCCTGGTATTGGTTTATCAAGGGACGTTCAAAGCATGGTCACAAATCTTCAGAATTTACCTTATTTGATAGTTCATTGTTGAAGGAAAAAATATTATCTAAAGATCATAATTGAGAGAGCAATGGTGAGAGCAACCAGTGGCATGAACAGCCTGCCATAGTTAAGTCCAGCTTAACCCTATTTTAACTGGGCAATTTCAGACCAGGTTTTTACTGGGGGGGGGGGGGGGGGGTGGGGTCAATTTGACCCCCCCCCCCAAGATCTCGGCCGTTTCACGGCCGATCGCCGCGAAAATTTGCATACGTGTCAAGTGATGTGTATTGAATAATATGGTAATTTCAATTTTTTGAAAAAGTCACTCATTTGAATATTTATGGTAATTTATGCAAATAAGGTCATAAAATTCACATTTTTGCCCATAAATCATACATTACCGTATTCATATTTACATGTAAGCATTCTTTTTCACTACATATATTTGTTAGACCATTTGGAATAATAATACAACTCAAAAAATTTAAAGAGCAAGGTCGTTCCTTATGTTATCTCCTGTTTTGATAATTTCTCATGTATTTCATTGTTTTTTTAACTTATGTATTTTATTGTTTTTGTTGTTTTATTTCATTTATAACTACAATTCAACTATATTGACCCCAAAACAAACACCTTAACTTTAAACAAGACTAAATAACCAATGTTTTATCTCTTTTTAAGAAAAATGACATTTCTATATGCTTTGTACACAAATCACAATAATGAGCGATTTTCGGGCTGACATGCAAAGACAAAAGGTAACGTGACTTTGTAACTATACGTCCAATTTTCTAAAAAATCGTTTTAAAAGATGCGTAAGACTTGAAAGAAAGAAGTCATGAAAGGAAAATGTTATATCTGCCGCGGTTTCGGAGTAATCGCGAAATTTCTACAGTTAACGTAGGGTTAAAGTTGATCTTAATCTTCGTGAAACACCCCCAGAAAGCTCTTCAGTCCAGCTGTGAAGCATGAATTCTAATGAAGCTCCTGAAAGGTTGACATTCATTGGTCCTTGTCGTGTTTGGATGCATTATCTTTTGGTAGAAATGTTACTAAGTACCCAACAATAATTGATCAGAGAGCGCAAAAGTTACACATTAAACATTTTATGCAGCATTATGGAATGCAAGACATTAAGTCTCTAACTCTTAAAACAAAAATCTTAAAATCAGCAACACATACATGTATAAATGCAAAATCATTACAGTACTTTTCCATAGAAGGGAATTGATTTCCTGTTGTGTTGTTGTTGTATACAAGACTCTTTTAGATCCTATTGTGAGACCCAAGCGAAAGCTCATTATAGTAATTACATATATTGCTAATTTGGAGATATCAACTAATGAAGAAGTGTGAATAGTTTTTACCTCATATTAAGTAGTTTGGTATCAAATAACCACTTTATTTCTGAATCTACATGCATTTTAAAGCTAAAAACCCCACAGTGTGCATTCGTGAAAACGCCAGTCCACCAGTCGCATCACAAAATGTACCTTTAGCCAGGCACACCATAATAGTAAGGATAATGATAAGAGTAGAGACAGCATACAAAGAGAACTGTCATATGACTGGCGTGCCCACAGCAAAGAGAGTGAATACAACCCAACTAAATAGACACACACAAGCAGACATATTGAATACAGCTGACCAACTCCCAGTGGAATGTAGTATGCATCCTGCTATGTAGGTACCAACAAAGCCCTGAACGGCGCCCATGGCATTCACAATACCTGTAAGGATGACAGGGAGAGAAACGGGGGAGATGAGACGATAATAATATATATATCTGTAAAGGGCTTTGAGAGGGCCTTTGGTCCTCAAAAGTGCTTTATAAGAACTAGGTATTATTATTATTACCGATAATAATAATAATAATAATAATAGTGAGCATTTACAATGTGCCATGTCTGTCAAGAATTGACTTTCCTGGCCCAGTTGTGAAAAAACTGTGTAAATGTAATGATTATGATAATTATGATATTATGATAATTATGATTTGTACTTGATTTTTTTTATGATGCCAAATAAATTGAATTCAATTCAATTGAATAATACCAATGCTAATTGGAACATAACTGTAATAACTAAAATTAATGTTAAATACAAATAACAAATAATAGTATTTTAATACGCATGTATACACATACATGAAACACAAAAAAATCCAGCATCTACATATCAAACTTCAATAAAAACAAAAGCATCATCTTTAGATAGTCATTTAATCCTTGATAAGTACCTGAATGGGATACACAATCATTATTACAAATTTAATAAAAATTGTTTCAGATTCATGTTTTACAATATGAGCACACACTCACTCTATGGTCATATATCATATTCAACATATACAACAAAATACAGTGGTACACATTCAAATCAACAAATTGTACTATTCTGCCTGCCATGGTGATACTATGAACATGTACTTACCAAACACAGATCCAGCATGTTTAGGTGTTATGTCCTGTGGGTCAGGTAGTATTATATCCTGCGTCAAAAATGTATTAGCTTTTGATTGGTTGAGAGCTCGTCATGTGACCAGAAATATTTCAGCTATTTTTAGGTTGCTCTGAAAAAGTACTATTCGGGAGTAGAAGTACTATTTGGGTGTTGAAAAAAAATCTGATTTTTTTTTAATTTTATTTTATTTATAATTTTTCAATCAAATCTTAATTTATTGAAAAAAAAATATTTTAAATCTTTTTTGACAAAAATTGACATTTTTTTTTAAATTCTGATTTTTTTTTTTTAAACTCGGAAATTGTATTTTTTTTTTTTTTTTTAAATAATTTTTTGATGCAGTATATAAAACAAATATACCATGTCTTCTATTTGAGGTACTGGTTAAAACTATAAGGCCTCGGTGACTCCAAAAGTACCATTTGCTTCAGGCTGCGTCCCTCAGCAAATAGTACTATTGGAGTCACCTCTTGCACATAGTTTTAACCAGAACCCCTCAAGACAGTGTATATTTGTATACTATGTACTTACTTAAGACAGATCTTGCATGTTTGGGTGCTATGTACTTACCAAACACAGATCCAGCATGTTTAGGTGCTATGTCCTGTACATTGGGTGCTGTACTACTATTTGAAAGCGAGGAAGACATTACAGCGAACATCATGAACATTAAAGATGCATGATAACTATCCGACCGTCCAACACATATCAATGACAACGCCATTATCCACATGGATAACGTCTGAAATGAAAGAAGTCACATAGATCCAAACAGATGCACATAAACTGAGACAGATCTTAAACCATTTACTACTGAATTCTTTCATTCCCATAGGCTTAATACAAGGCCCACACTGTTCCCATAGGCTTAATACAAGACCCATCCTGTTCCCATAGGCTTAATACAAGACCCACCCTGTTCCCATAGGCTTAATACAAGACCCACCCTGTTCCCATAGGCTTAATACAAGACCCACCCTGTTCCCATAGGCTTAATACAAGACCCACCCTGTTCCCATAGGCTTAATACAAGACCCACCCTGTTCCCATAGGCTTAATACAAGACCCACCCTGTTCCCATAGGCTTAATACAAGGCCCACCATGTTCCCATAGGCTTAATACAAGACCCACCCTGTTCCCATAGGCTTAATACAAGGCCGACCCTGTTCCCATAGGCTTAATACAAGGCCCACCATGTTCCCATAGGCTTAATACAAGGCCCACCCTGTTCCCATAGGCTTAATACAAGACCCACCCTGTTCCCATAGGCTTAATACAAGACCCACCCTGTTCCCATAGGCTTAATACAAGACCCACCCTGTTCCCATAGGCTTAATACAAGACCCACCCTGTTCCCATAGGCTTAATACAAGACCCACCCTGTTCCCATAGGCTTAATACAAGACCCACCCTGTTCCCATAGGCTTAATACAAGACCCACCCTGTTCCCATAGGCTTAATACAAGACCCACCCTGTTCCCATAGGCTTAATACAAGGCCCACCATGTTCCCATAGGCTTAATACAAGACCCACCCTGTTCCCATAGGCTTAATACAAGGCCGACCCTGTTCCCATAGGCTTAATACAAGGCCCACCATGTTCCCATAGGCTTAATACAAGGCCCACCCTGTTCCCATAGGCTTAATACAAGACCCACCCTGTTCCCATAGGCTTAATACAAGGCCCACCATGTTCCCATAGGCTTAATACGAGGCCCACCATGTTCCCATAGGCTTAATACAAGACCCACCCTGTTCCCATAGGCTTAATACAAGGCCGACCCTGTTCCCATAGGCTTAATACAAGGCCCACCCTGTTCCCATAGGCTTAATACAAGGCCCACCCTGTTCCCATAGGCTTAATACAAGGCCAACCCTGTTCCCATAGGCTTAATACAAGACCCACCCTGTTCCCATAGGCTTAATACAAGGCCCACCATGTTCCCATAGGCTTAATACGAGGCCCACCATGTTCCCATAGGCTTAATACAAGACCCACCCTGTTCCCATAGGCTTAATACAAGGCCGACCCTGTTCCCATAGGCTTAATACAAGGCCCACCCTGTTCCCATAGGCTTAATACAAGGCCCACCCTGTTCCCATAGGCTTAATACAAGACCCACCCTGTTCCCATAGGCTTAATACAAGACCCACCCTGTTCCCATAGGCTTAATACAAGGCCGACCCTGTTCCCATAGGCTTAATACAAGACCCACCCTGTTCCCATTGGCTTAATACAAGGCCCACCCGGTTCCAATTGGCAATGGGCTATTAGAAATCACCCAAGCTTTCCCTGTAAATGGTATACATTTTGCTGCAACCTTTACCAACAGACAATCTGAGTCATGAAGTTTTTTAATCATCGTACAGCGAGCTTTTGCCAGAGAACCTTATGAAATAAAACTGCCTTATCTAGAACTAGTCGTCCTATACCAGCTTGATTATATCATCAGGTCCTCAAGTTAAGACTAGGATGAAAGTCATCAACAATGTGTCTTAAAGAAATGTTCACTCTGATAATATGTTAGTTTTAAAAGGAATGGAAAATGAGATGGTTTGACAAATACCCAATGAAAGATAATATGAATACCAATACCTACATGTTTATAATACTAGGTGTGGGGAATATCAGAATAAAGAATAAAGAAGAAGAAAATTTGGGTAGCAACAAGGATACCAACGAACCAAGAGTAATATAATATCAATGAAATGCGCATTACGCTACTTTAAGCCTGTCAAATTTCCTGCTGATCCACCCAAATTTGGGATGCTGTGAGAGTATTTAATGTACCTGCATAGCACTACATGTCGATGAAGAGTACCGGTAAGCAGTTTCCTGCAGTGAAACCTGGCTTTTGGTCTCAAGAAGCTTGCAAAATAAAGCATGAGAGAACTGACAATCAACCTGTAGGCTAGCTGATTCAACTGATGAGAATTATGAACTCTTTCATAATATTTCAATCAGGGCATTGTTTCATATACTAATAACAAGTTCCAAAATGCTGTAACAAAGTTGCTTTCAGCTGATTAAATGGAATAAATTCAGCTTTCATTGTTCATGAATTTCAAGTATTGCGGCTTGTTATTCCTTTGTAGAACACGACCCTACACTCTCTACTGACAGGATTAACATAGATCTGCTGTCAATAAAGAATGATGGAAAGATCAGAAAGGGAAAATAGAAAACTATTATTTACTCTCTACATTCTGCTTAGAAAGCTAAAGCTAGGGTAATAATTTCCAAAGCTCTTTGTAAGCGCATTGAGACTAAGTATTATGGGCTATACAAGAACGGACTATTATTATTATTACCGGTACTATTAGAAATCATAAATCCCTTATAACAATATGATGTGCACCTGCTTAGACCTGTTATGTGACTTGCATGACTTCATGAAGATGAGCATGGATGGAATGGCATGATGTAGCTAGGATGAGTGTTCTGAATCCCTTAAACCAATGATTACTGAATTCTTTCATTCCCATAGGCTTAACACATGAGCCACCTGGTTCTAGTAGGCAATGGGTTAAAATCTATTAGAAATGATTGAATGGATGTGATGCACGGGTGTTAGTGAGCATTAATTAAAAAAATAAAGTTTTTCCCTCAACCATCATTAACAAAAAAATGATTTGGGGGAAAACAAAATGGCATTTAACAACATTCCCCCCTTTTGAGTAAGAAAATTGGGGAAAAATAGGGAAAAATCAGGAAAAGCAGGAAGCAATTTAAAAAAAAAAAAAAAAATTGGGGGGTAAATTTTTGTTTTAAATTTTAAAAAAATCAGGAAACCGATTTAAATCTGTTAATTATCAGGCCCGGTGATGAAACACCATTCGGTTTGAAAAACTGGTCAGTGTACTAACTATTGCGTTATGTACAATGATTGTTCTGAAGAATTTCTTAAACCCATTGAAACCTGATGGTGTCTGTATTAGGCCTATGAGAATGAGATAATTCAGCAGTCAACCAGTTTAGAAATGGTTGTATGGAGGATGGGATGAAAGACGACTCTGTTGTAAGACTGATGGTTGTACTTACCAAACACAGATCCTGCATGTCTAGGTGCTATGTCCTGTGCATTAGGAGGAATACTGCTATGGCATAGTGCTTGAGCCATCACTCCTAGGCTCATTAGTACTAGGGATACATAGTAGCTGTTTAGTGTTAGACCCATACACACCAATGATAATGCCATTCCAAACATGGACAAACTCTGAAATAAAACAAGTCACGTAACTATACAAACAAAACAATGTTCAAGGGAGTCCAACTTTTGGACAGGTCACAGGGAATGAAATATTCACATAAAAATAGAGGCTTGTTCATACTGGACACGCTAAACATGTTTGGGCTTTTTTGAAAATTTACTTTAAGTTTACCACAACATGTGTGAACCAAGCTCAATGCTTTACATGAAAATGTAAAAAGAAAAATTGAGTCAAAATATTCAACCCAAATGTTGGTAAAGTTGAACTCAATTTCTAATAGAATACATGGACAAAATAAAATGGACTAAAATTGAAAAGCTGAGATGGGTGAGCCAGAGCTGAAATAGATTCTACAGCACTCTGGGGACATTTATACTCATACAAACATTTTTTTGATGGTTTGAAGAAAAAAAAATTGAAAATGCCTGAAAATTTTAATAAATTGAAAGTTAACGGGCAGCTCTTTAACTCATATCCTGCCATAAGGCTGCATGCACGCTACCATTATAGTGCTTTGTACACACGAGCGCGCTATCGATTGGTTGCTTAATTCACGCGAGCGAGCCACAGCTTAGCTGCTTTATGCATGCATGCTCGCATTCGTAATAGCAGTTATTGTTCATGCTCATTGTACTGTGCTGAGTGCTTCGCACGCGCTATTGATCATACCATCAGATTATCTCAAAATAAACTTGGCACAGGGGGGATTTGTGGCTTGGCACAATGGGAATTAGCCCTGCGGCACTGGGCACTGTATTCCTTATGGCTGGATAAGAGTTAAATCTCCTAAACATGTGACTTGTTTTATTTCATACATGAAGCATGTTAGGAATGGCATTATGTATCATGTTCTTCCTCGCTTACAAATAGCAGTATACCACCCATTACAATTTCATGACTATCACCTTCAGAAAGTCTGTTAAAAGTATCAAAATGTGTGTTACAGAGTCTTGTTAGTTGCAAAACATGTGGGTAATACTTACCAAGTATAGATCCAGCATATTAAGTCACAATCTTGGTCATTTGTTATCATGTAGTTGTACTTACCAAACACAGATCGTCTATATTTATGTGCTACTGATATTAGTTCTACTCACAAAATACAGATCCAGTATATTTAGTTACTATAACTAGAGTGTACATGCATGTTTTGGGCATTCAATGAAAAGTATACCTACCAAATACAGATCCAGTATATTTAGTTAACTACAGTGTACATGTACATGTATGTTTTGGGCATGCAACATTTTTGGCACTCAGTGGTAAGATTCACTTACCAAATACAGATCCAGCATGTTTAGGTGCGATATCTTGGGCATTTGGTGGGATACTGCTATTACTTAATGATTGTGACATTACAGCGATGACCAATAGAACCAGGGAAGAGTGATAACTATCTGTTAGTCCCACGCTTAGTAATGAAAATGCCATTCCAAACATACTCAACGTCTGAAATCAAATAAAACACACCATAGGAAATTCAAACAGACGCACATCAAAATGTTAATGGACCCTATATTAAAATGTATTATTTATCTAATTTTCCCCTCATACGTTTATTTTTTTCTTTTTACAAAAGTAGACCAACTGCCTATTGAAACTGCATATATGGTTCCTGTACTAAAGCCTAGGGGTTGATAGAATTCAGTAGTCAATGTGATATTTTCTTACTTTATCAAATCTTCTTTACTACAAGAGAGAGGGAAGAAGTGGAGTAGTGTCTTGGATCCTATTTAAAATGCTATGCTGCTATTATGATTTGTGTTATAATGAAGCCAAATACATCTACATAATCATGTCATCACTTAATCTAGCATCAGGGTTGATTCCTTGTGACCTTACGTCAGCCTGAAACTTAACCAATTATGAACTTTGTGCATAACATATATCAGGGAAACCTCTTGTTAAATTAATATCAATCAACTTTCTAAACATTAAATACATGTACATGTAGGTATGGTTGTCATAAATTTGGAAGTCACATTTGAATGCACTGTCCCGATTTCAAATTTGATACAAACAATATTCCATACTGGTTACTGATTTATGAATCCTCTCTTGATTTCAAGAAGTACACGTAAGTCTGTCCTAAAACGCCACAAAAACTGTTAAAACTGCCTAATGCACTGAAAGGATTATGAATTGAAAAGGGTTTTAAAGTGAAATTACTTTGTACCTTTAGAATCTTTAGAGATCGATATGAGCACTTTACATGTACAAATATTGTCATTATTATTATTATATCCAACTCGAGTCAAAATATAGTTCAAAGTAAACTTACATGCATGATTTTTCTTGAGATTCCTACAGGCACTTTATGAGCGATGAGCGAGTCACCGAGACATCCACCAGCTATAGAGGCAGGTATGGCTGCTAACCATGGAAGAACATTATACACCCAGCCCTATAGGGAGATAAACCAGAACGTCAATGACGTAGCGCTCATCCGCATCTCGCAACAACAAATATCGTAAATTTTATGTGGTACACTTTTGAACTGGTCAAAAATTAAAAATTTGATGCCCTGGAAGAGACATAATTTTATTTTTTGTGATTTTTAAATTATTTTTGGAATAAATTTGCATAAATTACCATAATTAATCAATGGAGCAAAATCTCAAAATTCTGTCTAAACGTTTAGTGTTCCAAATTTAGCTCTACCAGATAAGGCAAACCAAATCAAAATCAGTCAAGAAATGAGGGAGAAGAAGCAATTTTTGTTTTTTTTTGGAATAAATTTGCATAAATGACTATAATGAATTAATGGAGAAAAATTTCAAAATTCTGCATAGAGGTAGTGTACCAAAGTTAGCTCTATGATATAAAGCAAATCAAATCAAAATCGGTCGAAATATGAAGGAGAAGAAGCATTTTTTGTGATTTTTAAATTATTTTTGGAATAAATTTGCATAAATTACCATAAATAATCAATTGAGCAAAATCTCAAAATTCTGTGTAGAAGTTTAGTGTTCCAAATTTAGCTCTACCAGAGAAGGCAAACCAAATCAAAATCGGTCAAGAAATGAGGGAGAAGAGCAATTTTTGTTATTTTTGGAATAAATTTGCATAAATTACCATAATTAATTAATGGAGAACAATTTCAAAATTCTGTGTAGAATTTAGTGTACCAAAGTTAGCTCTACCAGATAAAGCAAACCAAATCAAAATCGGTCGAGAAATGATGGAGAAGCGGCATTTTTTGTGATTTCGAATAAATTTGCATAAATTAGCATAGATAATTCATTTAACGATTCTGTGTAGAAGTTTTAAATCCCCCTCCTAGCCACGCCATGGTATAAGCTCATCGGGCCCTTCGGGCTGGATGAGCTAAAAACAACATACACAGTGTCAGCGCTCTAGAGAAATGCCCTGGCAATATTTTCTCTGGGCTTGATTTCATCAAACATAAAAGGTTTGTGTTTTGGATGTGTGTTTTAGTGTTTGAGGTTGAGGTTGGGATCGAGTTAATAAGATTAGGGATGGGATGGAGTTTTTGGTTAAGATATGGGTTTGGATTGGATTGAAGTTTAGGTTAATAAAGGTTCGGATCAAAGTGTAGGGTTTAAGGCTGTGCACAACAGTGTAATGAGGTACCCGAGTACACTCTCAGGCTTACAGGCGAATACTCGAGTATTCGGACGCCATGTTTTTTTATAATTTTTTTGAATTTTTTTGAATTTTTTTGAATTTTTTTGATTTTTTTTGAATTTTTTGATTTTTTGACTTTTTTTTCTTTTTTGACTTTTTTTGCCACTACCATACCACTCGGCAGTTTCTCAGATCCCTCGCCCAAAACGCATGCAATTTTACTTTGAGTTGCAGTTGAAGGCGCCGATTTAATAAGAACGATAACAGTAAACAATGCTGTTTTAAAAACCAAAGATGGCAGAATAATCCATTTTCCTTCAAGTCCAAACAGAAATCTGGACATTTGGTCCCAGTTTCTGAAAGGTGAGTTTGACAGTGCTTGAGTTGGGAAACATTTTTACCGACGGTACCATGCCAGCGGCTGCCGCTCTCCCTGGCACGGGTAAGCGTTGGCCTGGACATTTTTTTTTTTAATTTTTTTTTTTTTTAATTTTTTTTTTTTTGCGGCCGAATATTCGGGTACGAGAAATCGTACCCGAGTAGTTGTCAACCGTGCGGGTACTCGAGCATTCGACTACCCGTCGCAGCCTTAGTAGGGTTGATTGTTAAGTTAGGAATTTGATTAATACAGCAGAGAAATGTTCACCAGAGCATGTGCCACAAAACAATGAGATTCAGCTGCAATACCACAGATAAATGTTTCACAGATAGCGATGGAAGCAGGTAGATGGAAAATAGTTCCTGTATGTTTATAAATAAGAGAAACTCATGCATGAGGGGTGATCATGGAAGAACACATAACAATCACAGCAATGATTTCAAAATGCATGCAAATTTTACCCTCCATTACATATAGGTCACAAGATAGATTCAGTATTTCATGATTTGTGCAATAACATGATTAATATGATTATGGCTTTTAAGATTTGTAAGATTATTTTCAGCTTCCTATGAGCTTTTTCTTAATGTATGGTTGCAATGTTCTTGATCTCATAATTGTCTAACCCCTACAACTGCCATAGAGCCAGCTACAACAAAAACATTGTACCAAGCATCCTTAGGATCTCTAATCTGTATGAAGACGCTTGCAGCTTTACAGCAAGCCGACACTTTCAATACATCATTTGTGCCCAAAAGAAGTGTGTGATATAACTCACTAAGTTAACCATTGAACATAAGAACTGGGAGATTCACATATCAAGCAGGTCCACTTTTGTACCCAAAGCCCACAGGAAACTGAAAGGTTCTTTTATCAAGCATTGGTGAGTGAGTCATCAATTATTCAATCATACCTTGCTCTCTGGGAAGACCTCTTTGAAATAAGTAGGCATCCAAGACAGGAGGAGCCACATCGAAAAGTTGAGAGCATTATGACCAACTAGAATACCCCTGCATGCAGGATAGGAGGTAGAACATGTGCATGAGAGGGGAAAGAGGGGTAGAACAGGGGTGCATCAGAGAGGAATGAGGGGTGAAGCAGGGGTGCATGAGAGGAAGGAGGGGTGGAGCAGGGGTGCATGAGAGAAAGGAGGGGTGAAGCAGTGAAGGGATGCCAGGAATGGAGCAGATGGGTTAGCAAGATTGGCGATATATTTGTAAATGAATAGAAAGAATACATGAGACAGATGGGTTAGAGAATAGATAATAGGTGAATCATGAGATAGAGCGAGAGCAAAGAAGGAAAATGAGTGAATGGACAAGAGGGAAGAGAAAAAGAGAATTGAAAATCAAATGGATATTAAGGCTGCGACGGGTAGTCGAATGCTCGAGTACCCGCACGGTTGACAACTACTCGGGTACGATTTCTCGTACCCGAATATTCGGCCGCAAAAAAAAAAAAAATTTAAAAAAAAAAAATTAAAAAAAAAAAATGTCCAGGCCAACGCTTACCCGTGCCAGGGAGAGCGGCAGCCGCTGGCATGGTACCGTCGGTAAAAATGTTTCCCAACTCAAGCACTGTCAAACTCACCTTTCAGAAACTGGGACCAAATGTCCAGATTTCTGTTTGGACTTGAAGGAAAATGGATTATTCTGCCATCTTTGGTTTTTAAAACAGCATTGTTTACTGTTATCGTTCTTATTAAATCGGCGCCTTCAACTGCAACTCAAAGTAAAATTGCATGCGTTTTGGGCGAGGGATCTGAGAAACTGCCGAGTGGTATGGTAGTGGCAAAAAAAGTCAAAAAAGAAAAAAAAGTCAAAAAATCAAAAAATTCAAAAAAAATCAAAAAAATTCAAAAAAATTCAAAAAAATTCAAATTTTTTTTAAAAAAACATGGCGTCCGAATACTCGAGTATTCGCCTGTAAGCCTGAGAGTGTACTCGGGTACCTCATTACACTGTTGTGCACAGCCTTAATGGATATATATTGACAGTCAGAGACAGGACCAGAAAGAAGATGGTAAACCAGTGTTGAGAGTAAAAAGACCCATTGGGGCAGAGGAAGTGCATGGATATACAGCAAGAAATTCAAAATTGATGTGTGAAATTGAGATTGACAGACATGAAAAGTGCAAGATGATGATCGGGCGACCGAAAGGATAGTCAAGAACAAAAGGGGAAAAGAAGCAGAAAGAAAAAAAAGCTCACTTCAAATGTCATAAAAACCACTTTAAGTCTCCCATTATAACACTCATAAATCATGAATTCAATTCATGACTGAGATACAGGTAGCCTAAGGCTCTGGTAAGGAACACTATGCAGGCCGAATCCTCAAGTTTTGTCTAAGATTTTAGGAAACATTTGCATGGGTTATCGTGAGGAATTTGTCACTATTTTGGTATTTATCAAATAACAAATATTATCAATCACCAAGAGTGGCCTTCAATTATGCAGCCCATTTGTGTTAAGTAATGCAATGCTTCCTCCTCTAATTGACCCATATAAAGGAAAAGTCATCATCTTGCATTTCCAACACTCAAAATTTCGAGAGACTTTGATTAAAAATTGAAATTTCCAAGGCTAAACTTTCTGGATAGATACATTGATTGGATTGTGTGTTAGCTGTGTTCATTACCAGCAGAGCCCATGGCTACCTGTACAAACAAATCCAATACTCACCTTAGACTCTGGATAAACCTCTTTAAAGAATGTTGGCATCCAATTTATTATAATAAAGTATGAAAATATGACGCACAAGTGACTAATGGCCATAGCCCTGAGAAGGGAAGGGAGAGAAAGAATAAAAGCAAAGGAAAACTGTTGGTTCCTTGTACTTTAATTCCCTTTCCTTTATTCTCATCAATTCAATTCAACTTCCAAGTCAATATCATACCATAGAATATCAATTATGTACACATGTTAACAACACTTCTTTACACAGGTTCTGGTGAAGGTGAAAAGTAATCTTGTGAGTTTTTTTTTTATAATTCTCTTTAATTCCATGTAAAAGAACATAGTACAGTGAAACCTGTCTGTAACGACCACCCAAGGGAGACAAGAAAAGTGGCCTTTATAGGCAGGTGGTCTTTATGTACAGGTTTCTTTAGTATATGTTGCAATAAGAAACCATTTTCAAGGGAAATAAAACATGTGGTCTTTGTAGACAGGTGGTCTTTCTATACAGGTGGCCGTTATCTAGAGCAGGTTTGACTGTACTATCAACGTTCCATTAAATGGATCGTTCTTGAAGTACATTCATATGTCAGATATGACTAAAAAATAGTTCACTACAGAAGTCTTTTCAGACTGTATTTGTTTGGTCCCATGTACCTATAAGTGTGTAAAGGATATTTAGTCATTTTCTAAATTTTCGGGAGGAGAAATTGATTTGTATATATTTATTAAAAAAAGCAGAACCTCATATTATTGTTTTTCATGATTACATCATACTTGACAATTCCAAACAAGTTATAAATTGTTTCTATTAGATGGAAATAGCATGACTAGTCATCAAATTCATGTATAACCCATTTCCTACTGGAACTGGGTGGTTCTCGTATAAAACCTATGGCAATTACATAATTCAGTATTCAATGGGTTAGGTGACACACATTATAAGGCCTAAAAAATTGCCCTTTGCGACCTACCCAAAAGTCTTGAAATCTACGATCGGCTTTAAAAAAAAAAAAAAAAAAATTAACTGTTATTTAGAAGAAAAAAATGTATTGCCGTAAAGCATTCAAAACTGAAAAATATATGCCCAAAGAGGGAGTTTAAAAAAAAAAATTAAAAAAAAAAAAAAAGTTTCTGACCGATTACCCCATGTTTTAGCACCTAAAGGGCAATACAACATCTTTTTTTTTAAGGCCTAATAGAGACATAGCACCATGTAAAAAGGGAAGATATTTCTAAACTCACCAAAAAGGTTTTTTAGTGAGGAGCTTCAAGACCGGCAGGCTTTTCTTTTCTTCATCATCCTTCCTCGTTCCTGCTCTTCCATTTTGAAATGAGAAGAATGTTTTTCTCCTCTGTTTCCTGGAGAAAGACTGGATGATAGTTGCTATGACGATGGAGATGGAGCCAAAGAAGTAGAAGACGTAATGCCAATTGGAATGATCCATGATGATAGAACCTATTGCACCAGTAAGGAGTGTACTGCATTCAAGATATAAGAAACAAAAATTAATCATTTATCCCTTCTGAAACATGCTAAAACGGTTGTATTTGCTCAGAGTTACAAATGAAATGATATTATGTTGTTAAAATTCTGGAGAGATATTTGTGTATTTTGTTTTTTATAGCGCCTTGAGTAAGTAATGAATTTATGAATATTTATTATTATATTATTATTCTGTACCACTAGTTGGAATGATGGAACATTGTATAAGTTTTATGTGATATAAACAAGACTTTATCCTTAAAGTGTCTTTGAGATTCCTTATGATGCATTCCTCTCGTGTAATATGGAATGGAAAGGGGGAAGGGGGAAGATCTAGAAAGAGAGAAGAGAGGAAAATGATCATGAAAAGAAGATGGTAGGACCCCTCTAATTTACACTGTCTCTCCATTCTATAATCGTGCTAATTGTGCATTTCATTCACCAGTAGGATCTGTGCCCACCCCCCCCCCCCCCTCAATACTCAACAGAAGTGCCCCCCTCAATGCCTGTACTCTTGCCATGCCACCGCATAGGCGTATGAATTATATGACTCTGGCTTTAATTTTGTTGCCATAAAACATACAGGAACAATCATGGACTTTCCTACCTAATGTAATAACCACAAGCTGGGGACAAACCTCACTCATTTAGTCCAGTGACAGGGTTTTGAACCCTGTACCTTGCAATTCAGAGTCTGGCAATGTATCCACTAGACTATTCAATTCAATTAAATTCAAGTTTGTTTCCACAATCTGATAAAAAATATAAAACAATCAAAAGACAAACAAGAATACAACATAAACATAACATAACAGATAATGGTGGGATCGACAATAGGCCTACAGGCCTTTCTATGGTCAATCCCTTAAGCGGAATATTATTATTATTATTATTACATATATATTAAAGTCAAATTTAACAAAAACATGAACCTTCTGACTCAGTAGACTAGTCAATGATGACTACAGCACCTCAACATCAAGATAGACTTACCCTAAGGAGCTAGCTGCAAAGACACATGACATGACATAAGCTCTCTTATCAGCAGTCACCTTCTGACTAGACTAGTCAAAGATGACTACAGCACCTCAACATCAAGATAGACTTACCCTAAGGAGCTAGCTGCAAAGACACATGACATGACATAAGCTCTCTTATCAGCAGTCACCTTCTGACTAGACTAGTCAAAGATGACTACAACACCTTAACATGAAGATAGACTTACCCTAAGGAGCTAGCTGCAAAGACACATGACATGACATAAGCTCTCTTATCAGCAGTCACCTTCTGACTAGACTAGTCAAAGATGACTACAACACCTTAACATCAAGATAGACTTACCCTAAGGAGCTAGCTGCAAAGACACATGACATGACATAAGCTCTCTTATCAGCAGTCACCTTCTGACTAGACTAGTCAAAGATGACTACAACACCTTAACATCAAGATAGACTTACCCTAAGGAGCTAGCTGCAAAGACACATGACATGACATAAGCTCTCTTATCAGCTGTCACCTTTTGACTCAGTAGACTCGTCAACGATGGGTAGTGAACACCTGCAGCACAAAAACAATCACAGAATTCACCTTTGTCAAAAATATCATAGAGAAGAATGCCTCTGACACAACCTTCAGTGGGCGGAAGCATATAATGACAGTTGAAAGGGTGAATAGGTGTAAAGCTGATGTGCTCTAAATTGATGTCTGCTATAGAGGGTGCCTTATATAGATCAGAGAGAGAGAGAGAGAGAGAAAGAGAGAGACTTTTGTTAAATAGAACAGGAGCTCCCCAAATCAAGGAAAATATAACTGAGTGGAAAAAACAACAACACTTTTAAGTCAGGTTATGTACATGTACGACATTAGGACAAGGACATCAACAACAATATTATTTCATTGTCTGATATTACAACTGCAGATATTCATAAAATAGCTGCATTATCTACTATTTTGATTCAAATCTGACTAATAATAGAGATTTGGGGTTTACAAGCAAGAGAAATATGACGTTATCATGATTACAAATTGGTTTGTAAATCTCTAGGACTTGTTGTTACTACTACAGTCAAACCTGTCTATAGTTACCGCCCAAGGGAAACACACAAAATTGGCCTTTGTAGACAGGTGGTCTTTGTAGACAGGTTCCTTTCACTATGAACATGATGGACAAAGAAAGAGGACAAAATATACAGTTCCTCAGGTAGACAAAGGAACATCCCTTCACTGCTATTATGTAAAAATGTGTAGAACAGGTGTCACATGCATATTCACCTGTTCTACACATTTTTACATAACAGCAGTGAAGGGATGTTCCTTTGTCTACCTGAGGAACTGTATATTTTGTCCTCTTTCTTTGTCTGTCATATTCATAGTGTTTAGTACATGATTCAATGAGAAACCATTTTCAAGGGAAACGACAAATGTGGCCTTTGTAGACAGGTGGTCACTAAAGCAGATTTGACTGTATTACGCACCTTGTGTTAGTCCCATTAGGAATCTGAGAACAGTCATTGACATGATGGTGCCTGCCTTAGTGGTGAAGAGATAGGGAACCAACGGAGTGACTAAGGTGACTGCACCCCAGATAAACGCTGCTCGAATGATCACATAATCCCCTCCGATCCTATCGCTCATCATACCCCCTGGAATCTGAGCAATGGGATAGCCCCAGAAGAAGGAGCCTAGGACGAGTCCCTGCAAAAGTCATGAGAAGGACATTCCATGATGAAAATAGGTAGCTTTTAATATTCATTAAAACATGAAGTAAAAAATGACTTTAAAAAAAGGAAAAAAGGGAAAGATCAACAACATATTATATATTCAGAGTATCAGCCTCAAATCTTACTCTTGTATTACGAGAAAGTCTAGGTATAAATCCTCTGTAAATGAAGATAAATGTGTACCGTAAGCGACTTGTGAGGAGACTACACAACCGCTCATACCCATTATCAAGCATGTGCAGCTTTTTTTCAATGTTTTCCTTTATTCACATTTATTATACATTGCATAGTATACCACCATGTCACCCAACACATTCAGAGCAAAATCTTCTTTCAGGGCTTAAATCAATCCAAGGCCACCAAGGCCGTGGATGCCCTTTTGATTGGCCTCAATGCCCCTCTCATTGGCCTTGGAGATTTTGTGTGCCCTTTCTAAATCTTCGTATTTGTGCTGTAATATAGGAATGTGCCTTACTACAGAAAAGTGGCCTTGCCCTAAAAATATTGAAATTTAAGGCCTGAGTCTCCTTCAATTTCAGACCTTACATGTATGCACACCCAGACACGAGTTTTTTTTTTTTTTTTTTTTTTTTTGGGGGGGGGGGGCGGAATAGTATGTATGTATATGCCCCAATGCCATCAATTTCAGGATTAGCAATGCAATCCAAAAATATGTATGAACCCTTTTTTGGAGAGTTTGTCAGAGAATTTGTTAAAGGCATGTGCAGCAGCTGAACCCCTTCCCTAATCACACACAAAATTGCTACTTACAGTATCCGTTTTATCCCAGCCGAACTCCTTGGATAAATTCACAGCTACCAGAGGTACGATGGTCCGAGCTGAGAATAGAACTGAAGTCATCACAAACAACAGAACCGTCCATAATCTTCTCTCTGAGCTATAGAAACAATTAAGCACACAAAAAGAGTAATAATGTCAATGAGCACAGAAAAAAAATGTCAATAGCAAGTCCAGTGTTAAGCGGATAAAACATCATTAAAATGCAATTGAACAAAAAATAAGCTACAGTACTTTGGTCAAGTTTTCTGGATTTCTCATTTTTCATTGCGGTCTCTACTGTAAAAGCAACACAAATTTGAACTTTTGTATGAAGATCAAATCAAATGCAGTCTTTCTCTGTCTTCAAAAGGAGATTCAAATCACAAATAGTGCTGTCTATGAATGGTTTTACTTTCTATTGTTGACTTCTGAAGTTTTGTTTTGATTTGGTTTCATTCTTTGTATTTAGGCCTTTGAAGATACTATGTCCCTTTTGCAGCCAACATCAAATTCTGTAGAACTTTGCAGGAATTATGAAAATGTCTTGAAAGTCCCGTTTGTGAAATTTAAACGTTGCACGTTAGCAGTACGTGTCCTCGTATTCAAATTATGTAAGGAAACCCGTTTACTTTCTAGACTTCCCTGTCAGACACTATTGAGTGACTGACTGACATCTTTTTTTTCATACATAAAGGTTCATTGTACATGAGCATAATTTGTCTACATCAATAACCCACTTCTTGTAAAGGCCAAAATTAAACTGATTGAATCTTTGCGCAGCACAAAATGTACGGCCCATCAATACAAGGGTCTAAAAATCAGACTATTACTAAATGGATTGCAATAACTAAAGTTGAATTGACAACTAACGGTCGTGAAGCGGTTTGCCGTGAAACCTGTGAGAAAGTGTATATTATAATGTCTTTGTTTTTAAGAAAAATACATCAAAAAAGATTTAAAAATTGACACAAAAAGGGCAAGAACAATAAACGACTTATACAATGTAAATCATGACCATTATTTGAACAATTGATGAAGATTAGATCTAGTTGATCTTTAGTTTTGGTATGTTTTGGTAGGGTATATTATCCACGCCGGAGTTACGGGTAAAAAAATGGACACAAAAGTACACTAGCGGCAATTTTGTTTTCATAAGAGCTTTTGTTATGATCCACACACAAAACCAATGGACCAACTTCAGACTGTCAGTCTCAGAGAGGCAATGTATTATTTGGCAGGGATCAAATTCAAAATCAAATCCCTCGTTCAAAATTAAAAGCCCACCAACAACGCAACCTCACAACAAGTCGTTGGGACGTTGCGTCACGTTGTTGGATAATGGTGGGTTTTTAATTCTTTTTAATGCCGCAGTCTATCAAATCGGCCATGCGCCTCAACTGATTAATATTTCAAAAATGCTATACCAAGATCTGTTCTTGAATTTGCAAAATAAATTATAGATAACAAAACATGCTAGGTCTGGCACTTGGCGTTGGCAGTGCAGTGTCGGCGCGGCGCGCGGCGATCGAGTAGCTGCTGGGCACAACACAACGGCTCAAACCTCCCCGGCCTGGCCGGGCTGAGAGCAGGGGGTCAGAGCCGCCGTCGCTCGGTTGTGTGCTCGGTCACGTTCATTGCATTTACACATCAACTTACTCGTTCCATTGCGATGACTTTGAATATGGGTCACTCTTGGAATCTAGTATGATTTTCAAAGGCGGTGGTGATTTAGGAGATATCATCGTTTTGCTGTCATCCCTTTTTTTAAACTCGTTCTTTTGCCTCCGGTGTGGTTAATCTGTTACGTTCTACATGTAATCGCTACATGTAATTTCAGTGTGCATATGCATTTGGTTTGTGTACGTGTAAGAATTAGCTTTAATTTAGGCTTAAGTTGTAAACTAATATAAATAGCACTTTGTAGGAAATGTTTGAAAAAAGTATACTGATATATTTTTCTCAAAGTTCATGATATTCGTGCTTTATCATTTGATACTTGCACATAACGCGTTTTTTCTCAAATTTATATTTAGTCAGTACTAAATAAAATAATTCAAGGTGTTTATATTAATCTATAATTGTTTTGGAAAGAAGACTAGACAAAACGTCCTACAACATCAACATAACTCGTCCTTTGAGCCACCTGATCTCGCCCGCTTACTTAACTTAGCATTCGTAATCGAGTGCACACCTCACATAAACATTTTGGCCCAAATTCACAAAGGAGGTTTGTCGACAAACCTCCTTTTGTTTCGACAAACCTCCTTTTGTTATTTACAAACCAGGTTTGTAAAAAACGCGTCAAAACGCGTCATACGACGTACATAAACCTCGGTTTGTCGACAAACCTCCTTTGTGAATTCGGGCCTAGCTGTTTTAATCTCTCACACACACCCATCCTCTCAATCTATAAACCCACAGTCATCTTTTCCCTCTCTCTCTCGCCATCATCTCTCTCTCTCTCTCTCACCGTCATCTTTTCTCTCTCTCTCACCATCATAATCGCTCTCTCTCTCTCTCTCACACCAGTCTCTCTCTCTCTCTCACCATCATCTCTCTCTCTCTCTCTCTCTCACCATCATCTCTCTCTCTCTCGCTCAACATCTTCTCTCTCTCTCTTACCATCATCTCTATCTCTTACCATCTTCTCTCTCTCTCTCTCTCTCACCATCATCTCTCTCTTTCTCGCTCAACATCTTCTCTCTCTCTCTTACCATCATCTCTCTCACCATCATCTCTCTCTTTCTCGCTCAACATCATCTCTCTCACCATCATCTCTCTCTTTCTCGCTCAACATCTTCTCTCTCTCACCATCATCTCTATCTCTCACCATCTTCTCTCTCTCTCTCTACCATCTTCTCTATCTCTCACCATCTTCTCTCTCTTTCTCGCTCAACATCTTCTCTCTCTCTCTCTCACCATCATCTCTATCTCTCATCATATTCTCTCTCTCTATTTCGTCTTCTCTATCTCTCTTTCTCTTCCATCTTCTCTATCTCTCACCATCATCTCTCTCTCTCTCGCTCAACATCTTTTCTCTCTCTCTTACCATCATCTCTCTCACCATCATCTCTCTCTTTCTCGCTCAACATCTTCTCTCTCTCACCATCATCTCTATCTCTCACCATCTTCTCTCTCTCTCTACCATCTTCTATATCTCTCACCATCTTCTCTCTCTCTCTCTCTCTCACCATCATCTCTCTCTTTCTCGCTCAACATCTTCTCTCTCTCTCTCTTACCATCATCTCTCTCACCATCATCTCTCTCTTTCTCGCTCAACATCTTCTCTCTCTCACCATCATCTCTATCTCTCACCATCTTCTCTCTCTCTCTACCATCTTCTCTATCTCTCCCCATCTTCTCTCTCTCTCTCTCTCACCATCATCTCTCTCTTTCTCGCTCAACATCTTCTCTCTCTCTCTCTTACCATCATCTCTCTCTTTCTCGCTCAACATCTTCTCTCTCTCTCTTACCATCATCTCTCTCTTTCTCGCTCAACATCATCTCTCTCACCATCATCTCTCTCTTTCTCGCTCAACATCTTCTCTCTCTCACCATCATCTCTATCTCTCACCATCTTCTCTCTCTCTCTACCATCTTCTCTATCTCTCACCATCTTCTCTCTCTCTCTCTCGCACCATCATCTCTCTCTTTCTCGCTCAACATCTTCTCTCTCTCTCTTACCATCATCTCTCTCACCATCATCTCTCTCTTTCTCGCTCAACATCATCTCTCTCACCATCATCTCTCTCTTTCTCGCTCAACATCTTCTCTCTCTCACCATCATCTCTATCTCTCACCATCTTCTCTCTCTCTCTTACCATCTTCTCTATCTCTCACCATCTTCTCTCTCTCTCTCTCTCTCTCACCATCATCTCTCTCTTTCTCGCTCAACATCTTCTCTCTCTCTCTCTCACCATCATCTCTATCTCTCACCATATTCTCTCTCTCTCTTTCGTCTTCTCTATCTCTCTTTTTCTTCCATCTTCTCTATCTCTCACCATCATCTCTCTCTTTCTCGCTCAACATCTTTTCTCTCTCTCTTACCATCATCTCTCTCACCATCATCTCTCTCTTTCTCGCTCAATATCTTCTCTCTCTCTCTCACCATCATCTCTCTCTTTCTCGCTCAACATCTTCTCTCTCTCTCTTACCATCATCTCTATCTCTTACCATCTTCTCTCTCTCTCTCTCTCTCACCATCATCTCTCTCTTTCTCGCTCAACATCTTCTCTCTCTCTCTTACCATCATCTCTCTCACCATCATCTCTCTCTTTCTCGCTCAACATCATCTCTCTCACCATCATCTCTCTCTTTCTTGCTCAACATCTTCTCTCTCTCACCATCATCTCTATCTCTCACCATCTTCTCTCTCTCTCTCTACCATCTTCTCTATCTCTCACCATCTTCTCTCTCTCTCTCTCTCACCATCATCTCTCTCTTTCTCGCTCAACATCTTCTCTCTCTCTCTCTCACCATCATCTCTATCTCTCATCATATTCTCTCTCTCTCTTTCGTCTTCTCTATCTCTCTTTCTCTTCCATCTTCTCTATCTCTCACCATCATCTCTCTCTTTCTCGCTCAACATCTTTTCTCTCTCTCTTACCATCATCTCTCTCACCATCATCTCTCTCTTTCTCGCTCAACATCTTCTCTCTCTCACCATCATCTCTATCTCTCACCATCTTCTCTCTCTCTCTACCATCTTCTATATCTCTCACCATCTTCTCTCTCTCTCTCTCTCACCATCATCTCTCTCTTTCTCGCTCAACATCTTCTCTCTCTCTCTTACCATCATCTCTCTCACCATCATCTCTCTCTTTCTCGCTCAACATCTTCTCTCTCTCACCATCATCTCTATCTCTCACCATCTTCTCTC
Organism: Strongylocentrotus droebachiensis; assembly: GCA_035222895.1. NCBI lineage: Eukaryota > Metazoa > Echinodermata > Echinoidea > Camarodonta > Strongylocentrotidae > Strongylocentrotus > Strongylocentrotus droebachiensis. The sequence goes on from JAVYIG010001219.1 coordinate 165,215, forward strand.
TCTCTCTACCATCTTCTCTATCTCTCCCCATCTTCTCTCTCTCTCTCTCTCACCATCATCTCTCTCTCTTTCTCGCTCAACATCTTCTCTCTCTCTCTCTTACCATCATCTCTCTCTTTCTCGCTCAACATCTTCTCTCTCTCTCTTACCATCATCTCTCTCTTTCTCGCTCAACATCATCTCTCTCACCATCATCTCTCTCTTTCTCGCTCAACATCTTCTCTCTCTCACCATCATCTCTATCTCTCACCATCTTCTCTCTCTCTCTACCATCTTCTCTATCTCTCACCATCTTCTCTCTCTCTCTCTCGCACCATCATCTCTCTCTTTCTCGCTCAACATCTTCTCTCTCTCTCTTACCATCATCTCTCTCACCATCATCTCTCTCTTTCTCGCTCAACATCATCTCTCTCACCATCATCTCTCTCTTTCTCGCTCAACATCTTCTCTCTCTCACCATCATCTCTATCTCTCACCATCTTCTCTCTCTCTCTCTACCATCTTCTCTATCTCTCACCATCTTCTCTCTCTCTCTCTCTCACCATCATCTCTCTCTTTCTCGCTCAACATCTTCTCTCTCTCTCTCTCACCATCATCTCTATCTCTCACCATATTCTCTCTCTCTCTTTCGTCTTCTCTATCTCTCTTTCTCTTCCATCTTCTCTATCTCTCACCATCATCTCTCTCTTTCTCGCTCAACATCTTTTCTCTCTCTCTTACCATCATCTCTCTCACCATCATCTCTCTCTTTCTCGCTCAACATCTTCTCTCTCTCACCATCATCTCTATCTCTCACCATCTTCTCTCTCTCTCTACCATCTTCTCTATCTCTCACCATCTTCTCTCTCTCTCTCTCTCTCACCATCATCTCTCTCTTTCTCGCTCAACATCTTCTCTCTCTCTCTTACCATCATCTCTATCTCTCACCATCTTCTCTCTCTCTCTCTCTCTCACCATCATCTCTCTCTTTCTCGCTCAACATCTTCTCTCTCTCTCTCTCACCATCATCTCTATCTCTCACCATATTCTCTCTCTCTCTTACCATCATCTCTCTCTTTCTCGCTCAACATCATCTCTCTCTCACCATCATCTCTCTCTTTCTCGCTCAACATCTTCTCTCTCTCACCATCATCTCTATCTCTCACCATCTTCTCTCTCTCTCTACCATCTTCTCTATCTCTCAACATCTTCTCTCTCTCTCTCTCGCACCATCATCTCTCTCTTTCTCGCTCAACATCTTCTCTCTCTCTCTCTCACCATCATCTCTATTTCTCACCATATTCTCTCTCTCTCTTACCATCATCTCTCTCTTTCTCGCTCAACATCATCTCTCTCACCATCATCTCTCTCTTTCTCGCTCAACATCTTCTCTCTCTCACCATCATCTCTATCTCTCACCATCTTCTCTCTCTCTCTACCATCTTCTCTATCTCTCAACATCTTCTCTCTCTCTCTCTCTCACCATCATCTCTCTCTTTCTCGCTCAACATCTTCTCTCTCTCTCTTACCATCATCTCTCTCACCATCATCTCTCTCTTTCTCGCTCAACATCTTCTCTCTCTCACCATCATCTCTATCTCTCACCATCTTCTCTCTCTCTCTACCATCTTCTCTATCTCTCAACAACTTCTCTCTCTCTCTCTCTCACCATCATCTCTCTCTTTCTCGCTCAACATCTTCTCTCTCTCTCTTACCATCATCTCTCTCACCATCATCTCTCTCTTTCTCGCTCAACATCTTCTCTCTCTCTCTCTCACCATCTTCTCTATCTCTCAACATCTTCTCTCTCTCTCTTACCATCATCTCTCTCACCATCATCTCTCTCTTTCTCGCTCAACATCTTCTCTCTCTCTCTTACCATCATCTCTCTCACCATCATCTCTCTCTTTCTCGCTCAACATCTTCTCTCTCTCACCATCATCTCTATCTCTCACCATCTTCTCTCTCTCTCTACCATCTTCTCTATCTCTCAACATCTTCTCTCTCTCTCTCTCTCACCATCATCTCTCTCTTTCTCGCTCAACATCTTCTCTCTCTCTCTTACCATCATCTCTCTCACCATCATCTCTCTCTTTCTCGCTCAACATCTTCTCTCTCTCTCTCTCACCATCTTCTCTATCTCTCAACATCTTCTCTCTCTCTCTTACCATCATCTCTCTCACCATCATCTCTCTCTTTCTCGCTCAACATCTTCTCTCTCTCTCTTACCATCATCTCTCTCACCATCATCTCTCTCTTTCTCGCTCAACATCTTCTCTCTCTCTCTCTCACCATCTTCTCTATCTCTCAACATCTTCTCTCTCTCTCTTACCATCATCTCTCTCACCATCATCTCTCTCTTTCTCGCTCAACATCTTCTCTCTCTCTCTTACCATCATCTCTCTCACCATCATCTCTCTCTTTCTCGCTCAACATCTTCTCTCTCTCTCTTACCATCATCTCTCTCACCATCATCTCTCTCTTTCTCGCTCAACATCTTCTCTCTCTCTCTACCATCTTCTCTATCTCTCACCATCTTCTCTCTCTCTCTATCTCTCACCATCATCTCTCTCTTTCTCGCTCAACATCTTCTCTCTCTCTCTTACCATCATCTCTCTCACCATCATCTCTCTCTTTCTCGCTCAACATCTTCTCTCTCTCTCTTACCATAATCTCTCTCACCATCATCTCTCTCTTTCTCGCTCAACATCTTCTCTCTCTCTCTTACCATCATCTCTCTCACCATCATCTCTCTCTTTCTCGCTCAACATCTTCTCTCTCTCTCTTACCATTATCTCTCTCTTTCTCGCTCAACATCTTCTCTCTCTCACCATCATCTCTATCTCTCACCATCTTCTCTCTCTCTCTACCATCTTCTCTATCTCTCACCATCTTCTCTCTCTCTCGTCATATCTCTCTCGTTTTGGCTCTCTCGTCATGTCTCTCTCGTAATGGCTATCTCGTCATGGCTCTCGTAATGGCTCTCGTCATGTGTATCTCGTAATGGCTTTCTCGTAATGTCTCTCTCGTTTTGGCTCTCTCGTCATGTATCTCTCGTCATGTCTCTCTCGTCATGTATCTCTCGTCATGTATCTCTCGTCATGTCTCTCTTGTCATGTCTTTCTCGTAATGTCTCTCTCGTAATGGCTTTCTCGTAATGTCTCTCTCGTTTTTGCTCTAGCTCTCGTCATGTCTCTCTCGTCATGGCTCTCGTAATGGCTCTCTCGTCATATCTCTCTCGTTTTGGCTCTCTCGTCATGTCTCTCTCGTCATGGCTCTCGTCATGTCTCTCTCGTAATGTCTTTCTCGTCATGTCTCTCTCGTCATGGCTCTCGTCATGTCTCTCTCGTAATGGCTTTCTCGTAATGTCTCTCTCGTTTTGGCTCTCTCGTCATGTATTTCTCGTCATGTCTCTCTCGTAATTGCTAGCTCGTAATGTCTCTCTCGTAATGGCTCTCTCGTCATGTTTCTCTCGTCATGGCTCTCGTCATGTCTCTCTCGTAATGGCTTTCTCGTAATGTATCTCTCGTCATGTATCTCTCGTCATGTCTCTCTCGTAATGGCTTTCTCGTAATGTCTCTCTCGTTTTTGCTCTCTCGTCATGTCTCTCTCGTAATGGCTATCTCGTCATGGCTCTCGTAATGGCTCTCGTCATGTCTCTCTCGTAATGGCTTTCTCGTAATGTCTCTCTCGTTTTGGCTCTCTTGTCATGTATCTCTCGTCATGTATCTCTCGTCATGTCTCTCTCGTCATATCTCTCTCGTTTTGGCTCTCTCGTCATGTCTCTCTCGTAATGGCTATCTCGTCATGGCTCTCGTAATGGCTCTCGTCATATCTCTCTCGTTTTGGCTCTCTCGTCATGTCTCTCTCGTAATGGCTATCTCGTCATGGCTCTCGTAATGGCTCTCGTCATGTCTCTCTCGTAATGGCTTTCTCGTAATGTCTCTCTCGTTTTGGCTCTCTCGTCATGTATCTCTCGTCATGTCTCTCTCGTCATGTATCTCTCGTCATGTATCTCTCGTCATGTCTCTCTCGTCATGGCTCTCGTAATGGCTCTCTCGTCATATCTCTCTCGTTTTGGCTCTCTCGTCATGTGTCTCTCGTAATGGCTATCTCGTCGTGGCTCTCGTAATGGCTCTCGTCATGGCTCTCTCGTCATGTATCTCTCGTCATGTCTCTCTCGTCATGTCTTTCTCGTAATGTCTCTCGTCATGTCTCTCTCGTAATGGCTTTCTCGTAATGTCTCTCTCGTTTTGGCTCTCTCGTCATGTATCTCTCGTCATGTCTCTCTCGTCATGTCTTTCTCGTAATGTCTCTCTCGTAATGGCTCTCGTAATGGCAATCTCGTCATGGCTCTCGTCATGTCTCTCTCGTCATGTCTTTCTCGTCATGTCTCTCTCGTCATGGCTCTCGTCATGTCTCTCTCGTAATGGCTTTCTCGTAATGTCTCTTTCGTTTTGGCTCTCTCGTCATGTATCTCTCGTCATGTCTCTCTCGTCATGGCTTTCTCGTAATGTCTCTCTCGTTTTGGCTCTCTCGTCATGTATCTCTCGTCATGTCTCTCTCGTCATGGCTTTCTCGTAATGGCTTTCTCGTAATGTATCTCTCGTCATGTATCTCTCGTCATGTCTCTCTCGTCATGGCTTTCTCGTAATGGCTTTCTCGTAATGTATCTCTCGTCATGTATCTCTCGTCATGTCTCTCTCGTCATGTCTTTCTCGTAATGTCTCTCTCGTAATGGCTTTCTCGTAATGTCTCTCTCGTTTTGGCTCTCTCGTCATGTATCTCTCGTCATGTATCTCTCGTCATGTCTCTCTCGTCATGGCTCTCGTAATGGCTCTCTCGTCATATCTCTCTCGTTTTGGCTCTCTCGTCATGTCTCTCTCGTAATGGCCTTCTCGTCATGGCTCTCGTAATGGCTCTCGTCATGGCTCTCTCGTCATGTATCTCTCGTCATGTCTCTCTCGTCATGTCTTTCTCGTAATGTCTCTCTCGTAATGGCTTTCTCGTAATGTCTCTCTCGTAATGGCTATCTCGTCATGGCGCTCGTAATGGCTCTCGTCATGTCTCTCTCGTAATGGCTTTCTCGTAATGTCTCTCTCGTTTTGGCTCTCTCGTCATGTATCTCTCGTCATGTCTCTCTCGTCATGTCTTTCTCGTAATGTCTCTCTCGTAATGGCTTTCTCGTAATGTCTCTCTCGTTTTGGCTCTCTCGTCATTTCTCTCTCGTCATGGCTCTCGTAATGGCTCTCTCGTCATGTTTCTCTCGTCATGGCTCTCGTCATGTCTCTCTCGTAATGGCTTTCTCGTAATGTCTCTCTCGTTTTGGCTCTCTCGTCATGTATCTCTCGTCATGTCTCTCTCGTAATGGCTATCTCGTCATGGCTCTCGTAATGGCTCTCGTCATGTCTCTCTCGTAATGGCTTTCTCGTAATGTCTCTCTCGTTTTGGCTCTCTCGTCATGTATCTCTCGTCATGTCTCTCTCGTCATGGCTTTCTCGTAATGTCTCTCTCGTTTTGGCTCTCTCGTCATGTATCTCTCGTCATGTCTCTCTCGTCATGTCTTTCTCGTCATGTCTCTCTCGTAATGGCTCTCGTCATGTCTCTCTCGTAATGGCTTTCTCGTAATGTCTCTCTCGTTTTGGCTCTCTCGTAATGTATCTCTCGTCATTGTCTCTCTCGTCACGTCTTTCTCGTAATGTCTCTCTCGTAATGGCTTTCTCGTAATGTCTCTCTCGTAATGGCTATCTCGTCATGGCTCTCGTAATGGCTATCTCGTCATGGCTCTCGTCGTGTCTCTCTCGTCATGTCTTTCTCGTCATGTCTCTCTCGTCATGGCTCTCGTCATGTCTCTCTCGTAAATGCTTTCTCGTAATGTCTCTCTCGTTTTGGCTCTCTCGTCATGTATCTCTCGTCATGTCTCTCTCGTAATTGCTATCTCGTCATGGCTCTCGTAATGGCTCTCGTCATGTCTCTCTCGTCATGTCTTTCTCGTAATGTCTCTCGTCATGCCTCTCTTGTAATGGCTTTCTCGTAATGTCTCTCTCGTTTTGGCTCTCTCGTCATGTATCTCTCGTCATGTCTCTCTCGTCATGTCTTTCTCGTAATGTCTCTCTCGTAATGGCTATCTCGTCATGGCTCTCGTAATGGCAATCTCGTCATGGCTCTCGTCATGTCTCTCTCGTCATGTCTTTCTCGTCATGTCTCTCTCGTCATGGCTCTCGTCATGTCTCTCTCGTAATGGCTTTCTCGTAATGTCTCTTTCGTTTTGGCTCTCTCGTCATGTATCTCTCGTCATGTCTCTCTCGTCATGGCTTTCTCGTAATGTCTCTCTCGTAATGGCTCTCTCGTCATGTTTCTCTCGTCATGGCTCTCGTCATGTCTCTCTCGTAATGGCTTTCTCGTAATGTATCTCTCGTCATGTATCTCTCGTTATGTCTCTCTCGTCATGTATCTCTCGTCATGTCTCTCTCGTAATGGCTTTCTCGTAATGTCTCTCTCGTTTTTGCTCTGTCGTCATGTCTCTCTCGTAATGGCTATCTCGTCATGGCTCTCGTAATGGCTCTCGTCATGTGTATCTCGTAATGGCTTTCTCGTAATGTCTCTCTCGTTTTGGCTCTCTCGTCATGTATCTCTCGTCATGTCTCTCTCGTCATGTATCTCTCGTCATGTATCTCTCGTCATGTCTCTCTTGTCATGTCTTTCTCGTAATGTCTCTCTCGTCATGGCTCTCGTAATGGCTCTCGTCATGTGTATCTCGTAATGGCTTTCTCGTAATGTCTCTCTCGTTTTGGCTCTCTCGTCATGTATCTCTCGTCATGTCTCTCTCGTCATGTATCTCTCGTCATGTATCTCTCGTCATGTCTCTCTTGTCATGTCTTTCTCGTAATGTCTCTCTCGTAATGGCTTTCTCGTAATGTCTCTCTCGTTTTTGCTCTCTCGTCATGTCTCTCTCGTCATGGCTCTCGTAATGGCTCTCTCGTCATATCTCTCTCGTTTTGGCTCTCTCGTCATGTCTCTCTCGTCATGGCTCTCGTCATGTCTCTCTCGTAATGTCTTTCTCGTCATGTCTCTCTCGTCATGGCTCTCGTCATGTCTCTCTCGTAATGGCTTTCTCGTAATGTCTCTCTCGTTTTGGCTCTCTCGTCATGTATTTCTCGTCATGTCTCTCTCGTAATTGCTATCTCGTAATGTCTCTCTCGTAATGGCTCTCTCGTCATGTTTCTCTCGTCATGGCTCTCTCGTCATGTTTCTCTCGTCATGGCTCTCGTCATGTCTCTCACGTAATGGCTTTCTCGTAATGTATCTCTCGTCATGTATCTCTCGTCATGTCTCTCTCGTCATGTATCTCTCGTCATGTCTCTCTCGTAATGGCTTTCTCGTAATGTCTCTCTCGTTTTTGCTCTCTCGTCATGTCTCTCTCCTAATGGCTATCTCGTCATGGCTCTCGTAATGGCTCTCGTCATGTCTCTCTCGTAATGGCTTTCTCGTAATGTCTCTCTCGTTTTGGCTCTCTTGTCATGTATCTCTCGTCATGTATCTCTCGTCATGTCTCTCTCGTCATATCTCTCTCGTTTTGGCTCTCTCGTCATGTCTCTCTCGTAATGGCTATCTCGTCATGGCTCTCGTAATGGCTCTCGTCATATCTCTCTCGTTTTGGCTCTCTCGTCATGTCTCTCTCGTAATGGCTATCTCGTCATGGCTCTCGTAATGGCTCTCGTCATGTCTCTCTCGTAATGGCTTTCTCGTAATGTCTCTCTCGTTTTGGCTCTCTCGTCATGTATCTCTCGTCATGTCTCTCTCGTCATGTATCTCTCGTCATGTATCTCTCGTCATGTCTCTCTCGTCATGGCTCTCGTAATGGCTCTCTCGTCATATCTCTCTCGTTTTGGCTCTCTCGTCATGTGTCTCTCGTAATGGCTATCTCGTCGTGGCTCTCGTAATGGCTCTCGTCATGGCTCTCTCGTCATGTATCTCTCGTCATGTCTCTCTCGTCATGTCTTTCTCGTAATGTCTCTCGTCATGTCTCTCTCGTAATGGCTTTCTCGTAATGTCTCTCTCGTTTTGGCTCTCTCGTCATGTATCTCTCGTCATGTCTCTCTCGTCATGTCTCTCTCGTAATGGCTATCTCGTCATGGCTCTCGTAATGGCTCTCGTCATGTCTCTCTCGTAATGGCTTTCTCGTAATGTCTCTCTCGTTTTGGCTCTCTTGTCATGTATCTCTCGTCATGTATCTCTCGTCATGTCTCTCTCGTCATATCTCTCTCGTTTTGGCTCTCTCGTCATGTCTCTCTCGTAATGGCTATCTCGTCATGGCTCTCGTAATGGCTCTCGTCATATCTCTCTCGTTTTGGCTCTCTCGTCATGTCTCTCTCGTAATGGCTATCTCGTCATGGCTCTCGTAATGGCTCTCGTCATGTCTCTCTCGTAATGGCTTTCTCGTAATGTCTTTCTCGTCATGTCTCTCTCGTCATGGCTCTCGTCATGTCTCTCTCGTAATGGCTTTCTCGTAATGTCTCTTTCGTTTTGGCTCTCTCGTCATGTATCTCTCGTCATGTCTCTCTCGTCATGGCTTTCTCGTAATGTCTCTCTCGTTTTGGCTCTCTCGTCATGTATCTCTCGTCATGTCTCTCTCGTCATGGCTTTCTCGTAATGGCTTTCTCGTAATGTATCTCTCGTCATGTATCTCTCGTCATGTCTCTCTCGTCATGGCTTTCTCGTAATGGCTTTCTCGTAATGTATCTCTCGTCATGTATCTCTCGTCATGTCTCTCTCGTCATGTCTTTCTCGTAATGTCTCTCTCGTAATGGCTTTCTCGTAATGTCTCTCTCGTTTTGGCTCTCTCGTCATGTATCTCTCGTCATGTATCTCTCGTCATGTCTCTCTCGTCATGGCTCTCGTAATGGCTCTCTCGTCATATCTCTCTCGTTTTGGCTCTCTCGTCATGTCTCTCTCGTAATGGCCTTCTCGTCATGGCTCTCGTAATGGCTCTCGTCATGGCTCTCTCGTCATGTATCTCTCGTCATGTCTCTCTCGTCATGTCTTTCTCGTAATGTCTCTCTCGTAATGGCTTTCTCGTAATGTCTCTCTCGTAATGGCTATCTCGTCATGGCGCTCGTAATGGCTCTCGTCATGTCTCTCTCGTAATGGCTTTCTCGTAATGTCTCTCTCGTTTTGGCTCTCTCGTCATGTATCTCTCGTCATGTCTCTCTCGTCATGTCTTTCTCGTAATGTCTCTCTCGTAATGGCTTTCTCGTAATGTCTCTCTCGTTTTGGCTCTCTCGTCATTTCTCTCTCGTCATGGCTCTCGTAATGGCTCTCTCGTCATGTTTCTCTCGTCATGGCTCTCGTCATGTCTCTCTCGTAATGGCTTTCTCGTAATGTCTCTCTCGTTTTGGCTCTCTCGTCATGTATCTCTCGTCATGTCTCTCTCGTAATGGCTATCTCGTCATGGCTCTCGTAATGGCTCTCGTCATGTCTCTCTCGTAATGGCTTTCTCGTAATGTCTCTCTCGTTTTGGCTCTCTCGTCATGTATCTCTCGTCATGTCTCTCTCGTCATGGCTTTCTCGTAATGTCTCTCTCGTTTTGGCTCTCTCGTCATGTATCTCTCGTCATGTCTCTCTCGTCATGTCTTTCTCGTCATGTCTCTCTCGTAATGGCTCTCGTCATGTCTCTCTCGTAATGGCTTTCTCGTAATGTCTCTCTCGTTTTGGCTCTCTCGTAATGTATCTCTCGTCATTGTCTCTCTCGTCACGTCTTTCTCGTAATGTCTCTCTCGTAATGGCTTTCTCGTAATGTCTCTCTCGTAATGGCTATCTCGTCATGGCTCTCGTAATGGCTATCTCGTCATGGCTCTCGTCGTGTCTCTCTCGTCATGTCTTTCTCGTCATGTCTCTCTCGTCATGGCTCTCGTCATGTCTCTCTCGTAAATGCTTTCTCGTAATGTCTCTCTCGTTTTGGCTCTCTCGTCATGTATCTCTCGTCATGTCTCTCTCGTAATTGCTATCTCGTCATGGCTCTCGTAATGGCTCTCGTCATGTCTCTCTCGTCATGTCTTTCTCGTAATGTCTCTCGTCATGCCTCTCTTGTAATGGCTTTCTCGTAATGTCTCTCTCGTTTTGGCTCTCTCGTCATGTATCTCTCGTCATGTCTCTCTCGTCATGTCTTTCTCGTAATGTCTCTCTCGTAATGGCTATCTCGTCATGGCTCTCGTAATGGCAATCTCGTCATGGCTCTCGTCATGTCTCTCTCGTCATGTCTTTCTCGTCATGTCTCTCTCGTCATGGCTCTCGTCATGTCTCTCTCGTAATGGCTTTCTCGTAATGTCTCTTTCGTTTTGGCTCTCTCGTCATGTATCTCTCGTCATGTCTCTCTCGTCATGGCTTTCTCGTAATGTCTCTCTCGTAATGGCTCTCTCGTCATGTTTCTCTCGTCATGGCTCTCGTCATGTCTCTCTCGTAATGGCTTTCTCGTAATGTATCTCTCGTCATGTATCTCTCGTTATGTCTCTCTCGTCATGTATCTCTCGTCATGTCTCTCTCGTAATGGCTTTCTCGTAATGTCTCTCTCGTTTTTGCTCTGTCGTCATGTCTCTCTCGTAATGGCTATCTCGTCATGGCTCTCGTAATGGCTCTCGTCATGTGTATCTCGTAATGGCTTTCTCGTAATGTCTCTCTCGTTTTGGCTCTCTCGTCATGTATCTCTCGTCATGTCTCTCTCGTCATGTATCTCTCGTCATGTATCTCTCGTCATGTCTCTCTTGTCATGTCTTTCTCGTAATGTCTCTCTCGTCATGGCTCTCGTAATGGCTCTCGTCATGTGTATCTCGTAATGGCTTTCTCGTAATGTCTCTCTCGTTTTGGCTCTCTCGTCATGTATCTCTCGTCATGTCTCTCTCGTCATGTATCTCTCGTCATGTATCTCTCGTCATGTCTCTCTTGTCATGTCTTTCTCGTAATGTCTCTCTCGTAATGGCTTTCTCGTAATGTCTCTCTCGTTTTTGCTCTCTCGTCATGTCTCTCTCGTCATGGCTCTCGTAATGGCTCTCTCGTCATATCTCTCTCGTTTTGGCTCTCTCGTCATGTCTCTCTCGTCATGGCTCTCGTCATGTCTCTCTCGTAATGTCTTTCTCGTCATGTCTCTCTCGTCATGGCTCTCGTCATGTCTCTCTCGTAATGGCTTTCTCGTAATGTCTCTCTCGTTTTGGCTCTCTCGTCATGTATTTCTCGTCATGTCTCTCTCGTAATTGCTATCTCGTAATGTCTCTCTCGTAATGGCTCTCTCGTCATGTTTCTCTCGTCATGGCTCTCTCGTCATGTTTCTCTCGTCATGGCTCTCGTCATGTCTCTCACGTAATGGCTTTCTCGTAATGTATCTCTCGTCATGTATCTCTCGTCATGTCTCTCTCGTCATGTATCTCTCGTCATGTCTCTCTCGTAATGGCTTTCTCGTAATGTCTCTCTCGTTTTTGCTCTCTCGTCATGTCTCTCTCCTAATGGCTATCTCGTCATGGCTCTCGTAATGGCTCTCGTCATGTCTCTCTCGTAATGGCTTTCTCGTAATGTCTCTCTCGTTTTGGCTCTCTTGTCATGTATCTCTCGTCATGTATCTCTCGTCATGTCTCTCTCGTCATATCTCTCTCGTTTTGGCTCTCTCGTCATGTCTCTCTCGTAATGGCTATCTCGTCATGGCTCTCGTAATGGCTCTCGTCATATCTCTCTCGTTTTGGCTCTCTCGTCATGTCTCTCTCGTAATGGCTATCTCGTCATGGCTCTCGTAATGGCTCTCGTCATGTCTCTCTCGTAATGGCTTTCTCGTAATGTCTCTCTCGTTTTGGCTCTCTCGTCATGTATCTCTCGTCATGTCTCTCTCGTCATGTATCTCTCGTCATGTATCTCTCGTCATGTCTCTCTCGTCATGGCTCTCGTAATGGCTCTCTCGTCATATCTCTCTCGTTTTGGCTCTCTCGTCATGTGTCTCTCGTAATGGCTATCTCGTCGTGGCTCTCGTAATGGCTCTCGTCATGGCTCTCTCGTCATGTATCTCTCGTCATGTCTCTCTCGTCATGTCTTTCTCGTAATGTCTCTCGTCATGTCTCTCTCGTAATGGCTTTCTCGTAATGTCTCTCTCGTTTTGGCTCTCTCGTCATGTATCTCTCGTCATGTCTCTCTCGTCATGTCTCTCTCGTAATGGCTATCTCGTCATGGCTCTCGTAATGGCTCTCGTCATGTCTCTCTCGTAATGGCTTTCTCGTAATGTCTCTCTCGTTTTGGCTCTCTTGTCATGTATCTCTCGTCATGTATCTCTCGTCATGTCTCTCTCGTCATATCTCTCTCGTTTTGGCTCTCTCGTCATGTCTCTCTCGTAATGGCTATCTCGTCATGGCTCTCGTAATGGCTCTCGTCATATCTCTCTCGTTTTGGCTCTCTCGTCATGTCTCTCTCGTAATGGCTATCTCGTCATGGCTCTCGTAATGGCTCTCGTCATGTCTCTCTCGTAATGGCTTTCTCGTAATGTCTCTCTCGTTTTGGCTCTCTCGTCATGTATCTCTCGTCATGTCTCTCTCGTCATGTATCTCTCGTCATGTATCTCTCGTCATGTCTCTCTCGTCATGGCTCTCGTAATGGCTCTCTCGTCATATCTCTCTCGTTTTGGCTCTCTCGTCATGTGTCTCTCGTAATGGCTATCTCGTCGTGGCTCTCGTAATGGCTCTCGTCATGGCTCTCTCGTCATGTATCTCTCGTCATGTCTCTCTCGTCATGTCTTTCTCGTAATGTCTCTCGTCATGTCTCTCTCGTAATGGCTTTCTCGTAATGTCTCTCTCGTTTTGGCTCTCTCGTCATGTATCTCTCGTCATGTCTCTCTCGTCATGTCTTTCTCGTAATGTCTCTCTCGTAATGGCTATCTCGTCATGGCTCTCGTAATGGCTATCTCGTCATGGCTCTCGTAATGGCAATCTCGTCATGGCTTTCTCGTCATGTCTCTCTCGTCATGGCTCTCGTCATGTCTCTCTCGTAATGGCTTTCTCGTAATGTCTCTTTCGTTTTGGCTCTCTCGTCATGTATCTCTCGTCATGTCTCTCTCGTCATGGCTTTCTCGTAATGTCTCTCTCGTTTTGGCTCTCTCGTCATGTATCTCTCGTCATGTCTCTCTCGTCATGGCTTTCTCGTAATGGCTTTCTCGTAATGTATCTCTCGTCATGTCTCTCTCGTCATATCTCTCTCGTTTTGGCTCTCTCGTCATGTCTCTCTCGTAATGGCTATCTCGTCATGGCTCTCGTAATGGCTCTCGTCATATCTCTCTCGTTTTGGCTCTCTCGTCATGTCTCTCTCGTAATGGCTATCTCGTCATGGCTCTCGTAATGGCTCTCGTCATGTCTCTCTCGTAATGGCTTTCTCGTAATGTCTCTCTCGTTTTGGCTCTCTCGTCATGTATCTCTCGTCATGTCTCTCTCGTCATGTATCTCTCGTCATGTATCTCTCGTCATGTCTCTCTCGTCATGGCTCTCGTAATGGCTCTCTCGTCATATCTCTCTCGTTTTGGCTCTCTCGTCATGTGTCTCTCGTAATGGCTATCTCGTCGTGGCTCTCGTAATGGCTCTCGTCATGGCTCTCTCGTCATGTATCTCTCGTCATGTCTCTCTCGTCATGTCTTTCTCGTAATGTCTCTCGTCATGTCTCTCTCGTAATGGCTTTCTCGTAATGTCTCTCTCGTTTTGGCTCTCTCGTCATGTATCTCTCGTCATGTCTCTCTCGTCATGTCTCTCTCGTAATGGCTATCTCGTCATGGCTCTCGTAATGGCTCTCGTCATGTCTCTCTCGTAATGGCTTTCTCGTAATGTCTCTCTCGTTTTGGCTCTCTTGTCATGTATCTCTCGTCATGTATCTCTCGTCATGTCTCTCTCGTCATATCTCTCTCGTTTTGGCTCTCTCGTCATGTCTCTCTCGTAATGGCTATCTCGTCATGGCTCTCGTAATGGCTCTCGTCATATCTCTCTCGTTTTGGCTCTCTCGTCATGTCTCTCTCGTAATGGCTATCTCGTCATGGCTCTCGTAATGGCTCTCGTCATGTCTCTCTCGTAATGGCTTTCTCGTAATGTCTCTCTCGTTTTGGCTCTCTCGTCATGTATCTCTCGTCATGTCTCTCTCGTCATGTATCTCTCGTCATGTATCTCTCGTCATGTCTCTCTCGTCATGGCTCTCGTAATGGCTCTCTCGTCATATCTCTCTCGTTTTGGCTCTCTCGTCATGTGTCTCTCGTAATGGCTATCTCGTCGTGGCTCTCGTAATGGCTCTCGTCATGGCTCTCTCGTCATGTATCTCTCGTCATGTCTCTCTCGTCATGTCTTTCTCGTAATGTCTCTCGTCATGTCTCTCTCGTAATGGCTTTCTCGTAATGTCTCTCTCGTTTTGGCTCTCTCGTCATGTATCTCTCGTCATGTCTCTCTCGTCATGTCTTTCTCGTAATGTCTCTCTCGTAATGGCTATCTCGTCATGGCTCTCGTAATGGCTATCTCGTCATGGCTCTCGTAATGGCAATCTCGTCATGGCTTTCTCGTCATGTCTCTCTCGTCATGGCTCTCGTCATGTCTCTCTCGTAATGGCTTTCTCGTAATGTCTCTTTCGTTTTGGCTCTCTCGTCATGTATCTCTCGTCATGTCTCTCTCGTCATGGCTTTCTCGTAATGTCTCTCTCGTTTTGGCTCTCTCGTCATGTATCTCTCGTCATGTCTCTCTCGTCATGGCTTTCTCGTAATGGCTTTCTCGTAATGTATCTCTCGTCATGTATCTCTCGTAATGGCTCTCTCGTCATGTCTTTCTCGTAATGTCTCTCTCGTAATGGCTTTCTCGTAATGTCTCTCTCGTTTTGGCTCTCTCGTCATGTATCTCTCGTCATGTATCTCTCGTCATGTCTCTCTCGTCATGGCTCTCGTAATGGCTCTCTCGTCATATCTCTCTCGTTTTGGCTCTCTCGTCATATCTCTCTCGTTTTGGCTCTCTCGTCATGTCTCTCTCGTAATGGCTATCTCGTCATGGCTCTCGTAATGGCTCTCGTCATGGCTCTCTCGTCATGTATCTCTCGTCATGTCTCTCTCGTCATGTCTTTCTCGTAATGTCTCTCTCGTAATGGCTTTCTCGTAATGTCTCTCTCGTAATGGCTATCTCGTCATGGCTCTAGTAATGGCTCTCGTCATGTCTCTCTCGTAATGGCTTTCTCGTAATGTCTCTCTCGTTTTGGCTCTCTCGTCATGTATCTCTCGTCATGTCTCTCTCGTCATGTCTTTCTCGTAATGTCTCTCTCGTAATGGCTCTCGTAATGGCAATCTCGTCATGGCTCTCGTCATGTCTCTCTCGTCATGTCTTTCTCGTCATGTCTCTCTCGTCATGGCTCTCGTCATGTCTCTCTCGTAATGGCTTTCTCGTAATGTCTCTTTCGTTTTGGCTCTCTCGTCATGTATCTCTCGTCATGTCTCTCTCGTCATGGCTTTCTCGTAATGTCTCTCTCGTTTTGGCTCTCTCGTCATGTATCTCTCGTCATGTCTCTCTCGTCATGGCTTTCTCGTAATGGCTTTCTCGTAATGTATCTCTCGTCATGTATCTCTCGTCATGTCTCTCTCGTCATGGCTTTCTCGTAATGGCTTTCTCGTAATGTATCTCTCGTCATGTATCTCTCGTCATGTCTCTCTCGTCATGTCTTTCTCGTAATGTCTCTCTCGTAATGGCTTTCTCGTAATGTCTCTCTCGTTTTGGCTCTCTCGTCATGTATCTCTCGTCATGTATCTCTCGTCATGTCTCTCTCGTCATGGCTCTCGTAATGGCTCTCTCGTCATATCTCTCTCGTTTTGGCTCTCTCGTCATGTCTCTCTCGTAATGGCCTTCTCGTCATGGCTCTCGTAATGGCTCTCGTCATGGCTCTCTCGTCATGTATCTCTCGTCATGTCTCTCTCGTCATGTCTTTCTCGTAATGTCTCTCTCGTAATGGCTTTCTCGTAATGTCTCTCTCGTAATGGCTATCTCGTCATGGCGCTCGTAATGGCTCTCGTCATGTCTCTCTCGTAATGGCTTTCTCGTAATGTCTCTCTCGTTTTGGCTCTCTCGTCATGTATCTCTCGTCATGTCTCTCTCGTCATGTCTTTCTCGTAATGTCTCTCTCGTAATGGCTTTCTCGTAATGTCTCTCTCGTTTTGGCTCTCTCGTCATTTCTCTCTCGTCATGGCTCTCGTAATGGCTCTCTCGTCATGTTTCTCTCGTCATGGCTCTCGTCATGTCTCTCTCGTAATGGCTTTCTCGTAATGTCTCTCTCGTTTTGGCTCTCTCGTCATGTATCTCTCGTCATGTCTCTCTCGTAATGGCTATCTCGTCATGGCTCTCGTAATGGCTCTCGTCATGTCTCTCTCGTAATGGCTTTCTCGTAATGTCTCTCTCGTTTTGGCTCTCTCGTCATGTATCTCTCGTCATGTCTCTCTCGTCATGGCTTTCTCGTAATGTCTCTCTCGTTTTGGCTCTCTCGTCATGTATCTCTCGTCATGTCTCTCTCGTCATGTCTTTCTCGTCATGTCTCTCTCGTAATGGCTCTCGTCATGTCTCTCTCGTAATGGCTTTCTCGTAATGTCTCTCTCGTTTTGGCTCTCTCGTCATGTATCTCTCGTCATTGTCTCTCTCGTCACGTCTTTCTCGTAATGTCTCTCTCGTAATGGCTTTCTCGTAATGTCTCTCTCGTAATGGCTATCTCGTCATGGCTCTCGTAATGGCTATCTCGTCATGGCTCTCGTCGTGTCTCTCTCGTCATGTCTTTCTCGTCATGTCTCTCTCGTCATGGCTCTCGTCATGTCTCTCTCGTAAATGCTTTCTCGTAATGTCTCTCTCGTTTTGGCTCTCTCGTCATGTATCTCTCGTCATGTCTCTCTCGTAATTGCTATCTCGTCATGGCTCTCGTAATGGCTCTCGTCATGTCTCTCTCGTCATGTCTTTCTCGTAATGTCTCTCGTCATGCCTCTCTTGTAATGGCTTTCTCGTAATGTCTCTCTCGTTTTGGCTCTCTCGTCATGTATCTCTCGTCATGTCTCTCTCGTCATGTCTTTCTCGTAATGTCTCTCTCGTAATGGCTATCTCGTCATGGCTCTCGTAATGGCAATCTCGTCATGGCTCTCGTCATGTCTCTCTCGTCATGTCTTTCTCGTCATGTCTCTCTCGTCATGGCTCTCGTCATGTCTCTCTCGTAATGGCTTTCTCGTAATGTCTCTTTCGTTTTGGCTCTCTCGTCATGTATCTCTCGTCATGTCTCTCTCGTCATGGCTTTCTCGTAATGTCTCTCTCGTAATGGCTCTCTCGTCATGTTTCTCTCGTCATGGCTCTCGTCATGTCTCTCTCGTAATGGCTTTCTCGTAATGTATCTCTCGTCATGTATCTCTCGTTATGTCTCTCTCGTCATGTATCTCTCGTCATGTCTCTCTCGTAATGGCTTTCTCGTAATGTCTCTCTCGTTTTTGCTCTGTCGTCATGTCTCTCTCGTAATGGCTATCTCGTCATGGCTCTCGTAATGGCTCTCGTCATGTGTATCTCGTAATGGCTTTCTCGTAATGTCTCTCTCGTTTTGGCTCTCTCGTCATGTATCTCTCGTCATGTCTCTCTCGTCATGTATCTCTCGTCATGTATCTCTCGTCATGTCTCTCTTGTCATGTCTTTCTCGTAATGTCTCTCTCGTCATGGCTCTCGTAATGGCTCTCGTCATGTGTATCTCGTAATGGCTTTCTCGTAATGTCTCTCTCGTTTTGGCTCTCTCGTCATGTATCTCTCGTCATGTCTCTCTCGTCATGTATCTCTCGTCATGTATCTCTCGTCATGTCTCTCTTGTCATGTCTTTCTCGTAATGTCTCTCTCGTAATGGCTTTCTCGTAATGTCTCTCTCGTTTTTGCTCTCTCGTCATGTCTCTCTCGTCATGGCTCTCGTAATGGCTCTCTCGTCATATCTCTCTCGTTTTGGCTCTCTCGTCATGTCTCTCTCGTCATGGCTCTCGTCATGTCTCTCTCGTAATGTCTTTCTCGTCATGTCTCTCTCGTCATGGCTCTCGTCATGTCTCTCTCGTAATGGCTTTCTCGTAATGTCTCTCTCGTTTTGGCTCTCTCGTCATGTATTTCTCGTCATGTCTCTCTCGTAATTGCTATCTCGTAATGTCTCTCTCGTAATGGCTCTCTCGTCATGTTTCTCTCGTCATGGCTCTCTCGTCATGTTTCTCTCGTCATGGCTCTCGTCATGTCTCTCACGTAATGGCTTTCTCGTAATGTATCTCTCGTCATGTATCTCTCGTCATGTCTCTCTCGTCATGTATCTCTCGTCATGTCTCTCTCGTAATGGCTTTCTCGTAATGTCTCTCTCGTTTTTGCTCTCTCGTCATGTCTCTCTCGTAATGGCTATCTCGTCATGGCTCTCGTAATGGCTCTCGTCATGTCTCTCTCGTAATGGCTTTCTCGTAATGTCTCTCTCGTTTTGGCTCTCTTGTCATGTATCTCTCGTCATGTATCTCTCGTCATGTCTCTCTCGTCATATCTCTCTCGTTTTGGCTCTCTCGTCATGTCTCTCTCGTAATGGCTATCTCGTCATGGCTCTCGTAATGGCTCTCGTCATATCTCTCTCGTTTTGGCTCTCTCGTCATGTCTCTCTCGTAATGGCTATCTCGTCATGGCTCTCGTAATGGCTCTCGTCATGTCTCTCTCGTAATGGCTTTCTCGTAATGTCTCTCTCGTTTTGGCTCTCTCGTCATGTATCTCTCGTCATGTCTCTCTCGTCATGTATCTCTCGTCATGTATCTCTCGTCATGTCTCTCTCGTCATGGCTCTCGTAATGGCTCTCTCGTCATATCTCTCTCGTTTTGGCTCTCTCGTCATGTGTCTCTCGTAATGGCTATCTCGTCGTGGCTCTCGTAATGGCTCTCGTCATGGCTCTCTCGTCATGTATCTCTCGTCATGTCTCTCTCGTCATGTCTTTCTCGTAATGTCTCTCGTCATGTCTCTCTCGTAATGGCTTTCTCGTAATGTCTCTCTCGTTTTGGCTCTCTCGTCATGTATCTCTCGTCATGTCTCTCTCGTCATGTCTCTCTCGTAATGGCTATCTCGTCATGGCTCTCGTAATGGCTCTCGTCATGTCTCTCTCGTAATGGCTTTCTCGTAATGTCTCTCTCGTTTTGGCTCTCTTGTCATGTATCTCTCGTCATGTATCTCTCGTCATGTCTCTCTCGTCATATCTCTCTCGTTTTGGCTCTCTCGTCATGTCTCTCTCGTAATGGCTATCTCGTCATGGCTCTCGTAATGGCTCTCGTCATATCTCTCTCGTTTTGGCTCTCTCGTCATGTCTCTCTCGTAATGGCTATCTCGTCATGGCTCTCGTAATGGCTCTCGTCATGTCTCTCTCGTAATGGCTTTCTCGTAATGTCTCTCTCGTTTTGGCTCTCTCGTCATGTATCTCTCGTCATGTCTCTCTCGTCATGTATCTCTCGTCATGTATCTCTCGTCATGTCTCTCTCGTCATGGCTCTCGTAATGGCTCTCTCGTCATATCTCTCTCGTTTTGGCTCTCTCGTCATGTGTCTCTCGTAATGGCTATCTCGTCGTGGCTCTCGTAATGGCTCTCGTCATGGCTCTCTCGTCATGTATCTCTCGTCATGTCTCTCTCGTCATGTCTTTCTCGTAATGTCTCTCGTCATGTCTCTCTCGTAATGGCTTTCTCGTAATGTCTCTCTCGTTTTGGCTCTCTCGTCATGTATCTCTCGTCATGTCTCTCTCGTCATGTCTTTCTCGTAATGTCTCTCTCGTAATGGCTATCTCGTCATGGCTCTCGTAATGGCTATCTCGTCATGGCTCTCGTAATGGCAATCTCGTCATGGCTTTCTCGTCATGTCTCTCTCGTCATGGCTCTCGTCATGTCTCTCTCGTAATGGCTTTCTCGTAATGTCTCTTTCGTTTTGGCTCTCTCGTCATGTATCTCTCGTCATGTCTCTCTCGTCATGGCTTTCTCGTAATGTCTCTCTCGTTTTGGCTCTCTCGTCATGTATCTCTCGTCATGTCTCTCTCGTCATGGCTTTCTCGTAATGGCTTTCTCGTAATGTATCTCTCGTCATGTATCTCTCGTCATGTCTCTCTCGTCATGGCTTTCTCGTAATGGCTTTCTCGTAATGTATCTCTCGTCATGTATCTCTCGTCATGTCTCTCTCGTCATGTCTTTCTCGTAATGTCTCTCTCGTAATGGCTTTCTCGTAATGTCTCTCTCGTTTTGGCTCTCTCGTCATGTATCTCTCGTCATGTATCTCTCGTCATGTCTCTCTCGTCATGGCTCTCGTAATGGCTCTCTCGTCATATCTCTCTCGTTTTGGCTCTCTCGTCATGTCTCTCTCGTAATGGCCTTCTCGTCATGGCTCTCGTAATGGCTCTCGTCATGGCTCTCTCGTCATGTATCTCTCGTCATGTCTCTCTCGTCATGTCTTTCTCGTAATGTCTCTCTCGTAATGGCTTTCTCGTAATGTCTCTCTCGTAATGGCTATCTCGTCATGGCGCTCGTAATGGCTCTCGTCATGTCTCTCTCGTAATGGCTTTCTCGTAATGTCTCTCTCGTTTTGGCTCTCTCGTCATGTATCTCTCGTCATGTCTCTCTCGTCATGTCTTTCTCGTAATGTCTCTCTCGTAATGGCTTTCTCGTAATGTCTCTCTCGTTTTGGCTCTCTCGTCATTTCTCTCTCGTCATGGCTCTCGTAATGGCTCTCTCGTCATGTTTCTCTCGTCATGGCTCTCGTCATGTCTCTCTCGTAATGGCTTTCTCGTAATGTCTCTCTCGTTTTGGCTCTCTCGTCATGTATCTCTCGTCATGTCTCTCTCGTAATGGCTATCTCGTCATGGCTCTCGTAATGGCTCTCGTCATGTCTCTCTCGTAATGGCTTTCTCGTAATGTCTCTCTCGTTTTGGCTCTCTCGTCATGTATCTCTCGTCATGTCTCTCTCGTCATGGCTTTCTCGTAATGTCTCTCTCGTTTTGGCTCTCTCGTCATGTATCTCTCGTCATGTCTCTCTCGTCATGTCTTTCTCGTCATGTCTCTCTCGTAATGGCTCTCGTCATGTCTCTCTCGTAATGGCTTTCTCGTAATGTCTCTCTCGTTTTGGCTCTCTCGTCATGTATCTCTCGTCATTGTCTCTCTCGTCACGTCTTTCTCGTAATGTCTCTCTCGTAATGGCTTTCTCGTAATGTCTCTCTCGTAATGGCTATCTCGTCATGGCTCTCGTAATGGCTATCTCGTCATGGCTCTCGTCGTGTCTCTCTCGTCATGTCTTTCTCGTCATGTCTCTCTCGTCATGGCTCTCGTCATGTCTCTCTCGTAAATGCTTTCTCGTAATGTCTCTCTCGTTTTGGCTCTCTCGTCATGTATCTCTCGTCATGTCTCTCTCGTAATTGCTATCTCGTCATGGCTCTCGTAATGGCTCTCGTCATGTCTCTCTCGTCATGTCTTTCTCGTAATGTCTCTCGTCATGCCTCTCTTGTAATGGCTTTCTCGTAATGTCTCTCTCGTTTTGGCTCTCTCGTCATGTATCTCTCGTCATGTCTCTCTCGTCATGTCTTTCTCGTAATGTCTCTCTCGTAATGGCTATCTCGTCATGGCTCTCGTAATGGCAATCTCGTCATGGCTCTCGTCATGTCTCTCTCGTCATGTCTTTCTCGTCATGTCTCTCTCGTCATGGCTCTCGTCATGTCTCTCTCGTAATGGCTTTCTCGTAATGTCTCTTTCGTTTTGGCTCTCTCGTCATGTATCTCTCGTCATGTCTCTCTCGTCATGGCTTTCTCGTAATGTCTCTCTCGTAATGGCTCTCTCGTCATGTTTCTCTCGTCATGGCTCTCGTCATGTCTCTCTCGTAATGGCTTTCTCGTAATGTATCTCTCGTCATGTATCTCTCGTTATGTCTCTCTCGTCATGTATCTCTCGTCATGTCTCTCTCGTAATGGCTTTCTCGTAATGTCTCTCTCGTTTTTGCTCTGTCGTCATGTCTCTCTCGTAATGGCTATCTCGTCATGGCTCTCGTAATGGCTCTCGTCATGTGTATCTCGTAATGGCTTTCTCGTAATGTCTCTCTCGTTTTGGCTCTCTCGTCATGTATCTCTCGTCATGTCTCTCTCGTCATGTATCTCTCGTCATGTATCTCTCGTCATGTCTCTCTTGTCATGTCTTTCTCGTAATGTCTCTCTCGTCATGGCTCTCGTAATGGCTCTCGTCATGTGTATCTCGTAATGGCTTTCTCGTAATGTCTCTCTC
Organism: Strongylocentrotus droebachiensis; assembly: GCA_035222895.1. Lineage (NCBI taxonomy): Eukaryota > Metazoa > Echinodermata > Echinoidea > Camarodonta > Strongylocentrotidae > Strongylocentrotus > Strongylocentrotus droebachiensis. Next base: position 187,480 of record JAVYIG010001219.1, read on the forward strand.
GTTTTGGCTCTCTCGTCATGTATCTCTCGTCATGTCTCTCTCGTCATGTATCTCTCGTCATGTATCTCTCGTCATGTCTCTCTTGTCATGTCTTTCTCGTAATGTCTCTCTCGTAATGGCTTTCTCGTAATGTCTCTCTCGTTTTTGCTCTCTCGTCATGTCTCTCTCGTCATGGCTCTCGTAATGGCTCTCTCGTCATATCTCTCTCGTTTTGGCTCTCTCGTCATGTCTCTCTCGTCATGGCTCTCGTCATGTCTCTCTCGTAATGTCTTTCTCGTCATGTCTCTCTCGTCATGGCTCTCGTCATGTCTCTCTCGTAATGGCTTTCTCGTAATGTCTCTCTCGTTTTGGCTCTCTCGTCATGTATTTCTCGTCATGTCTCTCTCGTAATTGCTATCTCGTAATGTCTCTCTCGTAATGGCTCTCTCGTCATGTTTCTCTCGTCATGGCTCTCTCGTCATGTTTCTCTCGTCATGGCTCTCGTCATGTCTCTCACGTAATGGCTTTCTCGTAATGTATCTCTCGTCATGTATCTCTCGTCATGTCTCTCTCGTCATGTATCTCTCGTCATGTCTCTCTCGTAATGGCTTTCTCGTAATGTCTCTCTCGTTTTTGCTCTCTCGTCATGTCTCTCTCGTAATGGCTATCTCGTCATGGCTCTCGTAATGGCTCTCGTCATGTCTCTCTCGTAATGGCTTTCTCGTAATGTCTCTCTCGTTTTGGCTCTCTTGTCATGTATCTCTCGTCATGTATCTCTCGTCATGTCTCTCTCGTCATATCTCTCTCGTTTTGGCTCTCTCGTCATGTCTCTCTCGTAATGGCTATCTCGTCATGGCTCTCGTAATGGCTCTCGTCATATCTCTCTCGTTTTGGCTCTCTCGTCATGTCTCTCTCGTAATGGCTATCTCGTCATGGCTCTCGTAATGGCTCTCGTCATGTCTCTCTCGTAATGGCTTTCTCGTAATGTCTCTCTCGTTTTGGCTCTCTCGTCATGTATCTCTCGTCATGTCTCTCTCGTCATGTATCTCTCGTCATGTATCTCTCGTCATGTCTCTCTCGTCATGGCTCTCGTAATGGCTCTCTCGTCATATCTCTCTCGTTTTGGCTCTCTCGTCATGTGTCTCTCGTAATGGCTATCTCGTCGTGGCTCTCGTAATGGCTCTCGTCATGGCTCTCTCGTCATGTATCTCTCGTCATGTCTCTCTCGTCATGTCTTTCTCGTAATGTCTCTCGTCATGTCTCTCTCGTAATGGCTTTCTCGTAATGTCTCTCTCGTTTTGGCTCTCTCGTCATGTATCTCTCGTCATGTCTCTCTCGTCATGTCTCTCTCGTAATGGCTATCTCGTCATGGCTCTCGTAATGGCTCTCGTCATGTCTCTCTCGTAATGGCTTTCTCGTAATGTCTCTCTCGTTTTGGCTCTCTTGTCATGTATCTCTCGTCATGTATCTCTCGTCATGTCTCTCTCGTCATATCTCTCTCGTTTTGGCTCTCTCGTCATGTCTCTCTCGTAATGGCTATCTCGTCATGGCTCTCGTAATGGCTCTCGTCATATCTCTCTCGTTTTGGCTCTCTCGTCATGTCTCTCTCGTAATGTCTCTCTCGTAATGGCTTTCTCGTAATGTCTCTCTCGTTTTGGCTCTCTCGTCATGTATCTCTCGTCATGTCTCTCTCGTCATGTATCTCTCGTCATGTATCTCTCGTCATGTCTCTCTCGTCATGGCTCTCGTAATGGCTCTCTCGTCATATCTCTCTCGTTTTGGCTCTCTCGTCATGTGTCTCTCGTAATGGCTATCTCGTCGTGGCTCTCGTAATGGCTCTCGTCATGGCTCTCTCGTCATGTATCTCTCGTCATGTCTCTCTCGTCATGTCTTTCTCGTAATGTCTCTCGTCATGTCTCTCTCGTAATGGCTTTCTCGTAATGTCTCTCTCGTTTTGGCTCTCTCGTCATGTATCTCTCGTCATGTCTCTCTCGTCATGTCTTTCTCGTAATGTCTCTCTCGTAATGGCTATCTCGTCATGGCTCTCGTAATGGCTATCTCGTCATGGCTCTCGTAATGGCAATCTCGTCATGGCTTTCTCGTCATGTCTCTCTCGTCATGGCTCTCGTCATGTCTCTCTCGTAATGGCTTTCTCGTAATGTCTCTTTCGTTTTGGCTCTCTCGTCATGTATCTCTCGTCATGTCTCTCTCGTCATGGCTTTCTCGTAATGTCTCTCTCGTTTTGGCTCTCTCGTCATGTATCTCTCGTCATGTCTCTCTCGTCATGGCTTTCTCGTAATGGCTTTCTCGTAATGTATCTCTCGTCATGTATCTCTCGTAATGGCTCTCTCGTCATGTCTTTCTCGTAATGTCTCTCTCGTAATGGCTTTCTCGTAATGTCTCTCTCGTTTTGGCTCTCTCGTCATGTATCTCTCGTCATGTATCTCTCGTCATGTCTCTCTCGTCATGGCTCTCGTAATGGCTCTCTCGTCATATCTCTCTCGTTTTGGCTCTCTCGTCATATCTCTCTCGTTTTGGCTCTCTCGTCATGTCTCTCTCGTAATGGCTATCTCGTCATGGCTCTCGTAATGGCTCTCGTCATGGCTCTCTCGTCATGTATCTCTCGTCATGTCTCTCTCGTCATGTCTTTCTCGTAATGTCTCTCTCGTAATGGCTTTCTCGTAATGTCTCTCTCGTAATGGCTATCTCGTCATGGCTCTAGTAATGGCTCTCGTCATGTCTCTCTCGTAATGGCTTTCTCGTAATGTCTCTCTCGTTTTGGCTCTCTCGTCATGTATCTCTCGTCATGTCTCTCTCGTCATGTCTTTCTCGTAATGTCTCTCTCGTAATGGCTTTCTCGTAATGTCTCTCTCGTTTTGGCTCTCTCGTCATGTATCTCTCGTCATGTCTCTCTCGTCATGTATCTCTCGTCATGTATCTCTCGTCATGTCTCTCTCGTCATGGCTCTCGTAATGGCTCTCTCGTCATATCTCTCTCGTTTTGGCTCTCTCGTCATGTGTCTCTCGTAATGGCTATCTCGTCGTGGCTCTCGTAATGGCTCTCGTCATGGCTCTCTCGTCATGTATCTCTCGTCATGTCTCTCTCGTCATGTCTTTCTCGTAATGTCTCTCGTCATGTCTCTCTCGTAATGGCTTTCTCGTAATGTCTCTCTCGTTTTGGCTCTCTCGTCATGTATCTCTCGTCATGTCTCTCTCGTCATGTCTCTCTCGTAATGGCTATCTCGTCATGGCTCTCGTAATGGCTCTCGTCATGTCTCTCTCGTAATGGCTTTCTCGTAATGTCTCTCTCGTTTTGGCTCTCTTGTCATGTATCTCTCGTCATGTATCTCTCGTCATGTCTCTCTCGTCATATCTCTCTCGTTTTGGCTCTCTCGTCATGTCTCTCTCGTAATGGCTATCTCGTCATGGCTCTCGTAATGGCTCTCGTCATATCTCTCTCGTTTTGGCTCTCTCGTCATGTCTCTCTCGTAATGGCTATCTCGTCATGGCTCTCGTAATGGCTCTCGTCATGTCTCTCTCGTAATGGCTTTCTCGTAATGTCTCTCTCGTTTTGGCTCTCTCGTCATGTATCTCTCGTCATGTCTCTCTCGTCATGTATCTCTCGTCATGTATCTCTCGTCATGTCTCTCTCGTCATGGCTCTCGTAATGGCTCTCTCGTCATATCTCTCTCGTTTTGGCTCTCTCGTCATGTGTCTCTCGTAATGGCTATCTCGTCGTGGCTCTCGTAATGGCTCTCGTCATGGCTCTCTCGTCATGTATCTCTCGTCATGTCTCTCTCGTCATGTCTTTCTCGTAATGTCTCTCGTCATGTCTCTCTCGTAATGGCTTTCTCGTAATGTCTCTCTCGTTTTGGCTCTCTCGTCATGTATCTCTCGTCATGTCTCTCTCGTCATGTCTTTCTCGTAATGTCTCTCTCGTAATGGCTATCTCGTCATGGCTCTCGTAATGGCTATCTCGTCATGGCTCTCGTAATGGCAATCTCGTCATGGCTTTCTCGTCATGTCTCTCTCGTCATGGCTCTCGTCATGTCTCTCTCGTAATGGCTTTCTCGTAATGTCTCTTTCGTTTTGGCTCTCTCGTCATGTATCTCTCGTCATGTCTCTCTCGTCATGGCTTTCTCGTAATGTCTCTCTCGTTTTGGCTCTCTCGTCATGTATCTCTCGTCATGTCTCTCTCGTCATGGCTTTCTCGTAATGGCTTTCTCGTAATGTATCTCTCGTCATGTATCTCTCGTAATGGCTCTCTCGTCATGTCTTTCTCGTAATGTCTCTCTCGTAATGGCTTTCTCGTAATGTCTCTCTCGTTTTGGCTCTCTCGTCATGTATCTCTCGTCATGTATCTCTCGTCATGTCTCTCTCGTCATGGCTCTCGTAATGGCTCTCTCGTCATATCTCTCTCGTTTTGGCTCTCTCGTCATATCTCTCTCGTTTTGGCTATCTCGTCGTGGCTCTCGTAATGGCTCTCGTCATGGCTCTCTCGTCATGTATCTCTCGTCATGTCTCTCTCGTCATGTCTTTCTCGTAATGTCTCTCGTCATGTCTCTCTCGTAATGGCTTTCTCGTAATGTCTCTCTCGTTTTGGCTCTCTCGTCATGTATCTCTCGTCATGTCTCTCTCGTCATGTCTCTCTCGTAATGGCTATCTCGTCATGGCTCTCGTAATGGCTCTCGTCATGTCTCTCTCGTAATGGCTTTCTCGTAATGTCTCTCTCGTTTTGGCTCTCTTGTCATGTATCTCTCGTCATGTATCTCTCGTCATGTCTCTCTCGTCATATCTCTCTCGTTTTGGCTCTCTCGTCATGTCTCTCTCGTAATGGCTATCTCGTCATGGCTCTCGTAATGGCTCTCGTCATATCTCTCTCGTTTTGGCTCTCTCGTCATGTCTCTCTCGTAATGGCTATCTCGTCATGGCTCTCGTAATGGCTCTCGTCATGTCTCTCTCGTAATGGCTTTCTCGTAATGTCTCTCTCGTTTTGGCTCTCTCGTCATGTATCTCTCGTCATGTCTCTCTCGTCATGTATCTCTCGTCATGTATCTCTCGTCATGTCTCTCTCGTCATGGCTCTCGTAATGGCTCTCTCGTCATATCTCTCTCGTTTTGGCTCTCTCGTCATGTGTCTCTCGTAATGGCTATCTCGTCGTGGCTCTCGTAATGGCTCTCGTCATGGCTCTCTCGTCATGTATCTCTCGTCATGTCTCTCTCGTCATGTCTTTCTCGTAATGTCTCTCGTCATGTCTCTCTCGTAATGGCTTTCTCGTAATGTCTCTCTCGTTTTGGCTCTCTCGTCATGTATCTCTCGTCATGTCTCTCTCGTCATGTCTTTCTCGTAATGTCTCTCTCGTAATGGCTATCTCGTCATGGCTCTCGTAATGGCTATCTCGTCATGGCTCTCGTAATGGCAATCTCGTCATGGCTTTCTCGTCATGTCTCTCTCGTCATGGCTCTCGTCATGTCTCTCTCGTAATGGCTTTCTCGTAATGTCTCTTTCGTTTTGGCTCTCTCGTCATGTATCTCTCGTCATGTCTCTCTCGTCATGGCTTTCTCGTAATGTCTCTCTCGTTTTGGCTCTCTCGTCATGTATCTCTCGTCATGTCTCTCTCGTCATGGCTTTCTCGTAATGGCTTTCTCGTAATGTATCTCTCGTCATGTATCTCTCGTCATGTCTCTCTCGTCATGGCTTTCTCGTAATGGCTTTCTCGTAATGTATCTCTCGTCATGTATCTCTCGTCATGTCTCTCTCGTCATGTCTTTCTCGTAATGTCTCTCTCGTAATGGCTTTCTCGTAATGTCTCTCTCGTTTTGGCTCTCTCGTCATGTATCTCTCGTCATGTATCTCTCGTCATGTCTCTCTCGTCATGGCTCTCGTAATGGCTCTCTCGTCATATCTCTCTCGTTTTGGCTCTCTCGTCATGTCTCTCTCGTAATGGCCTTCTCGTCATGGCTCTCGTAATGGCTCTCGTCATGGCTCTCTCGTCATGTATCTCTCGTCATGTCTCTCTCGTCATGTCTTTCTCGTAATGTCTCTCTCGTAATGGCTTTCTCGTAATGTCTCTCTCGTAATGGCTATCTCGTCATGGCGCTCGTAATGGCTCTCGTCATGTCTCTCTCGTAATGGCTTTCTCGTAATGTCTCTCTCGTTTTGGCTCTCTCGTCATGTATCTCTCGTCATGTCTCTCTCGTCATGTCTTTCTCGTAATGTCTCTCTCGTAATGGCTTTCTCGTAATGTCTCTCTCGTTTTGGCTCTCTCGTCATTTCTCTCTCGTCATGGCTCTCGTAATGGCTCTCTCGTCATGTTTCTCTCGTCATGGCTCTCGTCATGTCTCTCTCGTAATGGCTTTCTCGTAATGTCTCTCTCGTTTTGGCTCTCTCGTCATGTATCTCTCGTCATGTCTCTCTCGTAATGGCTATCTCGTCATGGCTCTCGTAATGGCTCTCGTCATGTCTCTCTCGTAATGGCTTTCTCGTAATGTCTCTCTCGTTTTGGCTCTCTCGTCATGTATCTCTCGTCATGTCTCTCTCGTCATGGCTTTCTCGTAATGTCTCTCTCGTTTTGGCTCTCTCGTCATGTATCTCTCGTCATGTCTCTCTCGTCATGTCTTTCTCGTCATGTCTCTCTCGTAATGGCTCTCGTCATGTCTCTCTCGTAATGGCTTTCTCGTAATGTCTCTCTCGTTTTGGCTCTCTCGTCATGTATCTCTCGTCATTGTCTCTCTCGTCACGTCTTTCTCGTAATGTCTCTCTCGTAATGGCTTTCTCGTAATGTCTCTCTCGTAATGGCTATCTCGTCATGGCTCTCGTAATGGCTATCTCGTCATGGCTCTCGTCGTGTCTCTCTCGTCATGTCTTTCTCGTCATGTCTCTCTCGTCATGGCTCTCGTCATGTCTCTCTCGTAAATGCTTTCTCGTAATGTCTCTCTCGTTTTGGCTCTCTCGTCATGTATCTCTCGTCATGTCTCTCTCGTAATTGCTATCTCGTCATGGCTCTCGTAATGGCTCTCGTCATGTCTCTCTCGTCATGTCTTTCTCGTAATGTCTCTCGTCATGCCTCTCTTGTAATGGCTTTCTCGTAATGTCTCTCTCGTTTTGGCTCTCTCGTCATGTATCTCTCGTCATGTCTCTCTCGTCATGTCTTTCTCGTAATGTCTCTCTCGTAATGGCTATCTCGTCATGGCTCTCGTAATGGCAATCTCGTCATGGCTCTCGTCATGTCTCTCTCGTCATGTCTTTCTCGTCATGTCTCTCTCGTCATGGCTCTCGTCATGTCTCTCTCGTAATGGCTTTCTCGTAATGTCTCTTTCGTTTTGGCTCTCTCGTCATGTATCTCTCGTCATGTCTCTCTCGTCATGGCTTTCTCGTAATGTCTCTCTCGTAATGGCTCTCTCGTCATGTTTCTCTCGTCATGGCTCTCGTCATGTCTCTCTCGTAATGGCTTTCTCGTAATGTATCTCTCGTCATGTATCTCTCGTTATGTCTCTCTCGTCATGTATCTCTCGTCATGTCTCTCTCGTAATGGCTTTCTCGTAATGTCTCTCTCGTTTTTGCTCTGTCGTCATGTCTCTCTCGTAATGGCTATCTCGTCATGGCTCTCGTAATGGCTCTCGTCATGTGTATCTCGTAATGGCTTTCTCGTAATGTCTCTCTCGTTTTGGCTCTCTCGTCATGTATCTCTCGTCATGTCTCTCTCGTCATGTATCTCTCGTCATGTATCTCTCGTCATGTCTCTCTTGTCATGTCTTTCTCGTAATGTCTCTCTCGTCATGGCTCTCGTAATGGCTCTCGTCATGTGTATCTCGTAATGGCTTTCTCGTAATGTCTCTCTCGTTTTGGCTCTCTCGTCATGTATCTCTCGTCATGTCTCTCTCGTCATGTATCTCTCGTCATGTATCTCTCGTCATGTCTCTCTTGTCATGTCTTTCTCGTAATGTCTCTCTCGTAATGGCTTTCTCGTAATGTCTCTCTCGTTTTTGCTCTCTCGTCATGTCTCTCTCGTCATGGCTCTCGTAATGGCTCTCTCGTCATATCTCTCTCGTTTTGGCTCTCTCGTCATGTCTCTCTCGTCATGGCTCTCGTCATGTCTCTCTCGTAATGTCTTTCTCGTCATGTCTCTCTCGTCATGGCTCTCGTCATGTCTCTCTCGTAATGGCTTTCTCGTAATGTCTCTCTCGTTTTGGCTCTCTCGTCATGTATTTCTCGTCATGTCTCTCTCGTAATTGCTATCTCGTAATGTCTCTCTCGTAATGGCTCTCTCGTCATGTTTCTCTCGTCATGGCTCTCTCGTCATGTTTCTCTCGTCATGGCTCTCGTCATGTCTCTCACGTAATGGCTTTCTCGTAATGTATCTCTCGTCATGTATCTCTCGTCATGTCTCTCTCGTCATGTATCTCTCGTCATGTCTCTCTCGTAATGGCTTTCTCGTAATGTCTCTCTCGTTTTTGCTCTCTCGTCATGTCTCTCTCGTAATGGCTATCTCGTCATGGCTCTCGTAATGGCTCTCGTCATGTCTCTCTCGTAATGGCTTTCTCGTAATGTCTCTCTCGTTTTGGCTCTCTTGTCATGTATCTCTCGTCATGTATCTCTCGTCATGTCTCTCTCGTCATATCTCTCTCGTTTTGGCTCTCTCGTCATGTCTCTCTCGTAATGGCTATCTCGTCATGGCTCTCGTAATGGCTCTCGTCATATCTCTCTCGTTTTGGCTCTCTCGTCATGTCTCTCTCGTAATGGCTATCTCGTCATGGCTCTCGTAATGGCTCTCGTCATGTCTCTCTCGTAATGGCTTTCTCGTAATGTCTCTCTCGTTTTGGCTCTCTCGTCATGTATCTCTCGTCATGTCTCTCTCGTCATGTATCTCTCGTCATGTATCTCTCGTCATGTCTCTCTCGTCATGGCTCTCGTAATGGCTCTCTCGTCATATCTCTCTCGTTTTGGCTCTCTCGTCATGTGTCTCTCGTAATGGCTATCTCGTCGTGGCTCTCGTAATGGCTCTCGTCATGGCTCTCTCGTCATGTATCTCTCGTCATGTCTCTCTCGTCATGTCTTTCTCGTAATGTCTCTCGTCATGTCTCTCTCGTAATGGCTTTCTCGTAATGTCTCTCTCGTTTTGGCTCTCTCGTCATGTATCTCTCGTCATGTCTCTCTCGTCATGTCTCTCTCGTAATGGCTATCTCGTCATGGCTCTCGTAATGGCTCTCGTCATGTCTCTCTCGTAATGGCTTTCTCGTAATGTCTCTCTCGTTTTGGCTCTCTTGTCATGTATCTCTCGTCATGTATCTCTCGTCATGTCTCTCTCGTCATATCTCTCTCGTTTTGGCTCTCTCGTCATGTCTCTCTCGTAATGGCTATCTCGTCATGGCTCTCGTAATGGCTCTCGTCATATCTCTCTCGTTTTGGCTCTCTCGTCATGTCTCTCTCGTAATGTCTCTCTCGTAATGGCTTTCTCGTAATGTCTCTCTCGTTTTGGCTCTCTCGTCATGTATCTCTCGTCATGTCTCTCTCGTCATGTATCTCTCGTCATGTATCTCTCGTCATGTCTCTCTCGTCATGGCTCTCGTAATGGCTCTCTCGTCATATCTCTCTCGTTTTGGCTCTCTCGTCATGTGTCTCTCGTAATGGCTATCTCGTCGTGGCTCTCGTAATGGCTCTCGTCATGGCTCTCTCGTCATGTATCTCTCGTCATGTCTCTCTCGTCATGTCTTTCTCGTAATGTCTCTCGTCATGTCTCTCTCGTAATGGCTTTCTCGTAATGTCTCTCTCGTTTTGGCTCTCTCGTCATGTATCTCTCGTCATGTCTCTCTCGTCATGTCTTTCTCGTAATGTCTCTCTCGTAATGGCTATCTCGTCATGGCTCTCGTAATGGCTATCTCGTCATGGCTCTCGTAATGGCAATCTCGTCATGGCTTTCTCGTCATGTCTCTCTCGTCATGGCTCTCGTCATGTCTCTCTCGTAATGGCTTTCTCGTAATGTCTCTTTCGTTTTGGCTCTCTCGTCATGTATCTCTCGTCATGTCTCTCTCGTCATGGCTTTCTCGTAATGTCTCTCTCGTTTTGGCTCTCTCGTCATGTATCTCTCGTCATGTCTCTCTCGTCATGGCTTTCTCGTAATGGCTTTCTCGTAATGTATCTCTCGTCATGTATCTCTCGTAATGGCTCTCTCGTCATGTCTTTCTCGTAATGTCTCTCTCGTAATGGCTTTCTCGTAATGTCTCTCTCGTTTTGGCTCTCTCGTCATGTATCTCTCGTCATGTATCTCTCGTCATGTCTCTCTCGTCATGGCTCTCGTAATGGCTCTCTCGTCATATCTCTCTCGTTTTGGCTCTCTCGTCATATCTCTCTCGTTTTGGCTCTCTCGTCATGTCTCTCTCGTAATGGCTATCTCGTCATGGCTCTCGTAATGGCTCTCGTCATGGCTCTCTCGTCATGTATCTCTCGTCATGTCTCTCTCGTCATGTCTTTCTCGTAATGTCTCTCTCGTAATGGCTTTCTCGTAATGTCTCTCTCGTAATGGCTATCTCGTCATGGCTCTAGTAATGGCTCTCGTCATGTCTCTCTCGTAATGGCTTTCTCGTAATGTCTCTCTCGTTTTGGCTCTCTCGTCATGTATCTCTCGTCATGTCTCTCTCGTCATGTCTTTCTCGTAATGTCTCTCTCGTAATGGCTTTCTCGTAATGTCTCTCTCGTTTTGGCTCTCTCGTCATGTATCTCTCGTCATGTCTCTCTCGTCATGTATCTCTCGTCATGTATCTCTCGTCATGTCTCTCTCGTCATGGCTCTCGTAATGGCTCTCTCGTCATATCTCTCTCGTTTTGGCTCTCTCGTCATGTGTCTCTCGTAATGGCTATCTCGTCGTGGCTCTCGTAATGGCTCTCGTCATGGCTCTCTCGTCATGTATCTCTCGTCATGTCTCTCTCGTCATGTCTTTCTCGTAATGTCTCTCGTCATGTCTCTCTCGTAATGGCTTTCTCGTAATGTCTCTCTCGTTTTGGCTCTCTCGTCATGTATCTCTCGTCATGTCTCTCTCGTCATGTCTCTCTCGTAATGGCTATCTCGTCATGGCTCTCGTAATGGCTCTCGTCATGTCTCTCTCGTAATGGCTTTCTCGTAATGTCTCTCTCGTTTTGGCTCTCTTGTCATGTATCTCTCGTCATGTATCTCTCGTCATGTCTCTCTCGTCATATCTCTCTCGTTTTGGCTCTCTCGTCATGTCTCTCTCGTAATGGCTATCTCGTCATGGCTCTCGTAATGGCTCTCGTCATATCTCTCTCGTTTTGGCTCTCTCGTCATGTCTCTCTCGTAATGGCTATCTCGTCATGGCTCTCGTAATGGCTCTCGTCATGTCTCTCTCGTAATGGCTTTCTCGTAATGTCTCTCTCGTTTTGGCTCTCTCGTCATGTATCTCTCGTCATGTCTCTCTCGTCATGTATCTCTCGTCATGTATCTCTCGTCATGTCTCTCTCGTCATGGCTCTCGTAATGGCTCTCTCGTCATATCTCTCTCGTTTTGGCTCTCTCGTCATGTGTCTCTCGTAATGGCTATCTCGTCGTGGCTCTCGTAATGGCTCTCGTCATGGCTCTCTCGTCATGTATCTCTCGTCATGTCTCTCTCGTCATGTCTTTCTCGTAATGTCTCTCGTCATGTCTCTCTCGTAATGGCTTTCTCGTAATGTCTCTCTCGTTTTGGCTCTCTCGTCATGTATCTCTCGTCATGTCTCTCTCGTCATGTCTTTCTCGTAATGTCTCTCTCGTAATGGCTATCTCGTCATGGCTCTCGTAATGGCTATCTCGTCATGGCTCTCGTAATGGCAATCTCGTCATGGCTTTCTCGTCATGTCTCTCTCGTCATGGCTCTCGTCATGTCTCTCTCGTAATGGCTTTCTCGTAATGTCTCTTTCGTTTTGGCTCTCTCGTCATGTATCTCTCGTCATGTCTCTCTCGTCATGGCTTTCTCGTAATGTCTCTCTCGTTTTGGCTCTCTCGTCATGTATCTCTCGTCATGTCTCTCTCGTCATGGCTTTCTCGTAATGGCTTTCTCGTAATGTATCTCTCGTCATGTATCTCTCGTAATGGCTCTCTCGTCATGTCTTTCTCGTAATGTCTCTCTCGTAATGGCTTTCTCGTAATGTCTCTCTCGTTTTGGCTCTCTCGTCATGTATCTCTCGTCATGTATCTCTCGTCATGTCTCTCTCGTCATGGCTCTCGTAATGGCTCTCTCGTCATATCTCTCTCGTTTTGGCTCTCTCGTCATATCTCTCTCGTTTTGGCTCTCTCGTCATGTCTCTCTCGTAATGGCTATCTCGTCATGGCTCTCGTAATGGCTCTCGTCATGGCTCTCTCGTCATGTATCTCTCGTCATGTCTCTCTCGTCATGTCTTTCTCGTAATGTCTCTCTCGTAATGGCTTTCTCGTAATGTCTCTCTCGTAATGGCTATCTCGTCATGGCTCTAGTAATGGCTCTCGTCATGTCTCTCTCGTAATGGCTTTCTCGTAATGTCTCTCTCGTTTTGGCTCTCTCGTCATGTATCTCTCGTCATGTCTCTCTCGTCATGTCTTTCTCGTAATGTCTCTCTCGTAATGGCTCTCGTAATGGCAATCTCGTCATGGCTCTCGTCATGTCTCTCTCGTCATGTCTTTCTCGTCATGTCTCTCTCGTCATGGCTCTCGTCATGTCTCTCTCGTAATGGCTTTCTCGTAATGTCTCTTTCGTTTTGGCTCTCTCGTCATGTATCTCTCGTCATGTCTCTCTCGTCATGGCTTTCTCGTAATGTCTCTCTCGTTTTGGCTCTCTCGTCATGTATCTCTCGTCATGTCTCTCTCGTCATGGCTTTCTCGTAATGGCTTTCTCGTAATGTATCTCTCGTCATGTATCTCTCGTCATGTCTCTCTCGTCATGGCTTTCTCGTAATGGCTTTCTCGTAATGTATCTCTCGTCATGTATCTCTCGTCATGTCTCTCTCGTCATGTCTTTCTCGTAATGTCTCTCTCGTAATGGCTTTCTCGTAATGTCTCTCTCGTTTTGGCTCTCTCGTCATGTATCTCTCGTCATGTATCTCTCGTCATGTCTCTCTCGTCATGGCTCTCGTAATGGCTCTCTCGTCATATCTCTCTCGTTTTGGCTCTCTCGTCATGTCTCTCTCGTAATGGCCTTCTCGTCATGGCTCTCGTAATGGCTCTCGTCATGGCTCTCTCGTCATGTATCTCTCGTCATGTCTCTCTCGTCATGTCTTTCTCGTAATGTCTCTCTCGTAATGGCTTTCTCGTAATGTCTCTCTCGTAATGGCTATCTCGTCATGGCGCTCGTAATGGCTCTCGTCATGTCTCTCTCGTAATGGCTTTCTCGTAATGTCTCTCTCGTTTTGGCTCTCTCGTCATGTATCTCTCGTCATGTCTCTCTCGTCATGTCTTTCTCGTAATGTCTCTCTCGTAATGGCTTTCTCGTAATGTCTCTCTCGTTTTGGCTCTCTCGTCATTTCTCTCTCGTCATGGCTCTCGTAATGGCTCTCTCGTCATGTTTCTCTCGTCATGGCTCTCGTCATGTCTCTCTCGTAATGGCTTTCTCGTAATGTCTCTCTCGTTTTGGCTCTCTCGTCATGTATCTCTCGTCATGTCTCTCTCGTAATGGCTATCTCGTCATGGCTCTCGTAATGGCTCTCGTCATGTCTCTCTCGTAATGGCTTTCTCGTAATGTCTCTCTCGTTTTGGCTCTCTCGTCATGTATCTCTCGTCATGTCTCTCTCGTCATGGCTTTCTCGTAATGTCTCTCTCGTTTTGGCTCTCTCGTCATGTATCTCTCGTCATGTCTCTCTCGTCATGTCTTTCTCGTCATGTCTCTCTCGTAATGGCTCTCGTCATGTCTCTCTCGTAATGGCTTTCTCGTAATGTCTCTCTCGTTTTGGCTCTCTCGTCATGTATCTCTCGTCATTGTCTCTCTCGTCACGTCTTTCTCGTAATGTCTCTCTCGTAATGGCTTTCTCGTAATGTCTCTCTCGTAATGGCTATCTCGTCATGGCTCTCGTAATGGCTATCTCGTCATGGCTCTCGTCGTGTCTCTCTCGTCATGTCTTTCTCGTCATGTCTCTCTCGTCATGGCTCTCGTCATGTCTCTCTCGTAAATGCTTTCTCGTAATGTCTCTCTCGTTTTGGCTCTCTCGTCATGTATCTCTCGTCATGTCTCTCTCGTAATTGCTATCTCGTCATGGCTCTCGTAATGGCTCTCGTCATGTCTCTCTCGTCATGTCTTTCTCGTAATGTCTCTCGTCATGCCTCTCTTGTAATGGCTTTCTCGTAATGTCTCTCTCGTTTTGGCTCTCTCGTCATGTATCTCTCGTCATGTCTCTCTCGTCATGTCTTTCTCGTAATGTCTCTCTCGTAATGGCTATCTCGTCATGGCTCTCGTAATGGCAATCTCGTCATGGCTCTCGTCATGTCTCTCTCGTCATGTCTTTCTCGTCATGTCTCTCTCGTCATGGCTCTCGTCATGTCTCTCTCGTAATGGCTTTCTCGTAATGTCTCTTTCGTTTTGGCTCTCTCGTCATGTATCTCTCGTCATGTCTCTCTCGTCATGGCTTTCTCGTAATGTCTCTCTCGTAATGGCTCTCTCGTCATGTTTCTCTCGTCATGGCTCTCGTCATGTCTCTCTCGTAATGGCTTTCTCGTAATGTATCTCTCGTCATGTATCTCTCGTTATGTCTCTCTCGTCATGTATCTCTCGTCATGTCTCTCTCGTAATGGCTTTCTCGTAATGTCTCTCTCGTTTTTGCTCTGTCGTCATGTCTCTCTCGTAATGGCTATCTCGTCATGGCTCTCGTAATGGCTCTCGTCATGTGTATCTCGTAATGGCTTTCTCGTAATGTCTCTCTCGTTTTGGCTCTCTCGTCATGTATCTCTCGTCATGTCTCTCTCGTCATGTATCTCTCGTCATGTATCTCTCGTCATGTCTCTCTTGTCATGTCTTTCTCGTAATGTCTCTCTCGTCATGGCTCTCGTAATGGCTCTCGTCATGTGTATCTCGTAATGGCTTTCTCGTAATGTCTCTCTCGTTTTGGCTCTCTCGTCATGTATCTCTCGTCATGTCTCTCTCGTCATGTATCTCTCGTCATGTATCTCTCGTCATGTCTCTCTTGTCATGTCTTTCTCGTAATGTCTCTCTCGTAATGGCTTTCTCGTAATGTCTCTCTCGTTTTTGCTCTCTCGTCATGTCTCTCTCGTCATGGCTCTCGTAATGGCTCTCTCGTCATATCTCTCTCGTTTTGGCTCTCTCGTCATGTCTCTCTCGTCATGGCTCTCGTCATGTCTCTCTCGTAATGTCTTTCTCGTCATGTCTCTCTCGTCATGGCTCTCGTCATGTCTCTCTCGTAATGGCTTTCTCGTAATGTCTCTCTCGTTTTGGCTCTCTCGTCATGTATTTCTCGTCATGTCTCTCTCGTAATTGCTATCTCGTAATGTCTCTCTCGTAATGGCTCTCTCGTCATGTTTCTCTCGTCATGGCTCTCTCGTCATGTTTCTCTCGTCATGGCTCTCGTCATGTCTCTCACGTAATGGCTTTCTCGTAATGTATCTCTCGTCATGTATCTCTCGTCATGTCTCTCTCGTCATGTATCTCTCGTCATGTCTCTCTCGTAATGGCTTTCTCGTAATGTCTCTCTCGTTTTTGCTCTCTCGTCATGTCTCTCTCGTAATGGCTATCTCGTCATGGCTCTCGTAATGGCTCTCGTCATGTCTCTCTCGTAATGGCTTTCTCGTAATGTCTCTCTCGTTTTGGCTCTCTTGTCATGTATCTCTCGTCATGTATCTCTCGTCATGTCTCTCTCGTCATATCTCTCTCGTTTTGGCTCTCTCGTCATGTCTCTCTCGTAATGGCTATCTCGTCATGGCTCTCGTAATGGCTCTCGTCATATCTCTCTCGTTTTGGCTCTCTCGTCATGTCTCTCTCGTAATGGCTATCTCGTCATGGCTCTCGTAATGGCTCTCGTCATGTCTCTCTCGTAATGGCTTTCTCGTAATGTCTCTCTCGTTTTGGCTCTCTCGTCATGTATCTCTCGTCATGTCTCTCTCGTCATGTATCTCTCGTCATGTATCTCTCGTCATGTCTCTCTCGTCATGGCTCTCGTAATGGCTCTCTCGTCATATCTCTCTCGTTTTGGCTCTCTCGTCATGTGTCTCTCGTAATGGCTATCTCGTCGTGGCTCTCGTAATGGCTCTCGTCATGGCTCTCTCGTCATGTATCTCTCGTCATGTCTCTCTCGTCATGTCTTTCTCGTAATGTCTCTCGTCATGTCTCTCTCGTAATGGCTTTCTCGTAATGTCTCTCTCGTTTTGGCTCTCTCGTCATGTATCTCTCGTCATGTCTCTCTCGTCATGTCTCTCTCGTAATGGCTATCTCGTCATGGCTCTCGTAATGGCTCTCGTCATGTCTCTCTCGTAATGGCTTTCTCGTAATGTCTCTCTCGTTTTGGCTCTCTTGTCATGTATCTCTCGTCATGTATCTCTCGTCATGTCTCTCTCGTCATATCTCTCTCGTTTTGGCTCTCTCGTCATGTCTCTCTCGTAATGGCTATCTCGTCATGGCTCTCGTAATGGCTCTCGTCATATCTCTCTCGTTTTGGCTCTCTCGTCATGTCTCTCTCGTAATGGCTATCTCGTCATGGCTCTCGTAATGGCTCTCGTCATGTCTCTCTCGTAATGGCTTTCTCGTAATGTCTCTCTCGTTTTGGCTCTCTCGTCATGTATCTCTCGTCATGTCTCTCTCGTCATGTATCTCTCGTCATGTATCTCTCGTCATGTCTCTCTCGTCATGGCTCTCGTAATGGCTCTCTCGTCATATCTCTCTCGTTTTGGCTCTCTCGTCATGTGTCTCTCGTAATGGCTATCTCGTCGTGGCTCTCGTAATGGCTCTCGTCATGGCTCTCTCGTCATGTATCTCTCGTCATGTCTCTCTCGTCATGTCTTTCTCGTAATGTCTCTCGTCATGTCTCTCTCGTAATGGCTTTCTCGTAATGTCTCTCTCGTTTTGGCTCTCTCGTCATGTATCTCTCGTCATGTCTCTCTCGTCATGTCTTTCTCGTAATGTCTCTCTCGTAATGGCTATCTCGTCATGGCTCTCGTAATGGCTATCTCGTCATGGCTCTCGTAATGGCAATCTCGTCATGGCTTTCTCGTCATGTCTCTCTCGTCATGGCTCTCGTCATGTCTCTCTCGTAATGGCTTTCTCGTAATGTCTCTTTCGTTTTGGCTCTCTCGTCATGTATCTCTCGTCATGTCTCTCTCGTCATGGCTTTCTCGTAATGTCTCTCTCGTTTTGGCTCTCTCGTCATGTATCTCTCGTCATGTCTCTCTCGTCATGGCTTTCTCGTAATGGCTTTCTCGTAATGTATCTCTCGTCATGTATCTCTCGTCATGTCTCTCTCGTCATGGCTTTCTCGTAATGGCTTTCTCGTAATGTATCTCTCGTCATGTATCTCTCGTCATGTCTCTCTCGTCATGTCTTTCTCGTAATGTCTCTCTCGTAATGGCTTTCTCGTAATGTCTCTCTCGTTTTGGCTCTCTCGTCATGTATCTCTCGTCATGTATCTCTCGTCATGTCTCTCTCGTCATGGCTCTCGTAATGGCTCTCTCGTCATATCTCTCTCGTTTTGGCTCTCTCGTCATGTCTCTCTCGTAATGGCCTTCTCGTCATGGCTCTCGTAATGGCTCTCGTCATGGCTCTCTCGTCATGTATCTCTCGTCATGTCTCTCTCGTCATGTCTTTCTCGTAATGTCTCTCTCGTAATGGCTTTCTCGTAATGTCTCTCTCGTAATGGCTATCTCGTCATGGCGCTCGTAATGGCTCTCGTCATGTCTCTCTCGTAATGGCTTTCTCGTAATGTCTCTCTCGTTTTGGCTCTCTCGTCATGTATCTCTCGTCATGTCTCTCTCGTCATGTCTTTCTCGTAATGTCTCTCTCGTAATGGCTTTCTCGTAATGTCTCTCTCGTTTTGGCTCTCTCGTCATTTCTCTCTCGTCATGGCTCTCGTAATGGCTCTCTCGTCATGTTTCTCTCGTCATGGCTCTCGTCATGTCTCTCTCGTAATGGCTTTCTCGTAATGTCTCTCTCGTTTTGGCTCTCTCGTCATGTATCTCTCGTCATGTCTCTCTCGTAATGGCTATCTCGTCATGGCTCTCGTAATGGCTCTCGTCATGTCTCTCTCGTAATGGCTTTCTCGTAATGTCTCTCTCGTTTTGGCTCTCTCGTCATGTATCTCTCGTCATGTCTCTCTCGTCATGGCTTTCTCGTAATGTCTCTCTCGTTTTGGCTCTCTCGTCATGTATCTCTCGTCATGTCTCTCTCGTCATGTCTTTCTCGTCATGTCTCTCTCGTAATGGCTCTCGTCATGTCTCTCTCGTAATGGCTTTCTCGTAATGTCTCTCTCGTTTTGGCTCTCTCGTCATGTATCTCTCGTCATTGTCTCTCTCGTCACGTCTTTCTCGTAATGTCTCTCTCGTAATGGCTTTCTCGTAATGTCTCTCTCGTAATGGCTATCTCGTCATGGCTCTCGTAATGGCTATCTCGTCATGGCTCTCGTCGTGTCTCTCTCGTCATGTCTTTCTCGTCATGTCTCTCTCGTCATGGCTCTCGTCATGTCTCTCTCGTAAATGCTTTCTCGTAATGTCTCTCTCGTTTTGGCTCTCTCGTCATGTATCTCTCGTCATGTCTCTCTCGTAATTGCTATCTCGTCATGGCTCTCGTAATGGCTCTCGTCATGTCTCTCTCGTCATGTCTTTCTCGTAATGTCTCTCGTCATGCCTCTCTTGTAATGGCTTTCTCGTAATGTCTCTCTCGTTTTGGCTCTCTCGTCATGTATCTCTCGTCATGTCTCTCTCGTCATGTCTTTCTCGTAATGTCTCTCTCGTAATGGCTATCTCGTCATGGCTCTCGTAATGGCAATCTCGTCATGGCTCTCGTCATGTCTCTCTCGTCATGTCTTTCTCGTCATGTCTCTCTCGTCATGGCTCTCGTCATGTCTCTCTCGTAATGGCTTTCTCGTAATGTCTCTTTCGTTTTGGCTCTCTCGTCATGTATCTCTCGTCATGTCTCTCTCGTCATGGCTTTCTCGTAATGTCTCTCTCGTAATGGCTCTCTCGTCATGTTTCTCTCGTCATGGCTCTCGTCATGTCTCTCTCGTAATGGCTTTCTCGTAATGTATCTCTCGTCATGTATCTCTCGTTATGTCTCTCTCGTCATGTATCTCTCGTCATGTCTCTCTCGTAATGGCTTTCTCGTAATGTCTCTCTCGTTTTTGCTCTGTCGTCATGTCTCTCTCGTAATGGCTATCTCGTCATGGCTCTCGTAATGGCTCTCGTCATGTGTATCTCGTAATGGCTTTCTCGTAATGTCTCTCTCGTTTTGGCTCTCTCGTCATGTATCTCTCGTCATGTCTCTCTCGTCATGTATCTCTCGTCATGTATCTCTCGTCATGTCTCTCTTGTCATGTCTTTCTCGTAATGTCTCTCTCGTCATGGCTCTCGTAATGGCTCTCGTCATGTGTATCTCGTAATGGCTTTCTCGTAATGTCTCTCTCGTTTTGGCTCTCTCGTCATGTATCTCTCGTCATGTCTCTCTCGTCATGTATCTCTCGTCATGTATCTCTCGTCATGTCTCTCTTGTCATGTCTTTCTCGTAATGTCTCTCTCGTAATGGCTTTCTCGTAATGTCTCTCTCGTTTTTGCTCTCTCGTCATGTCTCTCTCGTCATGGCTCTCGTAATGGCTCTCTCGTCATATCTCTCTCGTTTTGGCTCTCTCGTCATGTCTCTCTCGTCATGGCTCTCGTCATGTCTCTCTCGTAATGTCTTTCTCGTCATGTCTCTCTCGTCATGGCTCTCGTCATGTCTCTCTCGTAATGGCTTTCTCGTAATGTCTCTCTCGTTTTGGCTCTCTCGTCATGTATTTCTCGTCATGTCTCTCTCGTAATTGCTATCTCGTAATGTCTCTCTCGTAATGGCTCTCTCGTCATGTTTCTCTCGTCATGGCTCTCTCGTCATGTTTCTCTCGTCATGGCTCTCGTCATGTCTCTCACGTAATGGCTTTCTCGTAATGTATCTCTCGTCATGTATCTCTCGTCATGTCTCTCTCGTCATGTATCTCTCGTCATGTCTCTCTCGTAATGGCTTTCTCGTAATGTCTCTCTCGTTTTTGCTCTCTCGTCATGTCTCTCTCGTAATGGCTATCTCGTCATGGCTCTCGTAATGGCTCTCGTCATGTCTCTCTCGTAATGGCTTTCTCGTAATGTCTCTCTCGTTTTGGCTCTCTTGTCATGTATCTCTCGTCATGTATCTCTCGTCATGTCTCTCTCGTCATATCTCTCTCGTTTTGGCTCTCTCGTCATGTCTCTCTCGTAATGGCTATCTCGTCATGGCTCTCGTAATGGCTCTCGTCATATCTCTCTCGTTTTGGCTCTCTCGTCATGTCTCTCTCGTAATGGCTATCTCGTCATGGCTCTCGTAATGGCTCTCGTCATGTCTCTCTCGTAATGGCTTTCTCGTAATGTCTCTCTCGTTTTGGCTCTCTCGTCATGTATCTCTCGTCATGTCTCTCTCGTCATGTATCTCTCGTCATGTATCTCTCGTCATGTCTCTCTCGTCATGGCTCTCGTAATGGCTCTCTCGTCATATCTCTCTCGTTTTGGCTCTCTCGTCATGTGTCTCTCGTAATGGCTATCTCGTCGTGGCTCTCGTAATGGCTCTCGTCATGGCTCTCTCGTCATGTATCTCTCGTCATGTCTCTCTCGTCATGTCTTTCTCGTAATGTCTCTCGTCATGTCTCTCTCGTAATGGCTTTCTCGTAATGTCTCTCTCGTTTTGGCTCTCTCGTCATGTATCTCTCGTCATGTCTCTCTCGTCATGTCTCTCTCGTAATGGCTATCTCGTCATGGCTCTCGTAATGGCTCTCGTCATGTCTCTCTCGTAATGGCTTTCTCGTAATGTCTCTCTCGTTTTGGCTCTCTTGTCATGTATCTCTCGTCATGTATCTCTCGTCATGTCTCTCTCGTCATATCTCTCTCGTTTTGGCTCTCTCGTCATGTCTCTCTCGTAATGGCTATCTCGTCATGGCTCTCGTAATGGCTCTCGTCATATCTCTCTCGTTTTGGCTCTCTCGTCATGTCTCTCTCGTAATGGCTATCTCGTCATGGCTCTCGTAATGGCTCTCGTCATGTCTCTCTCGTAATGGCTTTCTCGTAATGTCTCTCTCGTTTTGGCTCTCTCGTCATGTATCTCTCGTCATGTCTCTCTCGTCATGTATCTCTCGTCATGTATCTCTCGTCATGTCTCTCTCGTCATGGCTCTCGTAATGGCTCTCTCGTCATATCTCTCTCGTTTTGGCTCTCTCGTCATGTGTCTCTCGTAATGGCTATCTCGTCGTGGCTCTCGTAATGGCTCTCGTCATGGCTCTCTCGTCATGTATCTCTCGTCATGTCTCTCTCGTCATGTCTTTCTCGTAATGTCTCTCGTCATGTCTCTCTCGTAATGGCTTTCTCGTAATGTCTCTCTCGTTTTGGCTCTCTCGTCATGTATCTCTCGTCATGTCTCTCTCGTCATGTCTTTCTCGTAATGTCTCTCTCGTAATGGCTATCTCGTCATGGCTCTCGTAATGGCTATCTCGTCATGGCTCTCGTAATGGCAATCTCGTCATGGCTTTCTCGTCATGTCTCTCTCGTCATGGCTCTCGTCATGTCTCTCTCGTAATGGCTTTCTCGTAATGTCTCTTTCGTTTTGGCTCTCTCGTCATGTATCTCTCGTCATGTCTCTCTCGTCATGGCTTTCTCGTAATGTCTCTCTCGTTTTGGCTCTCTCGTCATGTATCTCTCGTCATGTCTCTCTCGTCATGGCTTTCTCGTAATGGCTTTCTCGTAATGTATCTCTCGTCATGTATCTCTCGTCATGTCTCTCTCGTCATGGCTTTCTCGTAATGGCTTTCTCGTAATGTATCTCTCGTCATGTATCTCTCGTCATGTCTCTCTCGTCATGTCTTTCTCGTAATGTCTCTCTCGTAATGGCTTTCTCGTAATGTCTCTCTCGTTTTGGCTCTCTCGTCATGTATCTCTCGTCATGTATCTCTCGTCATGTCTCTCTCGTCATGGCTCTCGTAATGGCTCTCTCGTCATATCTCTCTCGTTTTGGCTCTCTCGTCATGTCTCTCTCGTAATGGCCTTCTCGTCATGGCTCTCGTAATGGCTCTCGTCATGGCTCTCTCGTCATGTATCTCTCGTCATGTCTCTCTCGTCATGTCTTTCTCGTAATGTCTCTCTCGTAATGGCTTTCTCGTAATGTCTCTCTCGTAATGGCTATCTCGTCATGGCGCTCGTAATGGCTCTCGTCATGTCTCTCTCGTAATGGCTTTCTCGTAATGTCTCTCTCGTTTTGGCTCTCTCGTCATGTATCTCTCGTCATGTCTCTCTCGTCATGTCTTTCTCGTAATGTCTCTCTCGTAATGGCTTTCTCGTAATGTCTCTCTCGTTTTGGCTCTCTCGTCATTTCTCTCTCGTCATGGCTCTCGTAATGGCTCTCTCGTCATGTTTCTCTCGTCATGGCTCTCGTCATGTCTCTCTCGTAATGGCTTTCTCGTAATGTCTCTCTCGTTTTGGCTCTCTCGTCATGTATCTCTCGTCATGTCTCTCTCGTAATGGCTATCTCGTCATGGCTCTCGTAATGGCTCTCGTCATGTCTCTCTCGTAATGGCTTTCTCGTAATGTCTCTCTCGTTTTGGCTCTCTCGTCATGTATCTCTCGTCATGTCTCTCTCGTCATGGCTTTCTCGTAATGTCTCTCTCGTTTTGGCTCTCTCGTCATGTATCTCTCGTCATGTCTCTCTCGTCATGTCTTTCTCGTCATGTCTCTCTCGTAATGGCTCTCGTCATGTCTCTCTCGTAATGGCTTTCTCGTAATGTCTCTCTCGTTTTGGCTCTCTCGTCATGTATCTCTCGTCATTGTCTCTCTCGTCACGTCTTTCTCGTAATGTCTCTCTCGTAATGGCTTTCTCGTAATGTCTCTCTCGTAATGGCTATCTCGTCATGGCTCTCGTAATGGCTATCTCGTCATGGCTCTCGTCGTGTCTCTCTCGTCATGTCTTTCTCGTCATGTCTCTCTCGTCATGGCTCTCGTCATGTCTCTCTCGTAAATGCTTTCTCGTAATGTCTCTCTCGTTTTGGCTCTCTCGTCATGTATCTCTCGTCATGTCTCTCTCGTAATTGCTATCTCGTCATGGCTCTCGTAATGGCTCTCGTCATGTCTCTCTCGTCATGTCTTTCTCGTAATGTCTCTCGTCATGCCTCTCTTGTAATGGCTTTCTCGTAATGTCTCTCTCGTTTTGGCTCTCTCGTCATGTATCTCTCGTCATGTCTCTCTCGTCATGTCTTTCTCGTAATGTCTCTCTCGTAATGGCTATCTCGTCATGGCTCTCGTAATGGCAATCTCGTCATGGCTCTCGTCATGTCTCTCTCGTCATGTCTTTCTCGTCATGTCTCTCTCGTCATGGCTCTCGTCATGTCTCTCTCGTAATGGCTTTCTCGTAATGTCTCTTTCGTTTTGGCTCTCTCGTCATGTATCTCTCGTCATGTCTCTCTCGTCATGGCTTTCTCGTAATGTCTCTCTCGTAATGGCTCTCTCGTCATGTTTCTCTCGTCATGGCTCTCGTCATGTCTCTCTCGTAATGGCTTTCTCGTAATGTATCTCTCGTCATGTATCTCTCGTTATGTCTCTCTCGTCATGTATCTCTCGTCATGTCTCTCTCGTAATGGCTTTCTCGTAATGTCTCTCTCGTTTTTGCTCTGTCGTCATGTCTCTCTCGTAATGGCTATCTCGTCATGGCTCTCGTAATGGCTCTCGTCATGTGTATCTCGTAATGGCTTTCTCGTAATGTCTCTCTCGTTTTGGCTCTCTCGTCATGTATCTCTCGTCATGTCTCTCTCGTCATGTATCTCTCGTCATGTATCTCTCGTCATGTCTCTCTTGTCATGTCTTTCTCGTAATGTCTCTCTCGTCATGGCTCTCGTAATGGCTCTCGTCATGTGTATCTCGTAATGGCTTTCTCGTAATGTCTCTCTCGTTTTGGCTCTCTCGTCATGTATCTCTCGTCATGTCTCTCTCGTCATGTATCTCTCGTCATGTATCTCTCGTCATGTCTCTCTTGTCATGTCTTTCTCGTAATGTCTCTCTCGTAATGGCTTTCTCGTAATGTCTCTCTCGTTTTTGCTCTCTCGTCATGTCTCTCTCGTCATGGCTCTCGTAATGGCTCTCTCGTCATATCTCTCTCGTTTTGGCTCTCTCGTCATGTCTCTCTCGTCATGGCTCTCGTCATGTCTCTCTCGTAATGTCTTTCTCGTCATGTCTCTCTCGTCATGGCTCTCGTCATGTCTCTCTCGTAATGGCTTTCTCGTAATGTCTCTCTCGTTTTGGCTCTCTCGTCATGTATTTCTCGTCATGTCTCTCTCGTAATTGCTATCTCGTAATGTCTCTCTCGTAATGGCTCTCTCGTCATGTTTCTCTCGTCATGGCTCTCTCGTCATGTTTCTCTCGTCATGGCTCTCGTCATGTCTCTCACGTAATGGCTTTCTCGTAATGTATCTCTCGTCATGTATCTCTCGTCATGTCTCTCTCGTCATGTATCTCTCGTCATGTCTCTCTCGTAATGGCTTTCTCGTAATGTCTCTCTCGTTTTTGCTCTCTCGTCATGTCTCTCTCGTAATGGCTATCTCGTCATGGCTCTCGTAATGGCTCTCGTCATGTCTCTCTCGTAATGGCTTTCTCGTAATGTCTCTCTCGTTTTGGCTCTCTTGTCATGTATCTCTCGTCATGTATCTCTCGTCATGTCTCTCTCGTCATATCTCTCTCGTTTTGGCTCTCTCGTCATGTCTCTCTCGTAATGGCTATCTCGTCATGGCTCTCGTAATGGCTCTCGTCATATCTCTCTCGTTTTGGCTCTCTCGTCATGTCTCTCTCGTAATGGCTATCTCGTCATGGCTCTCGTAATGGCTCTCGTCATGTCTCTCTCGTAATGGCTTTCTCGTAATGTCTCTCTCGTTTTGGCTCTCTCGTCATGTATCTCTCGTCATGTCTCTCTCGTCATGTATCTCTCGTCATGTATCTCTCGTCATGTCTCTCTCGTCATGGCTCTCGTAATGGCTCTCTCGTCATATCTCTCTCGTTTTGGCTCTCTCGTCATGTGTCTCTCGTAATGGCTATCTCGTCGTGGCTCTCGTAATGGCTCTCGTCATGGCTCTCTCGTCATGTATCTCTCGTCATGTCTCTCTCGTCATGTCTTTCTCGTAATGTCTCTCGTCATGTCTCTCTCGTAATGGCTTTCTCGTAATGTCTCTCTCGTTTTGGCTCTCTCGTCATGTATCTCTCGTCATGTCTCTCTCGTCATGTCTCTCTCGTAATGGCTATCTCGTCATGGCTCTCGTAATGGCTCTCGTCATGTCTCTCTCGTAATGGCTTTCTCGTAATGTCTCTCTCGTTTTGGCTCTCTTGTCATGTATCTCTCGTCATGTATCTCTCGTCATGTCTCTCTCGTCATATCTCTCTCGTTTTGGCTCTCTCGTCATGTCTCTCTCGTAATGGCTATCTCGTCATGGCTCTCGTAATGGCTCTCGTCATATCTCTCTCGTTTTGGCTCTCTCGTCATGTCTCTCTCGTAATGGCTATCTCGTCATGGCTCTCGTAATGGCTCTCGTCATGTCTCTCTCGTAATGGCTTTCTCGTAATGTCTCTCTCGTTTTGGCTCTCTCGTCATGTATCTCTCGTCATGTCTCTCTCGTCATGTATCTCTCGTCATGTATCTCTCGTCATGTCTCTCTCGTCATGGCTCTCGTAATGGCTCTCTCGTCATATCTCTCTCGTTTTGGCTCTCTCGTCATGTGTCTCTCGTAATGGCTATCTCGTCGTGGCTCTCGTAATGGCTCTCGTCATGGCTCTCTCGTCATGTATCTCTCGTCATGTCTCTCTCGTCATGTCTTTCTCGTAATGTCTCTCGTCATGTCTCTCTCGTAATGGCTTTCTCGTAATGTCTCTCTCGTTTTGGCTCTCTCGTCATGTATCTCTCGTCATGTCTCTCTCGTCATGTCTTTCTCGTAATGTCTCTCTCGTAATGGCTATCTCGTCATGGCTCTCGTAATGGCTATCTCGTCATGGCTCTCGTAATGGCAATCTCGTCATGGCTTTCTCGTCATGTCTCTCTCGTCATGGCTCTCGTCATGTCTCTCTCGTAATGGCTTTCTCGTAATGTCTCTTTCGTTTTGGCTCTCTCGTCATGTATCTCTCGTCATGTCTCTCTCGTCATGGCTTTCTCGTAATGTCTCTCTCGTTTTGGCTCTCTCGTCATGTATCTCTCGTCATGTCTCTCTCGTCATGGCTTTCTCGTAATGGCTTTCTCGTAATGTATCTCTCGTCATGTATCTCTCGTAATGGCTCTCTCGTCATGTCTTTCTCGTAATGTCTCTCTCGTAATGGCTTTCTCGTAATGTCTCTCTCGTTTTGGCTCTCTCGTCATGTATCTCTCGTCATGTATCTCTCGTCATGTCTCTCTCGTCATGGCTCTCGTAATGGCTCTCTCGTCATATCTCTCTCGTTTTGGCTCTCTCGTCATATCTCTCTCGTTTTGGCTCTCTCGTCATGTCTCTCTCGTAATGGCTATCTCGTCATGGCTCTCGTAATGGCTCTCGTCATGGCTCTCTCGTCATGTATCTCTCGTCATGTCTCTCTCGTCATGTCTTTCTCGTAATGTCTCTCTCGTAATGGCTTTCTCGTAATGTCTCTCTCGTAATGGCTATCTCGTCATGGCTCTAGTAATGGCTCTCGTCATGTCTCTCTCGTAATGGCTTTCTCGTAATGTCTCTCTCGTTTTGGCTCTCTCGTCATGTATCTCTCGTCATGTCTCTCTCGTCATGTCTTTCTCGTAATGTCTCTCTCGTAATGGCTTTCTCGTAATGTCTCTCTCGTTTTGGCTCTCTCGTCATGTATCTCTCGTCATGTCTCTCTCGTCATGTATCTCTCGTCATGTATCTCTCGTCATGTCTCTCTCGTCATGGCTCTCGTAATGGCTCTCTCGTCATATCTCTCTCGTTTTGGCTCTCTCGTCATGTGTCTCTCGTAATGGCTATCTCGTCGTGGCTCTCGTAATGGCTCTCGTCATGGCTCTCTCGTCATGTATCTCTCGTCATGTCTCTCTCGTCATGTCTTTCTCGTAATGTCTCTCGTCATGTCTCTCTCGTAATGGCTTTCTCGTAATGTCTCTCTCGTTTTGGCTCTCTCGTCATGTATCTCTCGTCATGTCTCTCTCGTCATGTCTCTCTCGTAATGGCTATCTCGTCATGGCTCTCGTAATGGCTCTCGTCATGTCTCTCTCGTAATGGCTTTCTCGTAATGTCTCTCTCGTTTTGGCTCTCTTGTCATGTATCTCTCGTCATGTATCTCTCGTCATGTCTCTCTCGTCATATCTCTCTCGTTTTGGCTCTCTCGTCATGTCTCTCTCGTAATGGCTATCTCGTCATGGCTCTCGTAATGGCTCTCGTCATATCTCTCTCGTTTTGGCTCTCTCGTCATGTCTCTCTCGTAATGGCTATCTCGTCATGGCTCTCGTAATGGCTCTCGTCATGTCTCTCTCGTAATGGCTTTCTCGTAATGTCTCTCTCGTTTTGGCTCTCTCGTCATGTATCTCTCGTCATGTCTCTCTCGTCATGTATCTCTCGTCATGTATCTCTCGTCATGTCTCTCTCGTCATGGCTCTCGTAATGGCTCTCTCGTCATATCTCTCTCGTTTTGGCTCTCTCGTCATGTGTCTCTCGTAATGGCTATCTCGTCGTGGCTCTCGTAATGGCTCTCGTCATGGCTCTCTCGTCATGTATCTCTCGTCATGTCTCTCTCGTCATGTCTTTCTCGTAATGTCTCTCGTCATGTCTCTCTCGTAATGGCTTTCTCGTAATGTCTCTCTCGTTTTGGCTCTCTCGTCATGTATCTCTCGTCATGTCTCTCTCGTCATGTCTTTCTCGTAATGTCTCTCTCGTAATGGCTATCTCGTCATGGCTCTCGTAATGGCTATCTCGTCATGGCTCTCGTAATGGCAATCTCGTCATGGCTTTCTCGTCATGTCTCTCTCGTCATGGCTCTCGTCATGTCTCTCTCGTAATGGCTTTCTCGTAATGTCTCTTTCGTTTTGGCTCTCTCGTCATGTATCTCTCGTCATGTCTCTCTCGTCATGGCTTTCTCGTAATGTCTCTCTCGTTTTGGCTCTCTCGTCATGTATCTCTCGTCATGTCTCTCTCGTCATGGCTTTCTCGTAATGGCTTTCTCGTAATGTATCTCTCGTCATGTATCTCTCGTAATGGCTCTCTCGTCATGTCTTTCTCGTAATGTCTCTCTCGTAATGGCTTTCTCGTAATGTCTCTCTCGTTTTGGCTCTCTCGTCATGTATCTCTCGTCATGTATCTCTCGTCATGTCTCTCTCGTCATGGCTCTCGTAATGGCTCTCTCGTCATATCTCTCTCGTTTTGGCTCTCTCGTCATATCTCTCTCGTTTTGGCTCTCTCGTCATGTCTCTCTCGTAATGGCTATCTCGTCATGGCTCTCGTAATGGCTCTCGTCATGGCTCTCTCGTCATGTATCTCTCGTCATGTCTCTCTCGTCATGTCTTTCTCGTAATGTCTCTCTCGTAATGGCTTTCTCGTAATGTCTCTCTCGTAATGGCTATCTCGTCATGGCTCTAGTAATGGCTCTCGTCATGTCTCTCTCGTAATGGCTTTCTCGTAATGTCTCTCTCGTTTTGGCTCTCTCGTCATGTATCTCTCGTCATGTCTCTCTCGTCATGTCTTTCTCGTAATGTCTCTCTCGTAATGGCTCTCGTAATGGCAATCTCGTCATGGCTCTCGTCATGTCTCTCTCGTCATGTCTTTCTCGTCATGTCTCTCTCGTCATGGCTCTCGTCATGTCTCTCTCGTAATGGCTTTCTCGTAATGTCTCTTTCGTTTTGGCTCTCTCGTCATGTATCTCTCGTCATGTCTCTCTCGTCATGGCTTTCTCGTAATGTCTCTCTCGTTTTGGCTCTCTCGTCATGTATCTCTCGTCATGTCTCTCTCGTCATGGCTTTCTCGTAATGGCTTTCTCGTAATGTATCTCTCGTCATGTATCTCTCGTCATGTCTCTCTCGTCATGGCTTTCTCGTAATGGCTTTCTCGTAATGTATCTCTCGTCATGTATCTCTCGTCATGTCTCTCTCGTCATGTCTTTCTCGTAATGTCTCTCTCGTAATGGCTTTCTCGTAATGTCTCTCTCGTTTTGGCTCTCTCGTCATGTATCTCTCGTCATGTATCTCTCGTCATGTCTCTCTCGTCATGGCTCTCGTAATGGCTCTCTCGTCATATCTCTCTCGTTTTGGCTCTCTCGTCATGTCTCTCTCGTAATGGCCTTCTCGTCATGGCTCTCGTAATGGCTCTCGTCATGGCTCTCTCGTCATGTATCTCTCGTCATGTCTCTCTCGTCATGTCTTTCTCGTAATGTCTCTCTCGTAATGGCTTTCTCGTAATGTCTCTCTCGTAATGGCTATCTCGTCATGGCGCTCGTAATGGCTCTCGTCATGTCTCTCTCGTAATGGCTTTCTCGTAATGTCTCTCTCGTTTTGGCTCTCTCGTCATGTATCTCTCGTCATGTCTCTCTCGTCATGTCTTTCTCGTAATGTCTCTCTCGTAATGGCTTTCTCGTAATGTCTCTCTCGTTTTGGCTCTCTCGTCATTTCTCTCTCGTCATGGCTCTCGTAATGGCTCTCTCGTCATGTTTCTCTCGTCATGGCTCTCGTCATGTCTCTCTCGTAATGGCTTTCTCGTAATGTCTCTCTCGTTTTGGCTCTCTCGTCATGTATCTCTCGTCATGTCTCTCTCGTAATGGCTATCTCGTCATGGCTCTCGTAATGGCTCTCGTCATGTCTCTCTCGTAATGGCTTTCTCGTAATGTCTCTCTCGTTTTGGCTCTCTCGTCATGTATCTCTCGTCATGTCTCTCTCGTCATGGCTTTCTCGTAATGTCTCTCTCGTTTTGGCTCTCTCGTCATGTATCTCTCGTCATGTCTCTCTCGTCATGTCTTTCTCGTCATGTCTCTCTCGTAATGGCTCTCGTCATGTCTCTCTCGTAATGGCTTTCTCGTAATGTCTCTCTCGTTTTGGCTCTCTCGTCATGTATCTCTCGTCATTGTCTCTCTCGTCACGTCTTTCTCGTAATGTCTCTCTCGTAATGGCTTTCTCGTAATGTCTCTCTCGTAATGGCTATCTCGTCATGGCTCTCGTAATGGCTATCTCGTCATGGCTCTCGTCGTGTCTCTCTCGTCATGTCTTTCTCGTCATGTCTCTCTCGTCATGGCTCTCGTCATGTCTCTCTCGTAAATGCTTTCTCGTAATGTCTCTCTCGTTTTGGCTCTCTCGTCATGTATCTCTCGTCATGTCTCTCTCGTAATTGCTATCTCGTCATGGCTCTCGTAATGGCTCTCGTCATGTCTCTCTCGTCATGTCTTTCTCGTAATGTCTCTCGTCATGCCTCTCTTGTAATGGCTTTCTCGTAATGTCTCTCTCGTTTTGGCTCTCTCGTCATGTATCTCTCGTCATGTCTCTCTCGTCATGTCTTTCTCGTAATGTCTCTCTCGTAATGGCTATCTCGTCATGGCTCTCGTAATGGCAATCTCGTAATTGTCATGTTTCTCTCGTAATCTCTCGTAATTGTCATGTCTCTCTCGTCATGGCTCTCGTCATGTCTCTCTCGTAATTGTCATGTTTCTCTCGTAATCTCTCGTAATTGTCATGTCTCTCTCGTAATCGTCATGTTTCTCTCGTCATGGCTCTCTCGTCATGTTTCTCTCGTCATGGCTCTCGTCATGTCTCTCACGTAATGGCTTTCTCGTAATGTATCTCTCGTCATGTATCTCTCGTCATGTCTCTCTCGTCATGTATCTCTCGTCATGTCTCTCTCGTAATGGCTTTCTCGTAATGTCTCTCTCGTTTTTGCTCTCTCGTCATGTCTCTCTCGTAATGGCTATCTCGTCATGGCTCTCGTAATGGCTCTCGTCATGTCTCTCTCGTAATGGCTTTCTCGTAATGTCTCTCTCGTTTTGGCTCTCTTGTCATGTATCTCTCGTCATGTATCTCTCGTCATGTCTCTCTCGTCATATCTCTCTCGTTTTGGCTCTCTCGTCATGTCTCTCTCGTAATGGCTATCTCGTCATGGCTCTCGTAATGGCTCTCGTCATATCTCTCTCGTTTTGGCTCTCTCGTCATGTCTCTCTCGTAATGGCTATCTCGTCATGGCTCTCGTAATGGCTCTCGTCATGTCTCTCTCGTAATGGCTTTCTCGTAATGTCTCTCTCGTTTTGGCTCTCTCGTCATGTATCTCTCGTCATGTCTCTCTCGTCATGTATCTCTCGTCATGTATCTCTCGTCATGTCTCTCTCGTCATGGCTCTCGTAATGGCTCTCTCGTCATATCTCTCTCGTTTTGGCTCTCTCGTCATGTGTCTCTCGTAATGGCTATCTCGTCGTGGCTCTCGTAATGGCTCTCGTCATGGCTCTCTCGTCATGTATCTCTCGTCATGTCTCTCTCGTCATGTCTTTCTCGTAATGTCTCTCGTCATGTCTCTCTCGTAATGGCTTTCTCGTAATGTCTCTCTCGTTTTGGCTCTCTCGTCATGTATCTCTCGTCATGTCTCTCTCGTCATGTCTCTCTCGTAATGGCTATCTCGTCATGGCTCTCGTAATGGCTCTCGTCATGTCTCTCTCGTAATGGCTTTCTCGTAATGTCTCTCTCGTTTTGGCTCTCTTGTCATGTATCTCTCGTCATGTATCTCTCGTCATGTCTCTCTCGTCATATCTCTCTCGTTTTGGCTCTCTCGTCATGTCTCTCTCGTAATGGCTATCTCGTCATGGCTCTCGTAATGGCTCTCGTCATATCTCTCTCGTTTTGGCTCTCTCGTCATGTCTCTCTCGTAATGGCTATCTCGTCATGGCTCTCGTAAT
The DNA here is from genome assembly GCA_035222895.1 of Strongylocentrotus droebachiensis. NCBI lineage: Eukaryota > Metazoa > Echinodermata > Echinoidea > Camarodonta > Strongylocentrotidae > Strongylocentrotus > Strongylocentrotus droebachiensis. The sequence goes on from JAVYIG010001219.1 coordinate 219,482, forward strand.
GGCTCTCGTCATGTCTCTCTCGTAATGGCTTTCTCGTAATGTCTCTCTCGTTTTGGCTCTCTCGTCATGTATCTCTCGTCATGTCTCTCTCGTCATGTATCTCTCGTCATGTATCTCTCGTCATGTCTCTCTCGTCATGGCTCTCGTAATGGCTCTCTCGTCATATCTCTCTCGTTTTGGCTCTCTCGTCATGTGTCTCTCGTAATGGCTATCTCGTCGTGGCTCTCGTAATGGCTCTCGTCATGGCTCTCTCGTCATGTATCTCTCGTCATGTCTCTCTCGTCATGTCTTTCTCGTAATGTCTCTCGTCATGTCTCTCTCGTAATGGCTTTCTCGTAATGTCTCTCTCGTTTTGGCTCTCTCGTCATGTATCTCTCGTCATGTCTCTCTCGTCATGTCTTTCTCGTAATGTCTCTCTCGTAATGGCTATCTCGTCATGGCTCTCGTAATGGCTATCTCGTCATGGCTCTCGTAATGGCAATCTCGTCATGGCTTTCTCGTCATGTCTCTCTCGTCATGGCTCTCGTCATGTCTCTCTCGTAATGGCTTTCTCGTAATGTCTCTTTCGTTTTGGCTCTCTCGTCATGTATCTCTCGTCATGTCTCTCTCGTCATGGCTTTCTCGTAATGTCTCTCTCGTTTTGGCTCTCTCGTCATGTATCTCTCGTCATGTCTCTCTCGTCATGGCTTTCTCGTAATGGCTTTCTCGTAATGTATCTCTCGTCATGTATCTCTCGTAATGGCTCTCTCGTTTTGGCTCTCTTGTCATGTATCTCTCGTCATGTATCTCTCGTCATGTCTCTCTCGTCATATCTCTCTCGTTTTGGCTCTCTCGTCATGTCTCTCTCGTAATGGCTATCTCGTCATGGCTCTCGTAATGGCTCTCGTCATATCTCTCTCGTTTTGGCTCTCTCGTCATGTCTCTCTCGTAATGGCTATCTCGTCATGGCTCTCGTAATGGCTCTCGTCATGTCTCTCTCGTAATGGCTTTCTCGTAATGTCTCTCTCGTTTTGGCTCTCTCGTCATGTATCTCTCGTCATGTCTCTCTCGTCATGTATCTCTCGTCATGTATCTCTCGTCATGTCTCTCTCGTCATGGCTCTCGTAATGGCTCTCTCGTCATATCTCTCTCGTTTTGGCTCTCTCGTCATGTGTCTCTCGTAATGGCTATCTCGTCGTGGCTCTCGTAATGGCTCTCGTCATGGCTCTCTCGTCATGTATCTCTCGTCATGTCTCTCTCGTCATGTCTTTCTCGTAATGTCTCTCGTCATGTCTCTCTCGTCATGGCTTTCTCGTCATGTCTCTCTCGTCATGGCTCTCGTCATGTCTCTCTCGTAATGGCTTTCTCGTAATGTCTCTTTCGTTTTGGCTCTCTCGTCATGTATCTCTCGTCATGTCTCTCTCGTCATGGCTTTCTCGTAATGTCTCTCTCGTTTTGGCTCTCTCGTCATGTATCTCTCGTCATGTCTCTCTCGTCATGGCTTTCTCGTAATGGCTTTCTCGTAATGTATCTCTCGTCATGTATCTCTCGTAATGGCTCTCTCGTCATGTCTTTCTCGTAATGTCTCTCTCGTAATGGCTTTCTCGTAATGTCTCTCTCGTTTTGGCTCTCTCGTCATGTATCTCTCGTCATGTATCTCTCGTCATGTCTCTCTCGTCATGGCTCTCGTAATGGCTCTCTCGTCATATCTCTCTCGTTTTGGCTCTCTCGTCATATCTCTCTCGTTTTGGCTCTCTCGTCATGTCTCTCTCGTAATGGCTATCTCGTCATGGCTCTCGTAATGGCTCTCGTCATGGCTCTCTCGTCATGTATCTCTCGTCATGTCTCTCTCGTCATGTCTTTCTCGTAATGTCTCTCTCGTAATGGCTTTCTCGTAATGTCTCTCTCGTAATGGCTATCTCGTCATGGCTCTAGTAATGGCTCTCGTCATGTCTCTCTCGTAATGGCTTTCTCGTAATGTCTCTCTCGTTTTGGCTCTCTCGTCATGTATCTCTCGTCATGTCTCTCTCGTCATGTCTTTCTCGTAATGTCTCTCTCGTAATGGCTTTCTCGTAATGTCTCTCTCGTTTTGGCTCTCTCGTCATGTCTCTCTCTTCATGGCTCTCGTAATGGCTCTCTCGTCATATCTCTCTCGTTTTGGCTCTCTCGTCATGTCTCTCTCGTCATGGCTCTCGTAATGTCTCTCTCGTAATGGCTATCTCGTCATGGCTCTCGTACGTAATGGCAATCTCGTCATGGCTCTCGTCATGTCTCTCTCGTCATGTCTTTCTCGTCATGTCTCTCTCGTCATGGCTCTCGTCATGTCTCTCTCGTAATGGCTTTCTCGTAATGTCTCTTTCGTTTTGGCTCTCTCGTCATGTATCTCTCGTCATGTCTCTCTCGTCATGGCTTTCTCGTAATGTCTCTCTCGTTTTGGCTCTCTCGTCATGTATCTCTCGTCATGTCTCTCTCGTCATGGCTTTCTCGTAATGGCTTTCTCGTAATGTATCTCTCGTCATGTATCTCTCGTCATGTCTCTCTCGTCATGTCTTTCTCGTAATGTCTCTCTCGTAATGGCTTTCTCGTAATGTCTCTCTCGTTTTGGCTCTCTCGTCATGTATCTCTCGTCATGTATCTCTCGTCATGTATCTCTCGTCATGTCTCTCTCGTCATGTCTCTCTCGTAATTGCTATCTCGTAATGTCTCTCTCGTAATGGCTCTCTCGTCATGTTTCTCTCGTCATGGCTCTCTCGTCATGTTTCTCTCGTCATGGCTCTCGTCATGTCTCTCACGTAATGGCTTTCTCGTAATGTATCTCTCGTCATGTATCTCTCGTCATGTCTCTCTCGTCATGTATCTCTCGTCATGTCTCTCTCGTAATGGCTTTCTCGTAATGTCTCTCTCGTTTTTGCTCTCTCGTCATGTCTCTCTCGTAATGGCTATCTCGTCATGGCTCTCGTAATGGCTCTCGTCATGTCTCTCTCGTAATGGCTTTCTCGTAATGTCTCTCTCGTTTTGGCTCTCTTGTCATGTATCTCTCGTCATGTATCTCTCGTCATGTCTCTCTCGTCATATCTCTCTCGTTTTGGCTCTCTCGTCATGTCTCTCTCGTAATGGCTATCTCGTCATGGCTCTCGTAATGGCTCTCGTCATATCTCTCTCGTTTTGGCTCTCTCGTCATGTCTCTCTCGTAATGGCTATCTCGTCATGGCTCTCGTAATGGCTCTCGTCATGTCTCTCTCGTAATGGCTTTCTCGTAATGTCTCTCTCGTTTTGGCTCTCTCGTCATGTATCTCTCGTCATGTCTCTCTCGTCATGTATCTCTCGTCATGTATCTCTCGTCATGTCTCTCTCGTCATGGCTCTCGTAATGGCTCTCTCGTCATATCTCTCTCGTTTTGGCTCTCTCGTCATGTGTCTCTCGTAATGGCTATCTCGTCGTGGCTCTCGTAATGGCTCTCGTCATGGCTCTCTCGTCATGTATCTCTCGTCATGTCTCTCTCGTCATGTCTTTCTCGTAATGTCTCTCGTCATGTCTCTCTCGTAATGGCTTTCTCGTAATGTCTCTCTCGTTTTGGCTCTCTCGTCATGTATCTCTCGTCATGTCTCTCTCGTCATGTCTCTCTCGTAATGGATATCTCGTCATGGCTCTCGTAATGGCTCTCGTCATGTCTCTCTCGTAATGGCTTTCTCGTAATGTCTCTCTCGTTTTGGCTCTCTTGTCATGTATCTCTCGTCATGTATCTCTCGTCATGTCTCTCTCGTCATATCTCTCTCGTTTTGGCTCTCTCGTCATGTCTCTCTCGTAATGGCTATCTCGTCATGGCTCTCGTAATGGCTCTCGTCATATCTCTCTCGTTTTGGCTCTCTCGTCATGTCTCTCTCGTAATGGCTATCTCGTCATGGCTCTCGTAATGGCTCTCGTCATGTCTCTCTCGTAATGGCTTTCTCGTAATGTCTCTCTCGTTTTGGCTCTCTCGTCATGTATCTCTCGTCATGTCTCTCTCGTCATGTATCTCTCGTCATGTATCTCTCGTCATGTCTCTCTCGTCATGGCTCTCGTAATGGCTCTCTCGTCATATCTCTCTCGTTTTGGCTCTCTCGTCATGTGTCTCTCGTAATGGCTATCTCGTCGTGGCTCTCGTAATGGCTCTCGTCATGGCTCTCTCGTCATGTATCTCTCGTCATGTCTCTCTCGTCATGTCTTTCTCGTAATGTCTCTCGTCATGTCTCTCTCGTAATGGCTTTCTCGTAATGTCTCTCTCGTTTTGGCTCTCTCGTCATGTATCTCTCGTCATGTCTCTCTCGTCATGTCTTTCTCGTAATGTCTCTCTCGTAATGGCTATCTCGTCATGGCTCTCGTAATGGCTATCTCGTCATGGCTCTCGTAATGGCAATCTCGTCATGGCTTTCTCGTCATGTCTCTCTCGTCATGGCTCTCGTCATGTCTCTCTCGTAATGGCTCTCTCGTCATGTATCTCTCGTCATGTCTCTCTCATCATGGCTTTCTCGTAATGGCTTTCTCGTAATGTATCTCTCGTCATGTATCTCTCGTAATGGCTTTCTCGTAATGGCTATCTCGTCATGGCTCTAGTAATGGCTCTCGTCATGTCTCTCTCGTAATGGCTTTCTCGTAATGTCTCTCTCGTTTTGGCTCTCTCGTCATGTATCTCTCGTCATGTCTCTCTCGTCATGTCTTTCTCGTAATGTCTCTCTCGTAATGGCTTTCTCGTAATGTCTCTCTCGTTTTGGCTCTCTCGTCATGTCTCTCTCTTCATGGCTCTCGTAATGGCTCTCTCGTCATATCTCTCTCGTTTTGGCTCTCTCGTCATGTCTCTCTCGTCATGGCTCTCGTAATGTCTCTCTCGTAATGGCTATCTCGTCATGGCTCTCGTACGTAATGGCAATCTCGTCATGGCTCTCGTCATGTCTCTCTCGTCATGTCTTTCTCGTCATGTCTCTCTCGTCATGGCTCTCGTCATGTCTCTCTCGTAATGGCTTTCTCGTAATGTCTCTTTCGTTTTGGCTCTCTCGTCATGTATCTCTCGTCATGTCTCTCTCGTCATGGCTTTCTCGTAATGTCTCTCTCGTTTTGGCTCTCTCGTCATGTATCTCTCGTCATGTCTCTCTCGTCATGGCTTTCTCGTAATGGCTTTCTCGTAATGTATCTCTCGTCATGTATCTCTCGTCATGTCTCTCTCGTCATGTCTTTCTCGTAATGTCTCTCTCGTAATGGCTTTCTCGTAATGTCTCTCTCGTTTTGGCTCTCTCGTCATGTATCTCTCGTCATGTATCTCTCGTCATGTATCTCTCGTCATGTCTCTCTCGTCATGGCTTTCTCGTAATGGCTTTCTCGTAATGTATCTCTCGTCATGTATCTCTCGTAATGGCTCTCTCGTCATGTCTTTCTCGTAATGTCTCTCTCGTAATGGCTTTCTCGTAATGTCTCTCTCGTTTTGGCTCTCTCGTCATGTATCTCTCGTCATGTATCTCTCGTCATGTCTCTCTCGTCATGGCTCTCGTAATGGCTCTCTCGTCATATCTCTCTCGTTTTGGCTCTCTCGTCATATCTCTCTCGTTTTGGCTCTCTCGTCATGTCTCTCTCGTAATGGCTATCTCGTCATGGCTCTCGTAATGGCTCTCGTCATGGCTCTCTCGTCATGTATCTCTCGTCATGTCTCTCTCGTCATGTCTTTCTCGTAATGTCTCTCTCGTAATGGCTTTCTCGTAATGTCTCTCTCGTAATGGCTATCTCGTCATGGCTCTAGTAATGGCTCTCGTCATGTCTCTCTCGTAATGGCTTTCTCGTAATGTCTCTCTCGTTTTGGCTCTCTCGTCATGTATCTCTCGTCATGTCTCTCTCGTCATGTCTTTCTCGTAATGTCTCTCTCGTAATGGCTTTCTCGTAATGTCTCTCTCGTTTTGGCTCTCTCGTCATGTCTCTCTCTTCATGGCTCTCGTAATGGCTCTCTCGTCATATCTCTCTCGTTTTGGCTCTCTCGTCATGTCTCTCTCGTCATGGCTCTCGTAATGTCTCTCTCGTAATGGCTATCTCGTCATGGCTCTCGTACGTAATGGCAATCTCGTCATGGCTCTCGTCATGTCTCTCTCGTCATGTCTTTCTCGTCATGTCTCTCTCGTCATGGCTCTCGTCATGTCTCTCTCGTAATGGCTTTCTCGTAATGTCTCTTTCGTTTTGGCTCTCTCGTCATGTATCTCTCGTCATGTCTCTCTCGTCATGGCTTACTCGTAATGTCTCTCTCGTTTTGGCTCTCTCGTCATGTCTCTCGTAATGGCTCTCTCGTCATATCTCTCTCGTTTTGGCTCTCTCGTCATGTCTCTCTCGTCATGTCTTTCTCGTAATGTCTCTCTCGTAATGGCTATCTCGTCATGGCTCTCGTCATGTCTCTCTCGTAATGGCTTTCTCGTAATGTCTCTCTCGTTTTGGCTCTCTCGTCATGTATCTCTCGTCATGTCTCTCTCGTCATGGCTTTCTCGTAATGTCTCTCTCGTAATAACTCTCTCGTCATGGCTCTCGTAATGGCTCTCGTCATGTCTCTCTCGTAATGGCTTTCTCGTAATGTCTCTCTCGTTTTGGCTCTCTCGTCATGTATCTCTCGTCATGTCTCTCTCGTCATGTCTTTCTCGTCATGTATCTCTCGTCATGTATCTCTCGTCATGTCTCTCTCGTCATGTATCTCTCGTCATGTCTCTCTCGTCATGTCTTTCTCGTCATGTCTCTCTCGTAATGGCTCTCGTCATGTCTCTCTCGTAATGGCTTTCTCGTAATGTCTCTCTCGTTTTGGCTCTCTCGTCATGTATCTTTCGTCATGTCTCTCTCGTCACGTCTTTCTCGTAAAGTCTCTCTCGTAATGGCTTTCTCGTAATGTCTCTCTCGTAATGGCTATCTCGTCATGGCTCTCGTAATGGCTATCTCGTCATGGCTCTCGTCATGTCTCTCTCGTCATGTCTTTCTCGTCATGTCTCTCTCGTCATGGCTCTCGTCATGTCTCTCTCGTAATGGCTTTCTCGTAATGTCTCTCTCGTTTTGGCTCTCTCGTCATGTATCTCTCGTCATGTCTCTCTCGTCATGGCTTTCTCGTAATGTCTCTCTCGTAATAGCTCTCTTGTCATGTTTCTCTCGTCATGGCTCTCGTCATGTCTCTCTCGTCATGGCTCTTGTAATGGCTCTCTCGTCATATCTCTCTCGTTTTGGCTCTCTCGTCATGTCTCTCTCGTAATGGCTATCTCGTCATGGCTTTCGTAATGGCTCTCGTCATGTCTCTCTCGTAATGGCTTTCTCGTAATGTCTCTCTCGTTTTGGCTCTCTCGTCATGTATCTCTCGTCATGTCTCTCTCGTCATGTCTTTCTCGTAATGTCTCTCTCGTAATGGCTATCTCGTCATGGCTCTCGTAATGGCAATCTCGTCATGGCTCTCGTCATGTCTCTCTCGTCATGTCTTTCTCGTCATGTCTCTCTCGTCATGGCTCTCGTCATGTCTCTCTCGTAATGGCTTTCTCGTAATGTCTCTTTCGTTTTGGCTCTCTCGTCATGTATTTCTCGTCATGTCTCTCTCGTAATGGCTTTCTCGTAATGTCTCTCTCGTTTTGGCTCTCTCGTCATGTATCTCTCGTCATGTCTCTCTCGTCATGTCTTTCTCGTAATGTCTCTCTCGTAATGGCTTTCTCGTAATGTCTCTCACGTTTTGGCTCTCTCGTCATGTCTCTCTCGTCATGGCTCTCGTAATGGCTCTCTCGTCATGTTTCTCTCGTCATGGCTCTCGTCATGTCTCTCTCGTAATGGCTTTCTCGTAATGTCTCTCTCGTTTTGGCTCTCTCGTCATGTATCTCTCGTCATGTCTCTCTCGTAATGGCTATCTCGTCATGGCTCTCGTAATGGCTCTCGTCATGTCTCTCTCGTAATGGCTATCTCGTCATGGCTCTCGTAATGGCTCTCGTCATATCTCTCTCGTTTTGGCTCTCTCGTCATGTCTCTCTCGTAATGGCTATCTCGTCATGGCTCTCGTAATGGCTCTCGTCATGTCTCTCTCGTAATGGCTTTCTCGTAATGTCTCTCTCGTTTTGGCTCTCTCGTCATGTATCTCTCGTCATGACTCTCTCGTCATGTATCTCTCGTCATGTCTCTCTCGTCATGGCTCTCGTAATGGCTCTCTCGTCATATCTCTCTCGTTTTGGCTCTCTCGTCATGTGTCTCTCGTAATGGCTATCTCGTCGTGGCTCTCGTAATGGCTCTCGTCATGGCTCTCTCGTCATGTATCTCTCGTCATGTCTCTCTCGTCATGTCTTTCTCGTAATGTCTCTCGTCATGTCTCTCTCGTAATGGCTTTCTCGTAATGTCTCTCTCGTTTTGGCTCTCTCGTCATGTATCTCTCGTCATGTCTCTCTCGTCATGTCTCTCTCGTAATGGCTATCTCGTCATGGCTCTCGTAATGGCTCTCGTCATGTCTCTCTCGTAATGGCTTTCTCGTAATGTCTCTCTCGTTTTGGCTCTCTTGTCATGTATCTCTCGTCATGTATCTCTCGTCATGTCTCTCTCGTCATATCTCTCTCGTTTTGGCTCTCTCGTCATGTCTCTCTCGTAATGGCTATCTCGTCATGGCTCTCGTAATGGCTCTCGTCATATCTCTCTCGTTTTGGCTCTCTCGTCATGTCTCTCTCGTAATGGCTCTCTCGTAATAACTCTCTCGTCATGGCTCTCGTAATGGCTCTCGTCATGTCTCTCTCGTAATGGCTTTCTCGTAATGTCTCTCTCGTTTTGGCTCTCTCGTCATGTATCTCTCGTCATGTCTCTCTCGTCATGTCTTTCTCGTAATGTCTCTCTCGTAATGGCTATCTCGTCATGGCTCTCGTAATGGCTTTCTCGTCATGTCTCTCTCGTCATGGCTCTCGTCATGTCTCTCTCGTAATGGCTTTCTCGTAATGTCTTTCTCGTCATGTCTCTCTCGTCATGGCTCTCGTCATGTCTCTCTCGTAATGGCTTTCTCGTAATGTCTCTTTCGTTTTGGCTCTCTCGTCATGTATCTCTCGTCATGTCTCTCTCGTCATGGCTTTCTCGTAATGTCTCTCTCGTTTTGGCTCTCTCGTCATGTATCTCTCGTCATGTCTCTCTCGTCATGGCTTTCTCGTAATGGCTTTCTCGTAATGTATCTCTCGTCATGTATCTCTCGTCATGTCTCTCTCGTCATGGCTTTCTCGTAATGGCTTTCTCGTAATGTATCTCTCGTCATGTATCTCTCGTCATGTCTCTCTCGTCATGTCTTTCTCGTAATGTCTCTCTCGTAATGGCTTTCTCGTAATGTCTCTCTCGTTTTGGCTCTCTCGTCATGTATCTCTCGTCATGTATCTCTCGTCATGTCTCTCTCGTCATGGCTCTCGTAATGGCTCTCTCGTCATATCTCTCTCGTTTTGGCTCTCTCGTCATGTCTCTCTCGTAATGGCCTTCTCGTCATGGCTCTCGTAATGGCTCTCGTCATGGCTCTCTCGTCATGTATCTCTCGTCATGTCTCTCTCGTCATGTCTTTCTCGTAATGTCTCTCTCGTAATGGCTTTCTCGTAATGTCTCTCTCGTAATGGCTATCTCGTCATGGCGCTCGTAATGGCTCTCGTCATGTCTCTCTCGTAATGGCTTTCTCGTAATGTCTCTCTCGTTTTGGCTCTCTCGTCATGTATCTCTCGTCATGTCTCTCTCGTCATGTCTTTCTCGTAATGTCTCTCTCGTAATGGCTTTCTCGTAATGTCTCTCTCGTTTTGGCTCTCTCGTCATTTCTCTCTCGTCATGGCTCTCGTAATGGCTCTCTCGTCATGTTTCTCTCGTCATGGCTCTCGTCATGTCTCTCTCGTAATGGCTTTCTCGTAATGTCTCTCTCGTTTTGGCTCTCTCGTCATGTATCTCTCGTCATGTCTCTCTCGTAATGGCTATCTCGTCATGGCTCTCGTAATGGCTCTCGTCATGTCTCTCTCGTAATGGCTTTCTCGTAATGTCTCTCTCGTTTTGGCTCTCTCGTCATGTATCTCTCGTCATGTCTCTCTCGTCATGGCTTTCTCGTAATGTCTCTCTCGTTTTGGCTCTCTCGTCATGTATCTCTCGTCATGTCTCTCTCGTCATGTCTTTCTCGTCATGTCTCTCTCGTAATGGCTCTCGTCATGTCTCTCTCGTAATGGCTTTCTCGTAATGTCTCTCTCGTTTTGGCTCTCTCGTAATGTATCTCTCGTCATTGTCTCTCTCGTCACGTCTTTCTCGTAATGTCTCTCTCGTAATGGCTTTCTCGTAATGTCTCTCTCGTAATGGCTATCTCGTCATGGCTCTCGTAATGGCTATCTCGTCATGGCTCTCGTCGTGTCTCTCTCGTCATGTCTTTCTCGTCATGTCTCTCTCGTCATGGCTCTCGTCATGTCTCTCTCGTAAATGCTTTCTCGTAATGTCTCTCTCGTTTTGGCTCTCTCGTCATGTATCTCTCGTCATGTCTCTCTCGTAATTGCTATCTCGTCATGGCTCTCGTAATGGCTCTCGTCATGTCTCTCTCGTCATGTCTTTCTCGTAATGTCTCTCGTCATGCCTCTCTTGTAATGGCTTTCTCGTAATGTCTCTCTCGTTTTGGCTCTCTCGTCATGTATCTCTCGTCATGTCTCTCTCGTCATGTCTTTCTCGTAATGTCTCTCTCGTAATGGCTATCTCGTCATGGCTCTCGTAATGGCAATCTCGTCATGGCTCTCGTCATGTCTCTCTCGTCATGTCTTTCTCGTCATGTCTCTCTCGTCATGGCTCTCGTCATGTCTCTCTCGTAATGGCTTTCTCGTAATGTCTCTTTCGTTTTGGCTCTCTCGTCATGTATCTCTCGTCATGTCTCTCTCGTCATGGCTTTCTCGTAATGTCTCTCTCGTAATGGCTCTCTCGTCATGTTTCTCTCGTCATGGCTCTCGTCATGTCTCTCTCGTAATGGCTTTCTCGTAATGTATCTCTCGTCATGTATCTCTCGTTATGTCTCTCTCGTCATGTATCTCTCGTCATGTCTCTCTCGTAATGGCTTTCTCGTAATGTCTCTCTCGTTTTTGCTCTGTCGTCATGTCTCTCTCGTAATGGCTATCTCGTCATGGCTCTCGTAATGGCTCTCGTCATGTGTATCTCGTAATGGCTTTCTCGTAATGTCTCTCTCGTTTTGGCTCTCTCGTCATGTATCTCTCGTCATGTCTCTCTCGTCATGTATCTCTCGTCATGTATCTCTCGTCATGTCTCTCTTGTCATGTCTTTCTCGTAATGTCTCTCTCGTCATGGCTCTCGTAATGGCTCTCGTCATGTGTATCTCGTAATGGCTTTCTCGTAATGTCTCTCTCGTTTTGGCTCTCTCGTCATGTATCTCTCGTCATGTCTCTCTCGTCATGTATCTCTCGTCATGTATCTCTCGTCATGTCTCTCTTGTCATGTCTTTCTCGTAATGTCTCTCTCGTAATGGCTTTCTCGTAATGTCTCTCTCGTTTTTGCTCTCTCGTCATGTCTCTCTCGTCATGGCTCTCGTAATGGCTCTCTCGTCATATCTCTCTCGTTTTGGCTCTCTCGTCATGTCTCTCTCGTCATGGCTCTCGTCATGTCTCTCTCGTAATGTCTTTCTCGTCATGTCTCTCTCGTCATGGCTCTCGTCATGTCTCTCTCGTAATGGCTTTCTCGTAATGTCTCTCTCGTTTTGGCTCTCTCGTCATGTATTTCTCGTCATGTCTCTCTCGTAATTGCTATCTCGTAATGTCTCTCTCGTAATGGCTCTCTCGTCATGTTTCTCTCGTCATGGCTCTCTCGTCATGTTTCTCTCGTCATGGCTCTCGTCATGTCTCTCACGTAATGGCTTTCTCGTAATGTATCTCTCGTCATGTATCTCTCGTCATGTCTCTCTCGTCATGTATCTCTCGTCATGTCTCTCTCGTAATGGCTTTCTCGTAATGTCTCTCTCGTTTTTGCTCTCTCGTCATGTCTCTCTCCTAATGGCTATCTCGTCATGGCTCTCGTAATGGCTCTCGTCATGTCTCTCTCGTAATGGCTTTCTCGTAATGTCTCTCTCGTTTTGGCTCTCTTGTCATGTATCTCTCGTCATGTATCTCTCGTCATGTCTCTCTCGTCATATCTCTCTCGTTTTGGCTCTCTCGTCATGTCTCTCTCGTAATGGCTATCTCGTCATGGCTCTCGTAATGGCTCTCGTCATATCTCTCTCGTTTTGGCTCTCTCGTCATGTCTCTCTCGTAATGGCTATCTCGTCATGGCTCTCGTAATGGCTCTCGTCATGTCTCTCTCGTAATGGCTTTCTCGTAATGTCTCTCTCGTTTTGGCTCTCTCGTCATGTATCTCTCGTCATGTCTCTCTCGTCATGTATCTCTCGTCATGTATCTCTCGTCATGTCTCTCTCGTCATGGCTCTCGTAATGGCTCTCTCGTCATATCTCTCTCGTTTTGGCTCTCTCGTCATGTGTCTCTCGTAATGGCTATCTCGTCGTGGCTCTCGTAATGGCTCTCGTCATGGCTCTCTCGTCATGTATCTCTCGTCATGTCTCTCTCGTCATGTCTTTCTCGTAATGTCTCTCGTCATGTCTCTCTCGTAATGGCTTTCTCGTAATGTCTCTCTCGTTTTGGCTCTCTTGTCATGTATCTCTCGTCATGTATCTCTCGTCATGTCTCTCTCGTCATATCTCTCTCGTTTTGGCTCTCTCGTCATGTCTCTCTCGTAATGGCTATCTCGTCATGGCTCTCGTAATGGCTCTCGTCATATCTCTCTCGTTTTGGCTCTCTCGTCATGTCTCTCTCGTAATGGCTATCTCGTCATGGCTCTCGTAATGGCTCTCGTCATGTCTCTCTCGTAATGGCTTTCTCGTAATGTCTCTCTCGTTTTGGCTCTCTCGTCATGTATCTCTCGTCATGTCTCTCTCGTCATGTATCTCTCGTCATGTATCTCTCGTCATGTCTCTCTCGTCATGGCTCTCGTAATGGCTCTCTCGTCATATCTCTCTCGTTTTGGCTCTCTCGTCATGTGTCTCTCGTAATGGCTATCTCGTCGTGGCTCTCGTAATGGCTCTCGTCATGGCTCTCTCGTCATGTATCTCTCGTCATGTCTCTCTCGTCATGTCTTTCTCGTAATGTCTCTCGTCATGTCTCTCTCGTAATGGCTTTCTCGTAATGTCTCTCTCGTTTTGGCTCTCTCGTCATGTATCTCTCGTCATGTCTCTCTCGTCATGTCTTTCTCGTAATGTCTCTCTCGTAATGGCTATCTCGTCATGGCTCTCGTAATGGCTATCTCGTCATGGCTCTCGTAATGGCAATCTCGTCATGGCTTTCTCGTCATGTCTCTCTCGTCATGGCTCTCGTCATGTCTCTCTCGTAATGGCTTTCTCGTAATGTCTCTTTCGTTTTGGCTCTCTCGTCATGTATCTCTCGTCATGTCTCTCTCGTCATGGCTTTCTCGTAATGTCTCTCTCGTTTTGGCTCTCTCGTCATGTATCTCTCGTCATGTCTCTCTCGTCATGGCTTTCTCGTAATGGCTTTCTCGTAATGTATCTCTCGTCATGTATCTCTCGTCATGTCTCTCTCGTCATGGCTTTCTCGTAATGGCTTTCTCGTAATGTATCTCTCGTCATGTATCTCTCGTCATGTCTCTCTCGTCATGTCTTTCTCGTAATGTCTCTCTCGTAATGGCTTTCTCGTAATGTCTCTCTCGTTTTGGCTCTCTCGTCATGTATCTCTCGTCATGTATCTCTCGTCATGTCTCTCTCGTCATGGCTCTCGTAATGGCTCTCTCGTCATATCTCTCTCGTTTTGGCTCTCTCGTCATGTCTCTCTCGTAATGGCCTTCTCGTCATGGCTCTCGTAATGGCTCTCGTCATGGCTCTCTCGTCATGTATCTCTCGTCATGTCTCTCTCGTCATGTCTTTCTCGTAATGTCTCTCTCGTAATGGCTTTCTCGTAATGTCTCTCTCGTAATGGCTATCTCGTCATGGCGCTCGTAATGGCTCTCGTCATGTCTCTCTCGTAATGGCTTTCTCGTAATGTCTCTCTCGTTTTGGCTCTCTCGTCATGTATCTCTCGTCATGTCTCTCTCGTCATGTCTTTCTCGTAATGTCTCTCTCGTAATGGCTTTCTCGTAATGTCTCTCTCGTTTTGGCTCTCTCGTCATTTCTCTCTCGTCATGGCTCTCGTAATGGCTCTCTCGTCATGTTTCTCTCGTCATGGCTCTCGTCATGTCTCTCTCGTAATGGCTTTCTCGTAATGTCTCTCTCGTTTTGGCTCTCTCGTCATGTATCTCTCGTCATGTCTCTCTCGTAATGGCTATCTCGTCATGGCTCTCGTAATGGCTCTCGTCATGTCTCTCTCGTAATGGCTTTCTCGTAATGTCTCTCTCGTTTTGGCTCTCTCGTCATGTATCTCTCGTCATGTCTCTCTCGTCATGGCTTTCTCGTAATGTCTCTCTCGTTTTGGCTCTCTCGTCATGTATCTCTCGTCATGTCTCTCTCGTCATGTCTTTCTCGTCATGTCTCTCTCGTAATGGCTCTCGTCATGTCTCTCTCGTAATGGCTTTCTCGTAATGTCTCTCTCGTTTTGGCTCTCTCGTCATGTATCTCTCGTCATTGTCTCTCTCGTCACGTCTTTCTCGTAATGTCTCTCTCGTAATGGCTTTCTCGTAATGTCTCTCTCGTAATGGCTATCTCGTCATGGCTCTCGTAATGGCTATCTCGTCATGGCTCTCGTCGTGTCTCTCTCGTCATGTCTTTCTCGTCATGTCTCTCTCGTCATGGCTCTCGTCATGTCTCTCTCGTAAATGCTTTCTCGTAATGTCTCTCTCGTTTTGGCTCTCTCGTCATGTATCTCTCGTCATGTCTCTCTCGTAATTGCTATCTCGTCATGGCTCTCGTAATGGCTCTCGTCATGTCTCTCTCGTCATGTCTTTCTCGTAATGTCTCTCGTCATGCCTCTCTTGTAATGGCTTTCTCGTAATGTCTCTCTCGTTTTGGCTCTCTCGTCATGTATCTCTCGTCATGTCTCTCTCGTCATGTCTTTCTCGTAATGTCTCTCTCGTAATGGCTATCTCGTCATGGCTCTCGTAATGGCAATCTCGTCATGGCTCTCGTCATGTCTCTCTCGTCATGTCTTTCTCGTCATGTCTCTCTCGTCATGGCTCTCGTCATGTCTCTCTCGTAATGGCTTTCTCGTAATGTCTCTTTCGTTTTGGCTCTCTCGTCATGTATCTCTCGTCATGTCTCTCTCGTCATGGCTTTCTCGTAATGTCTCTCTCGTAATGGCTCTCTCGTCATGTTTCTCTCGTCATGGCTCTCGTCATGTCTCTCTCGTAATGGCTTTCTCGTAATGTATCTCTCGTCATGTATCTCTCGTTATGTCTCTCTCGTCATGTATCTCTCGTCATGTCTCTCTCGTAATGGCTTTCTCGTAATGTCTCTCTCGTTTTTGCTCTGTCGTCATGTCTCTCTCGTAATGGCTATCTCGTCATGGCTCTCGTAATGGCTCTCGTCATGTGTATCTCGTAATGGCTTTCTCGTAATGTCTCTCTCGTTTTGGCTCTCTCGTCATGTATCTCTCGTCATGTCTCTCTCGTCATGTATCTCTCGTCATGTATCTCTCGTCATGTCTCTCTTGTCATGTCTTTCTCGTAATGTCTCTCTCGTCATGGCTCTCGTAATGGCTCTCGTCATGTGTATCTCGTAATGGCTTTCTCGTAATGTCTCTCTCGTTTTGGCTCTCTCGTCATGTATCTCTCGTCATGTCTCTCTCGTCATGTATCTCTCGTCATGTATCTCTCGTCATGTCTCTCTTGTCATGTCTTTCTCGTAATGTCTCTCTCGTAATGGCTTTCTCGTAATGTCTCTCTCGTTTTTGCTCTCTCGTCATGTCTCTCTCGTCATGGCTCTCGTAATGGCTCTCTCGTCATATCTCTCTCGTTTTGGCTCTCTCGTCATGTCTCTCTCGTCATGGCTCTCGTCATGTCTCTCTCGTAATGTCTTTCTCGTCATGTCTCTCTCGTCATGGCTCTCGTCATGTCTCTCTCGTAATGGCTTTCTCGTAATGTCTCTCTCGTTTTGGCTCTCTCGTCATGTATTTCTCGTCATGTCTCTCTCGTAATTGCTATCTCGTAATGTCTCTCTCGTAATGGCTCTCTCGTCATGTTTCTCTCGTCATGGCTCTCTCGTCATGTTTCTCTCGTCATGGCTCTCGTCATGTCTCTCACGTAATGGCTTTCTCGTAATGTATCTCTCGTCATGTATCTCTCGTCATGTCTCTCTCGTCATGTATCTCTCGTCATGTCTCTCTCGTAATGGCTTTCTCGTAATGTCTCTCTCGTTTTTGCTCTCTCGTCATGTCTCTCTCGTAATGGCTATCTCGTCATGGCTCTCGTAATGGCTCTCGTCATGTCTCTCTCGTAATGGCTTTCTCGTAATGTCTCTCTCGTTTTGGCTCTCTTGTCATGTATCTCTCGTCATGTATCTCTCGTCATGTCTCTCTCGTCATATCTCTCTCGTTTTGGCTCTCTCGTCATGTCTCTCTCGTAATGGCTATCTCGTCATGGCTCTCGTAATGGCTCTCGTCATATCTCTCTCGTTTTGGCTCTCTCGTCATGTCTCTCTCGTAATGGCTATCTCGTCATGGCTCTCGTAATGGCTCTCGTCATGTCTCTCTCGTAATGGCTTTCTCGTAATGTCTCTCTCGTTTTGGCTCTCTCGTCATGTATCTCTCGTCATGTCTCTCTCGTCATGTATCTCTCGTCATGTATCTCTCGTCATGTCTCTCTCGTCATGGCTCTCGTAATGGCTCTCTCGTCATATCTCTCTCGTTTTGGCTCTCTCGTCATGTGTCTCTCGTAATGGCTATCTCGTCGTGGCTCTCGTAATGGCTCTCGTCATGGCTCTCTCGTCATGTATCTCTCGTCATGTCTCTCTCGTCATGTCTTTCTCGTAATGTCTCTCGTCATGTCTCTCTCGTAATGGCTTTCTCGTAATGTCTCTCTCGTTTTGGCTCTCTCGTCATGTATCTCTCGTCATGTCTCTCTCGTCATGTCTCTCTCGTAATGGCTATCTCGTCATGGCTCTCGTAATGGCTCTCGTCATGTCTCTCTCGTAATGGCTTTCTCGTAATGTCTCTCTCGTTTTGGCTCTCTTGTCATGTATCTCTCGTCATGTATCTCTCGTCATGTCTCTCTCGTCATATCTCTCTCGTTTTGGCTCTCTCGTCATGTCTCTCTCGTAATGGCTATCTCGTCATGGCTCTCGTAATGGCTCTCGTCATATCTCTCTCGTTTTGGCTCTCTCGTCATGTCTCTCTCGTAATGGCTATCTCGTCATGGCTCTCGTAATGGCTCTCGTCATGTCTCTCTCGTAATGGCTTTCTCGTAATGTCTCTCTCGTTTTGGCTCTCTCGTCATGTATCTCTCGTCATGTCTCTCTCGTCATGTATCTCTCGTCATGTATCTCTCGTCATGTCTCTCTCGTCATGGCTCTCGTAATGGCTCTCTCGTCATATCTCTCTCGTTTTGGCTCTCTCGTCATGTGTCTCTCGTAATGGCTATCTCGTCGTGGCTCTCGTAATGGCTCTCGTCATGGCTCTCTCGTCATGTATCTCTCGTCATGTCTCTCTCGTCATGTCTTTCTCGTAATGTCTCTCGTCATGTCTCTCTCGTAATGGCTTTCTCGTAATGTCTCTCTCGTTTTGGCTCTCTCGTCATGTATCTCTCGTCATGTCTCTCTCGTCATGTCTTTCTCGTAATGTCTCTCTCGTAATGGCTATCTCGTCATGGCTCTCGTAATGGCTATCTCGTCATGGCTCTCGTAATGGCAATCTCGTCATGGCTTTCTCGTCATGTCTCTCTCGTCATGGCTCTCGTCATGTCTCTCTCGTAATGGCTTTCTCGTAATGTCTCTTTCGTTTTGGCTCTCTCGTCATGTATCTCTCGTCATGTCTCTCTCGTCATGGCTTTCTCGTAATGTCTCTCTCGTTTTGGCTCTCTCGTCATGTATCTCTCGTCATGTCTCTCTCGTCATGGCTTTCTCGTAATGGCTTTCTCGTAATGTATCTCTCGTCATGTATCTCTCGTAATGGCTCTCTCGTCATGTCTTTCTCGTAATGTCTCTCTCGTAATGGCTTTCTCGTAATGTCTCTCTCGTTTTGGCTCTCTCGTCATGTATCTCTCGTCATGTATCTCTCGTCATGTCTCTCTCGTCATGGCTCTCGTAATGGCTCTCTCGTCATATCTCTCTCGTTTTGGCTCTCTCGTCATATCTCTCTCGTTTTGGCTCTCTCGTCATGTCTCTCTCGTAATGGCTATCTCGTCATGGCTCTCGTAATGGCTCTCGTCATGGCTCTCTCGTCATGTATCTCTCGTCATGTCTCTCTCGTCATGTCTTTCTCGTAATGTCTCTCTCGTAATGGCTTTCTCGTAATGTCTCTCTCGTAATGGCTATCTCGTCATGGCTCTAGTAATGGCTCTCGTCATGTCTCTCTCGTAATGGCTTTCTCGTAATGTCTCTCTCGTTTTGGCTCTCTCGTCATGTATCTCTCGTCATGTCTCTCTCGTCATGTCTTTCTCGTAATGTCTCTCTCGTAATGGCTTTCTCGTAATGTCTCTCTCGTTTTGGCTCTCTCGTCATGTCTCTCTCTTCATGGCTCTCGTAATGGCTCTCTCGTCATATCTCTCTCGTTTTGGCTCTCTCGTCATGTCTCTCTCGTCATGGCTCTCGTAATGTCTCTCTCGTAATGGCTATCTCGTCATGGCTCTCGTACGTAATGGCAATCTCGTCATGGCTCTCGTCATGTCTCTCTCGTCATGTCTTTCTCGTCATGTCTCTCTCGTCATGGCTCTCGTCATGTCTCTCTCGTAATGGCTTTCTCGTAATGTCTCTTTCGTTTTGGCTCTCTCGTCATGTATCTCTCGTCATGTCTCTCTCGTCATGGCTTTCTCGTAATGTCTCTCTCGTTTTGGCTCTCTCGTCATGTATCTCTCGTCATGTCTCTCTCGTCATGGCTTTCTCGTAATGGCTTTCTCGTAATGTATCTCTCGTCATGTATCTCTCGTCATGTCTCTCTCGTCATGTCTTTCTCGTAATGTCTCTCTCGTAATGGCTTTCTCGTAATGTCTCTCTCGTTTTGGCTCTCTCGTCATGTATCTCTCGTCATGTATCTCTCGTCATGTATCTCTCGTCATGTCTCTCTCGTCATGTCTCTCTCGTAATTGCTATCTCGTAATGTCTCTCTCGTAATGGCTCTCTCGTCATGTTTCTCTCGTCATGGCTCTCTCGTCATGTTTCTCTCGTCATGGCTCTCGTCATGTCTCTCACGTAATGGCTTTCTCGTAATGTATCTCTCGTCATGTATCTCTCGTCATGTCTCTCTCGTCATGTATCTCTCGTCATGTCTCTCTCGTAATGGCTTTCTCGTAATGTCTCTCTCGTTTTTGCTCTCTCGTCATGTCTCTCTCGTAATGGCTATCTCGTCATGGCTCTCGTAATGGCTCTCGTCATGTCTCTCTCGTAATGGCTTTCTCGTAATGTCTCTCTCGTTTTGGCTCTCTTGTCATGTATCTCTCGTCATGTATCTCTCGTCATGTCTCTCTCGTCATATCTCTCTCGTTTTGGCTCTCTCGTCATGTCTCTCTCGTAATGGCTATCTCGTCATGGCTCTCGTAATGGCTCTCGTCATATCTCTCTCGTTTTGGCTCTCTCGTCATGTCTCTCTCGTAATGGCTATCTCGTCATGGCTCTCGTAATGGCTCTCGTCATGTCTCTCTCGTAATGGCTTTCTCGTAATGTCTCTCTCGTTTTGGCTCTCTCGTCATGTATCTCTCGTCATGTCTCTCTCGTCATGTATCTCTCGTCATGTATCTCTCGTCATGTCTCTCTCGTCATGGCTCTCGTAATGGCTCTCTCGTCATATCTCTCTCGTTTTGGCTCTCTCGTCATGTGTCTCTCGTAATGGCTATCTCGTCGTGGCTCTCGTAATGGCTCTCGTCATGGCTCTCTCGTCATGTATCTCTCGTCATGTCTCTCTCGTCATGTCTTTCTCGTAATGTCTCTCGTCATGTCTCTCTCGTAATGGCTTTCTCGTAATGTCTCTCTCGTTTTGGCTCTCTCGTCATGTATCTCTCGTCATGTCTCTCTCGTCATGTCTCTCTCGTAATGGATATCTCGTCATGGCTCTCGTAATGGCTCTCGTCATGTCTCTCTCGTAATGGCTTTCTCGTAATGTCTCTCTCGTTTTGGCTCTCTTGTCATGTATCTCTCGTCATGTATCTCTCGTCATGTCTCTCTCGTCATATCTCTCTCGTTTTGGCTCTCTCGTCATGTCTCTCTCGTAATGGCTATCTCGTCATGGCTCTCGTAATGGCTCTCGTCATATCTCTCTCGTTTTGGCTCTCTCGTCATGTCTCTCTCGTAATGGCTATCTCGTCATGGCTCTCGTAATGGCTCTCGTCATGTCTCTCTCGTAATGGCTTTCTCGTAATGTCTCTCTCGTTTTGGCTCTCTCGTCATGTATCTCTCGTCATGTCTCTCTCGTCATGTATCTCTCGTCATGTATCTCTCGTCATGTCTCTCTCGTCATGGCTCTCGTAATGGCTCTCTCGTCATATCTCTCTCGTTTTGGCTCTCTCGTCATGTGTCTCTCGTAATGGCTATCTCGTCGTGGCTCTCGTAATGGCTCTCGTCATGGCTCTCTCGTCATGTATCTCTCGTCATGTCTCTCTCGTCATGTCTTTCTCGTAATGTCTCTCGTCATGTCTCTCTCGTAATGGCTTTCTCGTAATGTCTCTCTCGTTTTGGCTCTCTCGTCATGTATCTCTCGTCATGTCTCTCTCGTCATGTCTTTCTCGTAATGTCTCTCTCGTAATGGCTATCTCGTCA
This sequence comes from Strongylocentrotus droebachiensis, assembly GCA_035222895.1. Classification (NCBI taxonomy): domain Eukaryota; kingdom Metazoa; phylum Echinodermata; class Echinoidea; order Camarodonta; family Strongylocentrotidae; genus Strongylocentrotus; species Strongylocentrotus droebachiensis. The sequence continues at coordinate 240,351 of JAVYIG010001219.1, forward strand.
TGGCTCTCGTAATGGCTATCTCGTCATGGCTCTCGTAATGGCAATCTCGTCATGGCTTTCTCGTCATGTCTCTCTCGTCATGGCTCTCGTCATGTCTCTCTCGTAATGGCTTTCTCGTAATGTCTCTTTCGTTTTGGCTCTCTCGTCATGTATCTCTCGTCATGTCTCTCTCGTCATGGCTTTCTCGTAATGTCTCTCTCGTTTTGGCTCTCTCGTCATGTATCTCTCGTCATGTCTCTCTCGTCATGGCTTTCTCGTAATGGCTTTCTCGTAATGTATCTCTCGTCATGTATCTCTCGTAATGGCTTTCTCGTAATGGCTATCTCGTCATGGCTCTAGTAATGGCTCTCGTCATGTCTCTCTCGTAATGGCTTTCTCGTAATGTCTCTCTCGTTTTGGCTCTCTCGTCATGTATCTCTCGTCATGTCTCTCTCGTCATGTCTTTCTCGTAATGTCTCTCTCGTAATGGCTTTCTCGTAATGTCTCTCTCGTTTTGGCTCTCTCGTCATGTCTCTCTCTTCATGGCTCTCGTAATGGCTCTCTCGTCATATCTCTCTCGTTTTGGCTCTCTCGTCATGTCTCTCTCGTCATGGCTCTCGTAATGTCTCTCTCGTAATGGCTATCTCGTCATGGCTCTCGTACGTAATGGCAATCTCGTCATGGCTCTCGTCATGTCTCTCTCGTCATGTCTTTCTCGTCATGTCTCTCTCGTCATGGCTCTCGTCATGTCTCTCTCGTAATGGCTTTCTCGTAATGTCTCTTTCGTTTTGGCTCTCTCGTCATGTATCTCTCGTCATGTCTCTCTCGTCATGGCTTTCTCGTAATGTCTCTCTCGTTTTGGCTCTCTCGTCATGTATCTCTCGTCATGTCTCTCTCGTCATGGCTTTCTCGTAATGGCTTTCTCGTAATGTATCTCTCGTCATGTATCTCTCGTCATGTCTCTCTCGTCATGTCTTTCTCGTAATGTCTCTCTCGTAATGGCTTTCTCGTAATGTCTCTCTCGTTTTGGCTCTCTCGTCATGTATCTCTCGTAATGGCTCTCTCGTCATGTTTCTCTCGTCATGGCTCTCTCGTCATGTTTCTCTCGTCATGGCTCTCGTCATGTCTCTCACGTAATGGCTTTTTCGTAATGTATCTCTCGTCATGTATCTCTCGTCATGTCTCTCTCGTCATGTATCTCTCGTCATGTCTCTCTCGTAATGGCTTTCTCGTAATGTCTCTCTCGTTTTTGCTCTCTCGTCATGTCTCTCTCGTAATGGCTATCTCGTCATGGCTCTCGTAATGGCTCTCGTCATGTCTCTCTCGTAATGGCTTTCTCGTAATGTCTCTCTCGTTTTGGCTCTCTTGTCATGTATCTCTCGTCATGTATCTCTCGTCATGTCTCTCTCGTCATATCTCTCTCGTTTTGGCTCTCTCGTCATGTCTCTCTCGTAATGGCTATCTCGTCATGGCTCTCGTAATGGCTCTCGTCATATCTCTCTCGTTTTGGCTCTCTCGTCATGTCTCTCTCGTAATGGCTATCTCGTCATGGCTCTCGTAATGGCTCTCGTCATGTCTCTCTCGTAATGGCTTTCTCGTAATGTCTCTCTCGTTTTGGCTCTCTCGTCATGTATCTCTCGTCATGACTCTCTCGTCATGTATCTCTCGTCATGTATCTCTCGTCATGTCTCTCTCGTCATGGCTCTCGTAATGGCTCTCTCGTCATATCTCTCTCGTTTTGGCTCTCTCGTCATGTGTCTCTCGTAATGGCTATCTCGTCGTGGCTCTCGTAATGGCTCTCGTCATGGCTCTCTCGTCATGTATCTCTCGTCATGTCTCTCTCGTCATGTCTTTCTCGTAATGTCTCTCGTCATGTCTCTCTCGTAATGGCTTTCTCGTAATGTCTCTCTCGTTTTGGCTCTCTCGTCATGTATCTCTCGTCATGTCTCTCTCGTCATGTCTCTCTCGTAATGGCTATCTCGTCATGGCTCTCGTAATGGCTCTCGTCATGTCTCTCTCGTAATGGCTTTCTCGTAATGTCTCTCTCGTTTTGGCTCTCTTGTCATGTATCTCTCGTCATGTATCTCTCGTCATGTCTCTCTCGTCATATCTCTCTCGTTTTGGCTCTCTCGTCATGTCTCTCTCGTAATGGCTATCTCGTCATGGCTCTCGTAATGGCTCTCGTCATATCTCTCTCGTTTTGGCTCTCTCGTCATGTCTCTCTCGTAATGGCTATCTCGTCATGGCTCTCGTAATGGCTCTCGTCATGTCTCTCTCGTAATGGCTTTCTCGTAATGTCTCTCTCGTTTTGGCTCTCTCGTCATGTATCTCTCGTCATGTCTCTCTCGTCATGTATCTCTCGTCATGTATCTCTCGTCATGTCTCTCTCGTCATGGCTCTCGTAATGGCTCTCTCGTCATATCTCTCTCGTTTTGGCTCTCTCGTCATGTGTCTCTCGTAATGGCTATCTCGTCGTGGCTCTCGTAATGGCTCTCGTCATGGCTCTCTCGTCATGTATCTCTCGTCATGTCTCTCTCGTCATGTCTTTCTCGTAATGTCTCTCGTCATGTCTCTCTCGTCATGGCTTTCTCGTCATGTCTCTCTCGTCATGGCTCTCGTCATGTCTCTCTCGTAATGGCTTTCTCGTAATGTCTCCTTCGTTTTGGCTCTCTCGTCATGTATCTCTCGTCATGTCTCTCTCGTCATGGCTTTCTCGTAATGTCTCTCTCGTTTTGGCTCTCTCGTCATGTATCTCTCGTCATGTCTCTCTCGTCATGGCTTTCTCGTAATGGCTTTCTCGTAATGTATCTCTCGTCATGTATCTCTCGTAATGGCTCTCTCGTCATGTCTTTCTCGTAATGTCTCTCTCGTAATGGCTTTCTCGTAATGTCTCTCTCGTTTTGGCTCTCTCGTCATGTATCTCTCGTCATGTATCTCTCGTCATGTCTCTCTCGTCATGGCTCTCGTAATGGCTCTCTCGTCATATCTCTCTCGTTTTGGCTCTCTCGTCATATCTCTCTCGTTTTGGCTCTCTCGTCATGTCTCTCTCGTAATGGCTATCTCGTCATGGCTCTCGTAATGGCTCTCGTCATGGCTCTCTCGTCATGTATCTCTCGTCATGTCTCTCTCGTCATGTCTTTCTCGTAATGTCTCTCTCGTAATGGCTTTCTCGTAATGTCTCTCTCGTAATGGCTATCTCGTCATGGCTCTAGTAATGGCTCTCGTCATGTCTCTCTCGTAATGGCTTTCTCGTAATGTCTCTCTCGTTTTGGCTCTCTCGTCATGTATCTCTCGTCATGTCTCTCTCGTCATGTCTTTCTCGTAATGTCTCTCTCGTAATGGCTTTCTCGTAATGTCTCTCTCGTTTTGGCTCTCTCGTCATGTCTCTCTCTTCATGGCTCTCGTAATGGCTCTCTCGTCATATCTCTCTCGTTTTGGCTCTCTCGTCATGTCTCTCTCGTCATGGCTCTCGTAATGTCTCTCTCGTAATGGCTATCTCGTCATGGCTCTCGTACGTAATGGCAATCTCGTCATGGCTCTCGTCATGTCTCTCTCGTCATGTCTTTCTCGTCATGTCTCTCTCGTCATGGCTCTCGTCATGTCTCTCTCGTAATGGCTTTCTCGTAATGTCTCTTTCGTTTTGGCTCTCTCGTCATGTATCTCTCGTCATGTCTCTCTCGTCATGGCTTACTCGTAATGTCTCTCTCGTTTTGGCTCTCTCGTCATGTATCTCTCGTCATGTCTCTCTCGTCATGGCTTTCTCGTAATGGCTTTCTCGTAATGTATCTCTCGTCATGTATCTCTCGTCATGTCTCTCTCGTCATGTCTTTCTCGTAATGTCTCTCTCGTAATGGCTTTCTCGTAATGTCTCTCTCGTTTTGGCTCTCTCGTCATGTATCTCTCGTCATGTATCTCTCGTCATGTATCTCTCGTCATGTATCTCTCGTCATGTCTCTCTCGTCATGGCTCTCGTAATGGCTCTCTCGTCATATCTCTCTCGTTTTGGCTCTCTCGTCATGTGTCTCTCGTAATGGCTCTCGTCATGGCTCTCTCGTCATGTATCTCTCGTCATGTCTCTCTCGTCATGTATCTCTCGTCATGTCTCTCTCGTCATGTCTTTCTCGTCATGTCTCTCTCGTAATGGCTCTCGTCATGTCTCTCTCGTAATGGCTTTCTCGTAATGTCTCTCTCGTTTTGGCTCTCTCGTCATGTATCTCTCGTCATGTCTCTCTCGTCATGTCTTTCTCGTAATGTCTCTCTCGTAATGGCTCTCTCGTAATGTCTCTCTCGTAATGGCTATCTCGTCATGGCTCTCGTAATGGCTATCTCGTCATGGCTCTCGTCATGTCTCTCTCGTCATGTCTTTCTCGTCATGTCTCTCTCGTCATGGCTCTCGTCATGTCTCTCTCGTAATGGCTTTCTCGTAATGTCTCTCTCGTTTTGGCTCTCTCGTCATGTATCTCTCGTCATGTCTCTCTCGTAATTGCTATCTCGTCATGGCTCTCGTAATGGCTCTCGTCATGTCTCTCTCGTAATGGCTTTCTCGTAATGTCTCTCTCGTTTTGGCTCTCTCGTCATGTATCTCTCGTCATGTCTCTCTCGTCATGGCTTTCTCGTAATGTCTCTCTCGTAATAACTCTCTCGTCATGTTTCTCTCGTCATGGCTCTCGTCATGTCTCTCTCGTCATGTCTCTCGTAATGGCTCTCTCGTCATATCTCTCTCGTTTTGGCTCTCTCGTCATGTCTCTCTCGTCATGTCTTTCTCGTAATGTCTCTCTCGTAATGGCTATCTCGTCATGGCTCTCGTCATGTCTCTCTCGTAATGGCTTTCTCGTAATGTCTCTCTCGTTTTGGCTCTCTCGTCATGTATCTCTCGTCATGTCTCTCTCGTCATGGCTTTCTCGTAATGTCTCTCTCGTAATAACTCTCTCGTCATGGCTCTCGTAATGGCTCTCGTCATGTCTCTCTCGTAATGGCTTTCTCGTAATGTCTCTCTCGTTTTGGCTCTCTCGTCATGTATCTCTCGTCATGTCTCTCTCGTCATGTCTTTCTCGTAATGTCTCTCTCGTAATGGCTATCTCGTCATGGCTCTCGTAATGGCAATCTCGTCATGGCTCTCGTCATGTCTCTCTCGTCATGTCTTTCTCGTCATGTCTCTCTCGTCATGGCTCTCGTCATGTCTCTCTCGTAATGGCTTTCTCGTAATGTCTCTTTCGTTTTGGCTCTCTCGTCATGTATTTCTCGTCATGTCTCTCTCGTAATGGCTTTCTCGTAATGTCTCTCTCGTTTTGGCTCTCTCGTCATGTATCTCTCGTCATGTCTCTCTCGTCATGTCTTTCTCGTAATGTCTCTCTCGTAATGGCTTTCTCGTAATGTCTCTCTCGTTTTGGCTCTCTCGTCATGTCTCTCTCGTCATGGCTCTCGTAATGGCTCTCTCGTCATATCTCTCTCGTTTTGGCTCTCTCGTCATGTCTCTCTCGTCATGGCTCTCGTAATGTCTCTCTCGTAATGGCTATCTCGTCATGGCTCTCGTAATGGCAATCTCGTCATGGCTCTCGTCATGTCTCTCTCGTCATGTCTTTCTCGTCATGTCTCTCTCGTCATGGCTCTCGTCATGTCTCTCTCGTAATGGCTTTCTCGTAATGTCTCTTTCGTTTTGGCTCTCTCGTCATGTATCTCTCGTCATGTCTCTCTCGTCATGGCTTTCTCGTAATGTCTCTCTCGTTTTGGCTCTCTCGTCATGTATCTCTCGTCATGTCTCTCTCGTCATGGCTTTCTCGTAATGGCTTTCTCGTAATGTATCTCTCGTCATGTATCTCTCGTCATGTCTCTCTCGTCATGTCTTTCTCGTAATGTCTCTCTCCTAATGGCTTTCTCGTAATGTCTCTCTCGTTTTGGCTCTCTCGTCATGTATCTCTCGTCATGTATCTCTCGTCATGTATCTCTCGTCATGTCTCTCTCGTCATGGCTCTCGTAATGGCTCTCTCGTCATATCTCTCTCGTTTTGGCTCTCTCGTCATGTGTCTCTCGTAATGGCTCTCGTCATGGCTCTCTCGTCATGTATCTCTCGTCATGTCTCTCTCGTCATGTATCTCTCGTCATGTCTCTCTCGTCATGTCTTTCTCGTCATGTCTCTCTCGTAATGGCTCTCGTCATGTCTCTCTCGTAATGGCTTTCTCGTAATGTCTCTCTCGTTTTGGCTCTCTCGTCATGTATCTCTCGTCATGGCTCTCTCGTCATGTATCTCTCGTCATGTCTCTCTCGTCATGTATCTCTCGTCATGTCTCTCTCGTCATGTCTTTCTCGTCATGTCTCTCTCGTAATGGCTCTCGTCATGTCTCTCTCGTCACGTCTTTCTCGTAATGTCTCTCTCGTAATGGCTTTCTCGTAATGTCTCTCTCGTAATGGCTATCTCGTCATGGCTCTCGTAATGGCTATCTCGTCATGGCTCTCGTCATGTCTCTCTCGTCATGTCTTTCTCGTCATGTCTCTCTCGTCATGGCTCTCGTCATGTCTCTCTCGTAATGGCTTTCTCGTAATTTCTCTCTCGTTTTGGCTCTCTCGTCATGTATCTCTCGTCATGTATCTCTCGTCATGTCTCTCTCGTCATGTATCTCTCGTCATGTCTCTCTCGTCATGTCTTTCTCGTCATGTCTCTCTCGTAATGGCTCTCGTCATGTCTCTCTCGTAATGGCTTTCTCGTAATGTCTCTCTCGTTTTGGCTCTCTCGTCATGTATCTTTCGTCATGTCTCTCTCGTCACGTCTTTCTCGTAAAGTCTCTCTCGTAATGGCTTTCTCGTAATGTCTCTCTCGTAATGGCTATCTCGTCATGGCTCTCGTAATGGCTATCTCGTCATGGCTCTCGTCATGTCTCTCTCGTCATGTCTTTCTCGTCATGTCTCTCTCGTCATGGCTCTCGTCATGTCTCTCTCGTAATGGCTTTCTCGTAATGTCTCTCTCGTTTTGGCTCTCTCGTCATGTATCTCTCGTCATGTCTCTCTCGTCATGGCTTTCTCGTAATGTCTCTCTCGTAATAGCTCTCTTGTCATGTTTCTCTCGTCATGGCTCTCGTCATGTCTCTCTCGTCATGGCTCTTGTAATGGCTCTCTCGTCATATCTCTCTCGTTTTGGCTCTCTCGTCATGTCTCTCTCGTAATGGCTTTCTCGTAATGTCTCTCTCGTTTTGGCTCTCTCGTCATGTATCTCTCGTCATGTATCTCTCGTCATGTATCTCTCGTCATGTCTCTCTCGTCATGTCTCTCTCGTAATTGCTATCTCGTAATGTCTCTCTCGTAATGGCTCTCTCGTCATGTTTCTCTCGTCATGGCTCTCTCGTCATGTTTCTCTCGTCATGGCTCTCGTCATGTCTCTCACGTAATGGCTTTTTCGTAATGTATCTCTCGTCATGTATCTCTCGTCATGTCTCTCTCGTCATGTATCTCTCGTCATGTCTCTCTCGTAATGGCTTTCTCGTAATGTCTCTCTCGTTTTTGCTCTCTCGTCATGTCTCTCTCGTAATGGCTATCTCGTCATGGCTCTCGTAATGGCTCTCGTCATGTCTCTCTCGTAATGGCTTTCTCGTAATGTCTCTCTCGTTTTGGCTCTCTTGTCATGTATCTCTCGTCATGTATCTCTCGTCATGTCTCTCTCGTCATATCTCTCTCGTTTTGGCTCTCTCGTCATGTCTCTCTCGTAATGGCTATCTCGTCATGGCTCTCGTAATGGCTCTCGTCATATCTCTCTCGTTTTGGCTCTCTCGTCATGTCTCTCTCGTAATGGCTATCTCGTCATGGCTCTCGTAATGGCTCTCGTCATGTCTCTCTCGTAATGGCTTTCTCGTAATGTCTCTCTCGTTTTGGCTCTCTCGTCATGTATCTCTCGTCATGACTCTCTCGTCATGTATCTCTCGTCATGTCTCTCTCGTCATGGCTCTCGTAATGGCTCTCTCGTCATATCTCTCTCGTTTTGGCTCTCTCGTCATGTGTCTCTCGTAATGGCTATCTCGTCGTGGCTCTCGTAATGGCTCTCGTCATGGCTCTCTCGTCATGTATCTCTCGTCATGTCTCTCTCGTCATGTCTTTCTCGTAATGTCTCTCGTCATGTCTCTCTCGTAATGGCTTTCTCGTAATGTCTCTCTCGTTTTGGCTCTCTCGTCATGTATCTCTCGTCATGTCTCTCTCGTCATGTCTCTCTCGTAATGGCTATCTCGTCATGGCTCTCGTAATGGCTCTCGTCATGTCTCTCTCGTAATGGCTTTCTCGTAATGTCTCTCTCGTTTTGGCTCTCTTGTCATGTATCTCTCGTCATGTATCTCTCGTCATGTCTCTCTCGTCATATCTCTCTCGTTTTGGCTCTCTCGTCATGTCTCTCTCGTAATGGCTATCTCGTCATGGCTCTCGTAATGGCTCTCGTCATATCTCTCTCGTTTTGGCTCTCTCGTCATGTCTCTCTCGTAATGGCTATCTCGTCATGGCTCTCGTAATGGCTCTCGTCATGTCTCTCTCGTAATGGCTTTCTCGTAATGTCTCTCTCGTTTTGGCTCTCTCGTCATGTATCTCTCGTCATGTCTCTCTCGTCATGTATCTCTCGTCATGTATCTCTCGTCATGTCTCTCTCGTCATGGCTCTCGTAATGGCTCTCTCGTCATATCTCTCTCGTTTTGGCTCTCTCGTCATGTGTCTCTCGTAATGGCTATCTCGTCGTGGCTCTCGTAATGGCTCTCGTCATGGCTCTCTCGTCATGTATCTCTCGTCATGTCTCTCTCGTCATGTCTTTCTCGTAATGTCTCTCGTCATGTCTCTCTCGTCATGGCTTTCTCGTCATGTCTCTCTCGTCATGGCTCTCGTCATGTCTCTCTCGTAATGGCTTTCTCGTAATGTCTCTTTCGTTTTGGCTCTCTCGTCATGTATCTCTCGTCATGTCTCTCTCGTCATGGCTTTCTCGTAATGTCTCTCTCGTTTTGGCTCTCTCGTCATGTATCTCTCGTCATGTCTCTCTCGTCATGGCTTTCTCGTAATGGCTTTCTCGTAATGTATCTCTCGTCATGTATCTCTCGTAATGGCTCTCTCGTCATGTCTTTCTCGTAATGTCTCTCTCGTAATGGCTTTCTCGTAATGTCTCTCTCGTTTTGGCTCTCTCGTCATGTATCTCTCGTCATGTATCTCTCGTCATGTCTCTCTCGTCATGGCTCTCGTAATGGCTCTCTCGTCATATCTCTCTCGTTTTGGCTCTCTCGTCATATCTCTCTCGTTTTGGCTCTCTCGTCATGTCTCTCTCGTAATGGCTATCTCGTCATGGCTCTCGTAATGGCTCTCGTCATGGCTCTCTCGTCATGTATCTCTCGTCATGTCTCTCTCGTCATGTCTTTCTCGTAATGTCTCTCTCGTAATGGCTTTCTCGTAATGTCTCTCTCGTAATGGCTATCTCGTCATGGCTCTAGTAATGGCTCTCGTCATGTCTCTCTCGTAATGGCTTTCTCGTAATGTCTCTCTCGTTTTGGCTCTCTCGTCATGTATCTCTCGTCATGTCTCTCTCGTCATGTCTTTCTCGTAATGTCTCTCTCGTAATGGCTTTCTCGTAATGTCTCTCTCGTTTTGGCTCTCTCGTCATGTCTCTCTCTTCATGGCTCTCGTAATGGCTCTCTCGTCATATCTCTCTCGTTTTGGCTCTCTCGTCATGTCTCTCTCGTCATGGCTCTCGTAATGTCTCTCTCGTAATGGCTATCTCGTCATGGCTCTCGTACGTAATGGCAATCTCGTCATGGCTCTCGTCATGTCTCTCTCGTCATGTCTTTCTCGTCATGTCTCTCTCGTCATGGCTCTCGTCATGTCTCTCTCGTAATGGCTTTCTCGTAATGTCTCTTTCGTTTTGGCTCTCTCGTCATGTATCTCTCGTCATGTCTCTCTCGTCATGGCTTACTCGTAATGTCTCTCTCGTTTTGGCTCTCTCGTCATGTATCTCTCGTCATGTCTCTCTCGTCATGGCTTTCTCGTAATGGCTTTCTCGTAATGTATCTCTCGTCATGTATCTCTCGTCATGTCTCTCTCGTCATGTCTTTCTCGTAATGTCTCTCTCGTAATGGCTTTCTCGTAATGTCTCTCTCGTTTTGGCTCTCTCGTCATGTATCTCTCGTCATGTATCTCTCGTCATGTATCTCTCGTCATGTATCTCTCGTCATGTCTCTCTCGTCATGGCTCTCGTAATGGCTCTCTCGTCATATCTCTCTCGTTTTGGCTCTCTCGTCATGTGTCTCTCGTAATGGCTATCTCGTCGTGGCTCTCGTAATGGCTCTCGTCATGGCTCTCTCGTCATGTATCTCTCGTCATGTCTCTCTCGTCATGTCTTTCTCGTAATGTCTCTCGTCATGTCTCTCTCGTAATGGCTTTCTCGTAATGTCTCTCTCGTTTTGGCTCTCTCGTCATGTATCTCTCGTCATGTCTCTCTCGTCATGTCTCTCTCGTAATGGCTATCTCGTCATGGCTCTCGTAATGGCTCTCGTCATGTCTCTCTCGTAATGGCTTTCTCGTAATGTCTCTCTCGTTTTGGCTCTCTTGTCATGTATCTCTCGTCATGTATCTCTCGTCATGTCTCTCTCGTCATATCTCTCTCGTTTTGGCTCTCTCGTCATGTCTCTCTCGTAATGGCTATCTCGTCATGGCTCTCGTAATGGCTCTCGTCATATCTCTCTCGTTTTGGCTCTCTCGTCATGTCTCTCTCGTAATGGCTATCTCGTCATGGCTCTCGTAATGGCTCTCGTCATGTCTCTCTCGTAATGGCTTTCTCGTAATGTCTCTCTCGTTTTGGCTCTCTCGTCATGTATCTCTCGTCATGTCTCTCTCGTCATGTATCTCTCGTCATGTATCTCTCGTCATGTCTCTCTCGTCATGGCTCTCGTAATGGCTCTCTCGTCATATCTCTCTCGTTTTGGCTCTCTCGTCATGTGTCTCTCGTAATGGCTATCTCGTCGTGGCTCTCGTAATGGCTCTCGTCATGGCTCTCTCGTCATGTATCTCTCGTCATGTCTCTCTCGTCATGTCTTTCTCGTAATGTCTCTCGTCATGTCTCTCTCGTCATGGCTTTCTCGTCATGTCTCTCTCGTCATGGCTCTCGTCATGTCTCTCTCGTAATGGCTTTCTCGTAATGTCTCTTTCGTTTTGGCTCTCTCGTCATGTATCTCTCGTCATGTCTCTCTCGTCATGGCTTTCTCGTAATGTCTCTCTCGTTTTGGCTCTCTCGTCATGTATCTCTCGTCATGTCTCTCTCGTCATGGCTTTCTCGTAATGGCTTTCTCGTAATGTATCTCTCGTCATGTATCTCTCGTAATGGCTCTCTCGTCATGTCTTTCTCGTAATGTCTCTCTCGTAATGGCTTTCTCGTAATGTCTCTCTCGTTTTGGCTCTCTCGTCATGTATCTCTCGTCATGTATCTCTCGTCATGTCTCTCTCGTCATGGCTCTCGTAATGGCTCTCTCGTCATATCTCTCTCGTTTTGGCTCTCTCGTCATATCTCTCTCGTTTTGGCTCTCTCGTCATGTCTCTCTCGTAATGGCTATCTCGTCATGGCTCTCGTAATGGCTCTCGTCATGGCTCTCTCGTCATGTATCTCTCGTCATGTCTCTCTCGTCATGTCTTTCTCGTAATGTCTCTCTCGTAATGGCTTTCTCGTAATGTGTCTCTCGTAATGGCTATCTCGTCATGGCTCTAGTAATGGCTCTCGTCATGTCTCTCTCGTAATGGCTTTCTCGTAATGTCTCTCTCGTTTTGGCTCTCTCGTCATGTATCTCTCGTCATGTCTCTCTCGTCATGTCTTTCTCGTAATGTCTCTCTCGTAATGGCTTTCTCGTAATGTCTCTCTCGTTTTGGCTCTCTCGTCATGTCTCTCTCTTCATGGCTCTCGTAATGGCTCTCTCGTCATATCTCTCTCGTTTTGGCTCTCTCGTCATGTCTCTCTCGTCATGGCTCTCGTAATGTCTCTCTCGTAATGGCTATCTCGTCATGGCTCTCGTACGTAATGGCAATCTCGTCATGGCTCTCGTCATGTCTCTCTCGTCATGTCTTTCTCGTCATGTCTCTCTCGTCATGGCTCTCGTCATGTCTCTCTCGTAATGGCTTTCTCGTAATGTCTCTTTCGTTTTGGCTCTCTCGTCATGTATCTCTCGTCATGTCTCTCTCGTCATGGCTTACTCGTAATGTCTCTCTCGTTTTGGCTCTCTCGTCATGTATCTCTCGTCATGTCTCTCTCGTCATGGCTTTCTCGTAATGGCTTTCTCGTAATGTATCTCTCGTCATGTATCTCTCGTCATGTCTCTCTCGTCATGTCTTTCTCGTAATGTCTCTCTCGTAATGGCTTTCTCGTAATGTCTCTCTCGTTTTGGCTCTCTCGTCATGTATCTCTCGTCATGTATCTCTCGTCATGTATCTCTCGTCATGTCTCTCTCGTCATGGCTCTCGTAATGGCTCTCTCGTCATATCTCTCTCGTTTTGGCTCTCTCGTCATGTGTCTCTCGTAATGGCTCTCGTCATGGCTCTCTCGTCATGTATCTCTCGTCATGTCTCTCTCGTCATGTATCTCTCGTCATGTCTCTCTCGTCATGTCTTTCTCGTCATGTCTCTCTCGTAATGGCTCTCGTCATGTCTCTCTCGTAATGGCTTTCTCGTAATGTCTCTCTCGTTTTGGCTCTCTCGTCATGTATCTCTCGTCATGTCTCTCTCGTCATGTCTTTCTCGTAATGTCTCTCTCGTAATGGCTCTCTCGTAATGTCTCTCTCGTAATGGCTATCTCGTCATGGCTCTCGTAATGGCTATCTCGTCATGGCTCTCGTCATGTCTCTCTCGTCATGTCTTTCTCGTCATGTCTCTCTCGTCATGGCTCTCGTCATGTCTCTCTCGTAATGGCTTTCTCGTAATGTCTCTCTCGTTTTGGCTCTCTCGTCATGTATCTCTCGTCATGTCTCTCTCGTAATTGCTATCTCGTCATGGCTCTCGTAATGGCTCTCGTCATGTCTCTCTCGTAATGGCTTTCTCGTAATGTCTCTCTCGTTTTGGCTCTCTCGTCATGTATCTCTCGTCATGTCTCTCTCGTCATGGCTTTCTCGTAATGTCTCTCTCGTAATAACTCTCTCGTCATGTTTCTCTCGTCATGGCTCTCGTCATGTCTCTCTCGTCATGTCTCTCGTAATGGCTCTCTCGTCATATCTCTCTCGTTTTGGCTCTCTCGTCATGTCTCTCTCGTCATGTCTTTCTCGTAATGTCTCTCTCGTAATGGCTATCTCGTCATGGCTCTCGTCATGTCTCTCTCGTAATGGCTTTCTCGTAATGTCTCTCTCGTTTTGGCTCTCTCGTCATGTATCTCTCGTCATGTCTCTCTCGTCATGGCTTTCTCGTAATGTCTCTCTCGTAATAACTCTCTCGTCATGGCTCTCGTAATGGCTCTCGTCATGTCTCTCTCGTAATGGCTTTCTCGTAATGTCTCTCTCGTTTTGGCTCTCTCGTCATGTATCTCTCGTCATGTCTCTCTCGTCATGTCTTTCTCGTAATGTCTCTCTCGTAATGGCTATCTCGTCATGGCTCTCGTAATGGCAATCTCGTCATGGCTCTCGTCATGTCTCTCTCGTCATGTCTTTCTCGTCATGTCTCTCTCGTCATGGCTCTCGTCATGTCTCTCTCGTAATGGCTTTCTCGTAATGTCTCTTTCGTTTTGGCTCTCTCGTCATGTATTTCTCGTCATGTCTCTCTCGTAATGGCTTTCTCGTAATGTCTCTCTCGTTTTGGCTCTCTCGTCATGTATCTCTCGTCATGTCTCTCTCGTCATGTCTTTCTCGTAATGTCTCTCTCGTAATGGCTTTCTCGTAATGTCTCTCTCGTTTTGGCTCTCTCGTCATGTCTCTCTCGTCATGGCTCTCGTAATGGCTCTCTCGTCATATCTCTCTCGTTTTGGCTCTCTCGTCATGTCTCTCTCGTCATGGCTCTCGTAATGTCTCTCTCGTAATGGCTATCTCGTCATGGCTCTCGTAATGGCAATCTCGTCATGGCTCTCGTCATGTCTCTCTCGTCATGTCTTTCTCGTCATGTCTCTCTCGTCATGGCTCTCGTCATGTCTCTCTCGTAATGGCTTTCTCGTAATGTCTCTTTCGTTTTGGCTCTCTCGTCATGTATCTCTCGTCATGTCTCTCTCGTCATGGCTTTCTCGTAATGTCTCTCTCGTTTTGGCTCTCTCGTCATGTATCTCTCGTCATGTCTCTCTCGTCATGGCTTTCTCGTAATGGCTTTCTCGTAATGTATCTCTCGTCATGTATCTCTCGTCATGTCTCTCTCGTCATGTCTTTCTCGTAATGTCTCTCTCCTAATGGCTTTCTCGTAATGTCTCTCTCGTTTTGGCTCTCTCGTCATGTATCTCTCGTCATGTATCTCTCGTCATGTATCTCTCGTCATGTCTCTCTCGTCATGGCTCTCGTAATGGCTCTCTCGTCATATCTCTCTCGTTTTGGCTCTCTCGTCATGTGTCTCTCGTAATGGCTCTCGTCATGGCTCTCTCGTCATGTATCTCTCGTCATGTCTCTCTCGTCATGTATCTCTCGTCATGTCTCTCTCGTCATGTCTTTCTCGTCATGTCTCTCTCGTAATGGCTCTCGTCATGTCTCTCTCGTAATGGCTTTCTCGTAATGTCTCTCTCGTTTTGGCTCTCTCGTCATGTATCTCTCGTCATGGCTCTCTCGTCATGTATCTCTCGTCATGTCTCTCTCGTCATGTATCTCTCGTCATGTCTCTCTCGTCATGTCTTTCTCGTCATGTCTCTCTCGTAATGGCTCTCGTCATGTCTCTCTCGTCACGTCTTTCTCGTAATGTCTCTCTCGTAATGGCTTTCTCGTAATGTCTCTCTCGTAATGGCTATCTCGTCATGGCTCTCGTAATGGCTATCTCGTCATGGCTCTCGTCATGTCTCTCTCGTCATGTCTTTCTCGTCATGTCTCTCTCGTCATGGCTCTCGTCATGTCTCTCTCGTAATGGCTTTCTCGTAATGTCTCTCTCGTTTTGGCTCTCTCGTCATGTATCTCTCGTCATGTATCTCTCGTCATGTCTCTCTCGTCATGTATCTCTCGTCATGTCTCTCTCGTCATGTCTTTCTCGTCATGTCTCTCTCGTAATGGCTCTCGTCATGTCTCTCTCGTAATGGCTTTCTCGTAATGTCTCTCTCGTTTTGGCTCTCTCGTCATGTATCTTTCGTCATGTCTCTCTCGTCACGTCTTTCTCGTAAAGTCTCTCTCGTAATGGCTTTCTCGTAATGTCTCTCTCGTAATGGCTATCTCGTCATGGCTCTCGTAATGGCTATCTCGTCATGGCTCTCGTCATGTCTCTCTCGTCATGTCTTTCTCGTCATGTCTCTCTCGTCATGGCTCTCGTCATGTCTCTCTCGTAATGGCTTTCTCGTAATGTCTCTCTCGTTTTGGCTCTCTCGTCATGTATCTCTCGTCATGTCTCTCTCGTCATGGCTTTCTCGTAATGTCTCTCTCGTAATAGCTCTCTTGTCATGTTTCTCTCGTCATGGCTCTCGTCATGTCTCTCTCGTCATGGCTCTTGTAATGGCTCTCTCGTCATATCTCTCTCGTTTTGGCTCTCTCGTCATGTCTCTCTCGTAATGGCTATCTCGTCATGGCTTTCGTAATGGCTCTCGTCATGTCTCTCTCGTAATGGCTTTCTCGTAATGTCTCTCTCGTTTTGGCTCTCTCGTCATGTATCTCTCGTCATGTCTCTCTCGTCATGTCTTTCTCGTAATGTCTCTCTCGTAATGGCTATCTCGTCATGGCTCTCGTAATGGCAATCTCGTCATGGCTCTCGTCATGTCTCTCTCGTCATGTCTTTCTCGTCATGTCTCTCTCGTCATGGCTCTCGTCATGTCTCTCTCGTAATGGCTTTCTCGCAATGTCTCTTTCGTTTTGGCTCTCTCGTCATGTATTTCTCGTCATGTCTCTCTCGTAATGGCTTTCTCGTAATGTCTCTCTCGTTTTGGCTCTCTCGTCATGTATCTCTCGTCATGTCTCTCTCGTCATGTCTTTCTCGTAATGTCTCTCTCGTAATGGCTTTCTCGTAATGTCTCTCACGTTTTGGCTCTCTCGTCATGTCTCTCTCGTCATGGCTCTCGTAATGGCTCTCTCGTCATGTTTCTCTCGTCATGGCTCTCGTCATGTCTCTCTCGTAATGGCTTTCTCGTAATGTCTCTCTCGTTTTGGCTCTCTCGTCATGTATCTCTCGTCATGTCTCTCTCGTAATGGCTATCTCGTCATGGCTCTCGTAATGGCTCTCGTCATGTCTCTCTCGTAATGGCTATCTCGTCATGGCTCTCGTAATGGCTCTCGTCATATCTCTCTCGTTTTGGCTCTCTCGTCATGTCTCTCTCGTAATGGCTATCTCGTCATGGCTCTCGTAATGGCTCTCGTCATGTCTCTCTCGTAATGGCTTTCTCGTAATGTCTCTCTCGTTTTGGCTCTCTCGTCATGTATCTCTCGTCATGACTCTCTCGTCATGTATCTCTCGTCATGTCTCTCTCGTCATGGCTCTCGTAATGGCTCTCTCGTCATATCTCTCTCGTTTTGGCTCTCTCGTCATGTGTCTCTCGTAATGGCTATCTCGTCGTGGCTCTCGTAATGGCTCTCGTCATGGCTCTCTCGTCATGTATCTCTCGTCATGTCTCTCTCGTCATGTCTTTCTCGTAATGTCTCTCGTCATGTCTCTCTCGTAATGGCTTTCTCGTAATGTCTCTCTCGTTTTGGCTCTCTCGTCATGTATCTCTCGTCATGTCTCTCTCGTCATGTCTCTCTCGTAATGGCTATCTCGTCATGGCTCTCGTAATGGCTCTCGTCATGTCTCTCTCGTAATGGCTTTCTCGTAATGTCTCTCTCGTTTTGGCTCTCTTGTCATGTATCTCTCGTCATGTATCTCTCGTCATGTCTCTCTCGTCATATCTCTCTCGTTTTGGCTCTCTCGTCATGTCTCTCTCGTAATGGCTATCTCGTCATGGCTCTCGTAATGGCTCTCGTCATATCTCTCTCGTTTTGGCTCTCTCGTCATGTCTCTCTCGTAATGGCTATCTCGTCATGGCTCTCGTAATGGCTCTCGTCATGTCTCTCTCGTAATGGCTTTCTCGTAATGTCTCTCTCGTTTTGGCTCTCTCGTCATGTATCTCTCGTCATGTCTCTCTCGTCATGTATCTCTCGTCATGTATCTCTCGTCATGTCTCTCTCGTCATGGCTCTCGTAATGGCTCTCTCGTCATATCTCTCTCGTTTTGGCTCTCTCGTCATGTGTCTCTCGTAATGGCTATCTCGTCGTGGCTCTCGTAATGGCTCTCGTCATGGCTCTCTCGTCATGTATCTCTCGTCATGTCTCTCTCGTCATGTCTTTCTCGTAATGTCTCTCGTCATGTCTCTCTCGTCATGGCTTTCTCGTCATGTCTCTCTCGTCATGGCTCTCGTCATGTCTCTCTCGTAATGGCTTTCTCGTAATGTCTCTTTCGTTTTGGCTCTCTCGTCATGTATCTCTCGTCATGTCTCTCTCGTCATGGCTTTCTCGTAATGTCTCTCTCGTTTTGGCTCTCTCGTCATGTATCTCTCGTCATGTCTCTCTCGTCATGGCTTTCTCGTAATGGCTTTCTCGTAATGTATCTCTCGTCATGTATCTCTCGTAATGGCTCTCTCGTCATGTCTTTCTCGTAATGTCTCTCTCGTAATGGCTTTCTCGTAATGTCTCTCTCGTTTTGGCTCTCTCGTCATGTATCTCTCGTCATGTCTCTCTCGTCATGGCTCTCGTAATGGCTCTCTCGTCATATCTCTCTCGTTTTGGCTCTCTCGTCATATCTCTCTCGTTTTGGCTCTCTCGTCATGTCTCTCTCGTAATGGCTATCTCGTCATGGCTCTCGTAATGGCTCTCGTCATGGCTCTCTCGTCATGTATCTCTCGTCATGTCTCTCTCGTCATGTCTTTCTCGTAATGTCTCTCTCGTAATGGCTTTCTCGTAATGTCTCTCTCGTAATGGCTATCTCGTCATGGCTCTAGTAATGGCTCTCGTCATGTCTCTCTCGTAATGGCTTTCTCGTAATGTCTCTCTCGTTTTGGCTCTCTCGTCATGTATCTCTCGTCATGTCTCTCTCGTCATGTCTTTCTCGTAATGTCTCTCTCGTAATGGCTTTCTCGTAATGTCTCTCTCGTTTTGGCTCTCTCGTCATGTCTCTCTCTTCATGGCTCTCGTAATGGCTCTCTCGTCATATCTCTCTCGTTTTGGCTCTCTCGTCATGTCTCTCTCGTCATGGCTCTCGTAATGTCTCTCTCGTAATGGCTATCTCGTCATGGCTCTCGTACGTAATGGCAATCTCGTCATGGCTCTCGTCATGTCTCTCTCGTCATGTCTTTCTCGTCATGTCTCTCTCGTCATGGCTCTCGTCATGTCTCTCTCGTAATGGCTTTCTCGTAATGTCTCTTTCGTTTTGGCTCTCTCGTCATGTATCTCTCGTCATGTCTCTCTCGTCATGGCTTACTCGTAATGTCTCTCTCGTTTTGGCTCTCTCGTCATGTATCTCTCGTCATGTCTCTCTCGTCATGGCTTTCTCGTAATGGCTTTCTCGTAATGTATCTCTCGTCATGTATCTCTCGTCATGTCTCTCTCGTCATGTCTTTCTCGTAATGTCTCTCTCGTAATGGCTTTCTCGTAATGTCTCTCTCGTTTTGGCTCTCTCGTCATGTATCTCTCGTCATGTATCTCTCGTCATGTATCTCTCGTCATGTATCTCTCGTCATGTCTCTCTCGTCATGGCTCTCGTAATGGCTCTCTCGTCATATCTCTCTCGTTTTGGCTCTCTCGTCATGTGTCTCTCGTAATGGCTATCTCGTCGTGGCTCTCGTAATGGCTCTCGTCATGGCTCTCTCGTCATGTATCTCTCGTCATGTCTCTCTCGTCATGTCTTTCTCGTAATGTCTCTCGTCATGTCTCTCTCGTAATGGCTTTCTCGTAATGTCTCTCTCGTTTTGGCTCTCTCGTCATGTATCTCTCGTCATGTCTCTCTCGTCATGTCTCTCTCGTAATGGCTATCTCGTCATGGCTCTCGTAATGGCTCTCGTCATGTCTCTCTCGTAATGGCTTTCTCGTAATGTCTCTCTCGTTTTGGCTCTCTTGTCATGTATCTCTCGTCATGTATCTCTCGTCATGTCTCTCTCGTCATATCTCTCTCGTTTTGGCTCTCTCGTCATGTCTCTCTCGTAATGGCTATCTCGTCATGGCTCTCGTAATGGCTCTCGTCATATCTCTCTCGTTTTGGCTCTCTCGTCATGTCTCTCTCGTAATGGCTATCTCGTCATGGCTCTCGTAATGGCTCTCGTCATGTCTCTCTCGTAATGGCTTTCTCGTAATGTCTCTCTCGTTTTGGCTCTCTCGTCATGTATCTCTCGTCATGTCTCTCTCGTCATGTATCTCTCGTCATGTATCTCTCGTCATGTCTCTCTCGTCATGGCTCTCGTAATGGCTCTCTCGTCATATCTCTCTCGTTTTGGCTCTCTCGTCATGTGTCTCTCGTAATGGCTATCTCGTCGTGGCTCTCGTAATGGCTCTCGTCATGGCTCTCTCGTCATGTATCTCTCGTCATGTCTCTCTCGTCATGTCTTTCTCGTAATGTCTCTCGTCATGTCTCTCTCGTCATGGCTTTCTCGTCATGTCTCTCTCGTCATGGCTCTCGTCATGTCTCTCTCGTAATGGCTTTCTCGTAATGTCTCTTTCGTTTTGGCTCTCTCGTCATGTATCTCTCGTCATGTCTCTCTCGTCATGGCTTTCTCGTAATGTCTCTCTCGTTTTGGCTCTCTCGTCATGTATCTCTCGTCATGTCTCTCTCGTCATGGCTTTCTCGTAATGGCTTTCTCGTAATGTATCTCTCGTCATGTATCTCTCGTAATGGCTCTCTCGTCATGTCTTTCTCGTAATGTCTCTCTCGTAATGGCTTTCTCGTAATGTCTCTCTCGTTTTGGCTCTCTCGTCATGTATCTCTCGTCATGTATCTCTCGTCATGTCTCTCTCGTCATGGCTCTCGTAATGGCTCTCTCGTCATATCTCTCTCGTTTTGGCTCTCTCGTCATATCTCTCTCGTTTTGGCTCTCTCGTCATGTCTCTCTCGTAATGGCTATCTCGTCATGGCTCTCGTAATGGCTCTCGTCATGGCTCTCTCGTCATGTATCTCTCGTCATGTCTCTCTCGTCATGTCTTTCTCGTAATGTCTCTCTCGTAATGGCTTTCTCGTAATGTCTCTCTCGTAATGGCTATCTCGTCATGGCTCTAGTAATGGCTCTCGTCATGTCTCTCTCGTAATGGCTTTCTCGTAATGTCTCTCTCGTTTTGGCTCTCTCGTCATGTATCTCTCGTCATGTCTCTCTCGTCATGTCTTTCTCGTAATGTCTCTCTCGTAATGGCTTTCTCGTAATGTCTCTCTCGTTTTGGCTCTCTCGTCATGTCTCTCTCTTCATGGCTCTCGTAATGGCTCTCTCGTCATATCTCTCTCGTTTTGGCTCTCTCGTCATGTCTCTCTCGTCATGGCTCTCGTAATGTCTCTCTCGTAATGGCTATCTCGTCATGGCTCTCGTACGTAATGGCAATCTCGTCATGGCTCTCGTCATGTCTCTCTCGTCATGTCTTTCTCGTCATGTCTCTCTCGTCATGGCTCTCGTCATGTCTCTCTCGTAATGGCTTTCTCGTAATGTCTCTTTCGTTTTGGCTCTCTCGTCATGTATCTCTCGTCATGTCTCTCTCGTCATGGCTTACTCGTAATGTCTCTCTCGTTTTGGCTCTCTCGTCATGTATCTCTCGTCATGTCTCTCTCGTCATGGCTTTCTCGTAATGGCTTTCTCGTAATGTATCTCTCGTCATGTATCTCTCGTCATGTCTCTCTCGTCATGTCTTTCTCGTAATGTCTCTCTCGTAATGGCTTTCTCGTAATGTCTCTCTCGTTTTGGCTCTCTCGTCATGTATCTCTCGTCATGTATCTCTCGTCATGTATCTCTCGTCATGTCTCTCTCGTCATGGCTCTCGTAATGGCTCTCTCGTCATATCTCTCTCGTTTTGGCTCTCTCGTCATGTGTCTCTCGTAATGGCTCTCGTCATGGCTCTCTCGTCATGTATCTCTCGTCATGTCTCTCTCGTCATGTATCTCTCGTCATGTCTCTCTCGTCATGTCTTTCTCGTCATGTCTCTCTCGTAATGGCTCTCGTCATGTCTCTCTCGTAATGGCTTTCTCGTAATGTCTCTCTCGTTTTGGCTCTCTCGTCATGTATCTCTCGTCATGTCTCTCTCGTCATGTCTTTCTCGTAATGTCTCTCTCGTAATGGCTCTCTCGTAATGTCTCTCTCGTAATGGCTATCTCGTCATGGCTCTCGTAATGGCTATCTCGTCATGGCTCTCGTCATGTCTCTCTCGTCATGTCTTTCTCGTCATGTCTCTCTCGTCATGGCTCTCGTCATGTCTCTCTCGTAATGGCTTTCTCGTAATGTCTCTCTCGTTTTGGCTCTCTCGTCATGTATCTCTCGTCATGTCTCTCTCGTAATTGCTATCTCGTCATGGCTCTCGTAATGGCTCTCGTCATGTCTCTCTCGTAATGGCTTTCTCGTAATGTCTCTCTCGTTTTGGCTCTCTCGTCATGTATCTCTCGTCATGTCTCTCTCGTCATGGCTTTCTCGTAATGTCTCTCTCGTAATAACTCTCTCGTCATGTTTCTCTCGTCATGGCTCTCGTCATGTCTCTCTCGTCATGTCTCTCGTAATGGCTCTCTCGTCATATCTCTCTCGTTTTGGCTCTCTCGTCATGTCTCTCTCGTCATGTCTTTCTCGTAATGTCTCTCTCGTAATGGCTATCTCGTCATGGCTCTCGTCATGTCTCTCTCGTAATGGCTTTCTCGTAATGTCTCTCTCGTTTTGGCTCTCTCGTCATGTATCTCTCGTCATGTCTCTCTCGTCATGGCTTTCTCGTAATGTCTCTCTCGTAATAACTCTCTCGTCATGGCTCTCGTAATGGCTCTCGTCATGTCTCTCTCGTAATGGCTTTCTCGTAATGTCTCTCTCGTTTTGGCTCTCTCGTCATGTATCTCTCGTCATGTCTCTCTCGTCATGTCTTTCTCGTAATGTCTCTCTCGTAATGGCTATCTCGTCATGGCTCTCGTAATGGCAATCTCGTCATGGCTCTCGTCATGTCTCTCTCGTCATGTCTTTCTCGTCATGTCTCTCTCGTCATGGCTCTCGTCATGTCTCTCTCGTAATGGCTTTCTCGTAATGTCTCTTTCGTTTTGGCTCTCTCGTCATGTATTTCTCGTCATGTCTCTCTCGTAATGGCTTTCTCGTAATGTCTCTCTCGTTTTGGCTCTCTCGTCATGTATCTCTCGTCATGTCTCTCTCGTCATGTCTTTCTCGTAATGTCTCTCTCGTAATGGCTTTCTCGTAATGTCTCTCTCGTTTTGGCTCTCTCGTCATGTCTCTCTCGTCATGGCTCTCGTAATGGCTCTCTCGTCATATCTCTCTCGTTTTGGCTCTCTCGTCATGTCTCTCTCGTCATGGCTCTCGTAATGTCTCTCTCGTAATGGCTATCTCGTCATGGCTCTCGTAATGGCAATCTCGTCATGGCTCTCGTCATGTCTCTCTCGTCATGTCTTTCTCGTCATGTCTCTCTCGTCATGGCTCTCGTCATGTCTCTCTCGTAATGGCTTTCTCGTAATGTCTCTTTCGTTTTGGCTCTCTCGTCATGTATCTCTCGTCATGTCTCTCTCGTCATGGCTTTCTCGTAATGTCTCTCTCGTTTTGGCTCTCTCGTCATGTATCTCTCGTCATGTCTCTCTCGTCATGGCTTTCTCGTAATGGCTTTCTCGTAATGTATCTCTCGTCATGTATCTCTCGTCATGTCTCTCTCGTCATGTCTTTCTCGTAATGTCTCTCTCCTAATGGCTTTCTCGTAATGTCTCTCTCGTTTTGGCTCTCTCGTCATGTATCTCTCGTCATGTATCTCTCGTCATGTATCTCTCGTCATGTCTCTCTCGTCATGGCTCTCGTAATGGCTCTCTCGTCATATCTCTCTCGTTTTGGCTCTCTCGTCATGTGTCTCTCGTAATGGCTCTCGTCATGGCTCTCTCGTCATGTATCTCTCGTCATGTCTCTCTCGTCATGTATCTCTCGTCATGTCTCTCTCGTCATGTCTTTCTCGTCATGTCTCTCTCGTAATGGCTCTCGTCATGTCTCTCTCGTAATGGCTTTCTCGTAATGTCTCTCTCGTTTTGGCTCTCTCGTCATGTATCTCTCGTCATGGCTCTCTCGTCATGTATCTCTCGTCATGTCTCTCTCGTCATGTATCTCTCGTCATGTCTCTCTCGTCATGTCTTTCTCGTCATGTCTCTCTCGTAATGGCTCTCGTCATGTCTCTCTCGTCACGTCTTTCTCGTAATGTCTCTCTCGTAATGGCTTTCTCGTAATGTCTCTCTCGTAATGGCTATCTCGTCATGGCTCTCGTAATGGCTATCTCGTCATGGCTCTCGTCATGTCTCTCTCGTCATGTCTTTCTCGTCATGTCTCTCTCGTCATGGCTCTCGTCATGTCTCTCTCGTAATGGCTTTCTCGTAATGTCTCTCTCGTTTTGGCTCTCTCGTCATGTATCTCTCGTCATGTATCTCTCGTCATGTCTCTCTCGTCATGTATCTCTCGTCATGTCTCTCTCGTCATGTCTTTCTCGTCATGTCTCTCTCGTAATGGCTCTCGTCATGTCTCTCTCGTAATGGCTTTCTCGTAATGTCTCTCTCGTTTTGGCTCTCTCGTCATGTATCTTTCGTCATGTCTCTCTCGTCACGTCTTTCTCGTAAAGTCTCTCTCGTAATGGCTTTCTCGTAATGTCTCTCTCGTAATGGCTATCTCGTCATGGCTCTCGTAATGGCTATCTCGTCATGGCTCTCGTCATGTCTCTCTCGTCATGTCTTTCTCGTCATGTCTCTCTCGTCATGGCTCTCGTCATGTCTCTCTCGTAATGGCTTTCTCGTAATGTCTCTCTCGTTTTGGCTCTCTCGTCATGTATCTCTCGTCATGTCTCTCTCGTCATGGCTTTCTCGTAATGTCTCTCTCGTAATAGCTCTCTTGTCATGTTTCTCTCGTCATGGCTCTCGTCATGTCTCTCTCGTCATGGCTCTTGTAATGGCTCTCTCGTCATATCTCTCTCGTTTTGGCTCTCTCGTCATGTCTCTCTCGTAATGGCTATCTCGTCATGGCTTTCGTAATGGCTCTCGTCATGTCTCTCTCGTAATGGCTTTCTCGTAATGTCTCTCTCGTTTTGGCTCTCTCGTCATGTATCTCTCGTCATGTCTCTCTCGTCATGTCTTTCTCGTAATGTCTCTCTCGTAATGGCTATCTCGTCATGGCTCTCGTAATGGCAATCTCGTCATGGCTCTCGTCATGTCTCTCTCGTCATGTCTTTCTCGTCATGTCTCTCTCGTCATGGCTCTCGTCATGTCTCTCTCGTAATGGCTTTCTCGTAATGTCTCTTTCGTTTTGGCTCTCTCGTCATGTATTTCTCGTCATGTCTCTCTCGTAATGGCTTTCTCGTAATGTCTCTCTCGTTTTGGCTCTCTCGTCATGTATCTCTCGTCATGTCTCTCTCGTCATGTCTTTCTCGTAATGTCTCTCTCGTAATGGCTTTCTCGTAATGTCTCTCACGTTTTGGCTCTCTCGTCATGTCTCTCTCGTCATGGCTCTCGTAATGGCTCTCTCGTCATGTTTCTCTCGTCATGGCTCTCGTCATGTCTCTCTCGTAATGGCTTTCTCGTAATGTCTCTCTCGTTTTGGCTCTCTCGTCATGTATCTCTCGTCATGTCTCTCTCGTAATGGCTATCTCGTCATGGCTCTCGTAATGGCTCTCGTCATGTCTCTCTCGTAATGGCTTTCTCGTAATGTCTCTCTCGTTTTGGCTCTCTCGTCATGTATCTCTCGTCATGTCTCTCTCGTCATGGCTTTCTCGTAATGTCTCTCTCGTTTTGGCTCTCTCGTCATGTATCTCTCGTCATGTCTCTCTCGTCATGTCTTTCTCGTCATGTCTCTCTCGTAATGGCTCTCGTCATGTCTCTCTCGTAATGGCTTTCTCGTAATGTCTCTCTCGTTTTGGCTCTCTCGTCATGTATCTCTCGTCATGTCTCTCTCGTCACGTCTTTCTCGTAATGTCTCTCTCGTAATGGCTTTCTCGTAATGTCTCTCTCGTAATGGCTATCTCGTCATGGCTCTCGTAATGGCTATCTCGTCATGGCTCTCGTCATGTCTCTCTCGTCATGTCTTTCTCGTCATGTCTCTCTCGTCATGGCTCTCGTCATGTCTCTCTCGTAATGGCTTTCTCGTAATGTCTCTCTCGTTTTGGCTCTATCGTCATGTATCTCTCGTCATGTCTCTCTCGTAATTGCTATCTCGTCATGGCTCTCGTAATGGCTCTCGTCATGTCTCTCTCGTAATGGCTTTCTCGTAATGTCTCTCTCGTTTTGGCTCTCTCGTCATGTATTTCTCGTCATGTCTCTCTCGTCATGGCTTTCTCGTAATGTCTCTCTCGTAATAGCTCTCTCGTCATGTTTCTCTCGTCATGGCTCTCGTCATGTCTCTCTCGTCCTGGCTCTCGTAATGGCTCTCTCGTCATATCTCTCTCGTTTTGGCTCTCTCGTCATGTCTCTCTCGTAATGGCTATCTCGTCATGGCTCTCGTAATGGCTCTCGTCATGTCTCTCTCGTAATGGCTTTCTCGTAATGTCTCTCTCGTTTTGGCTCTCTCGTCATGTATCTCTCGTCATGTCTCTCTCGTCATGTCTTTCTCGTAATGTCTCTCTCGTAATGGCTATCTCGTCATGGCTCTCGTAATGGCAATCTCGTCATGGCTCTCGTCATGTCTCTCTCGTCATGTCTTTCTCGTCATGTCTCTCTCGTCATGGCTCTCGTCATGTCTCTCTCGTAATGGCTTTCTCGTAATGTCTCTTTCGTTTTGGCTCTCTCGTCATGTATCTCTCGTCATGTCTCTCTCGTCACGTCTTTCTCGTAATGTCTCTCTCGTAATGGCTTTCTCGTAATGTCTCTCTCGTAATGGCTATCTCGTCATGGCTCTCGTAATGGCTATCTCGTCATGGCTCTCGTCATGTCTCTCTCGTCATGTCTTTCTCGTCATGTCTCTCTCGTCATGGCTCTCGTCATGTCTCTCTCGTAATGGCTTTCTCGTAATGTCTCTCTCGTTTTGGCTCTATCGTCATGTATCTCTCGTCATGTCTCTCTCGTAATTGCTATCTCGTCATGGCTCTCGTAATGGCTCTCGTCATGTCTCTCTCGTAATGGCTTTCTCGTAATGTCTCTCTCGTTTTGGCTCTCTCGTCATGTATTTCTCGTCATGTCTCTCTCGTCATGGCTTTCTCGTAATGTCTCTCTCGTAATAGCTCTCTCGTCATGTTTCTCTCGTCATGGCTCTCGTCATGTCTCTCTCGTCCTGGCTCTCGTAATGGCTCTCTCGTCATATCTCTCTCGTTTTGGCTCTCTCGTCATGTCTCTCTCGTAATGGCTATCTCGTCATGGCTCTCGTAATGGCTCTCGTCATGTCTCTCTCGTAATGGCTTTCTCGTAATGTCTCTCTCGTTTTGGCTCTCTCGTCATGTATCTCTCGTCATGTCTCTCTCGTCATGTCTTTCTCGTAATGTCTCTCTCGTAATGGCTATCTCGTCATGGCTCTCGTAATGGCAATCTCGTCATGGCTCTCGTCATGTCTCTCTCGTCATGTCTTTCTCGTCATGTCTCTCTCGTCATGGCTCTCGTCATGTCTCTCTCGTAATGGCTTTCTCGTAATGTCTCTTTCGTTTTGGCTCTCTCGTCATGTATCTCTCGTCATGTCTCTCTCGTAATGGCTTTCTCGTAATGTCTCTCTCGTAATGGCTCTCTCGTCATGTTTCTCTCGTCATGGCTCTCGTCATGTCTCTCTCGTAATGGCTTTCTCGTAATGTATCTCTCGTCATGTATCTCTCGTCATGTCTCTCTCGTCATGTATCTCTCGTCATGTCTCTCTCGTAATGGCTTTCTCGTAATGTCTCTCTCGTTTTTGCTCTGTCGGCATGTCTCTCTCGTAATGGCTATCTCGTCATGGCTCTCGTAATGGCTCTCGTCATGTCTCTCTCGTAATGGCTTTCTCGTAATGTCTCTCTCATTTTGGCTCTCTTGTCATGTATCTCTCGTCATGTATCTCTCGTCATATCTCTCTCGTCATGTCTCTCTCGTAATGGCTATCTCGTCATGGCTCTCGTAATGGCTTTCTCGTAATGTCTCTCTCGTTTTGGCTCTCTCGTCATGTATCTCTCGTCATGTCTCTCTCGTCATGTATCTCTCGTCATGTATCCCTCGTCATGTCTCTCTTGTCATGTCTTTCTCGTAATGTCTCTCTCGTAATGGCTTTCTCGTAATGTCTCTCTCGTTGTTGCTCTCTCGTCATGTCTCTCTCGTCATGGCTCTCGTAATGGCTCTCTCGTCATATCTCTCTCGTTTTGGCTCTCTCGTCATGTCTCTCTCGTCATGGCTTTTCGTCATGTCTTTCTCGTAATGTCTTTCTCGTCATGTCTCTCTCTCTCTCACCATCATCTCTCTCTTTCTCGCTCAACATCTTCTCTCTCTCTCTTACCATCATCTCTCTCACCATCATCTCTCTCTCTCTCTCACCACCATCTCTCTCTTTCTCGCTCAACATCTTCTCTCTCTCTCTTACCATTATCTCTCTCACCATAATCTCTCTCTTTCTCGCTCAACATCTTCTCTCTCTCACCATCATCTCTATCTCTCACCATCTTCTCTCTCTCACCATCATCTCTATCTCTCACCATCTTCTCTCTCTCTCTACCATCTTCTCTATCTCTCACCATCTTCTCTCTCTCTCTACCATCTTCTCTATCTCTCACCATCTTCTCTCTCTCTCTCTCTCACCATCATCTCTCTCTTTCTCGCTCAACATCTTCTCTCTCTCTTTTACCATCATCTCTCTCTTTCTCGCTCAACATCTTCTCTCTCTCACCATCATCTCTATCTCTCACCATCTTCTCTCTCTCTCTACCATCTTCTCTATCTCTCACCATCTTCTCTCTCTCTCTCTCTCACCATCATCTCTCTCTTTCTCGCTCAACATCTTCTCTCTCTCTTTTACCATCATCTCTCTCTTTCTCGCTCAACATCTTCTCTCTCTCTCTTACCATCATCTCTCTCACCATCATCTCTCTCTTTCTCGCTCAACATCATCTCTCTCACCATCATCTCTCTCTTTCTCGCTCAACATCTTCTCTCTCTCACCATCATCTCTATCTCTCACCATCTTCTCTCTCTCTCTACCATCTTCTCTATCTCTCACCATCTTCTCTCTCTCTCTTTCTCTCACCATCATCTCTCTCTTTCTCGCTCAACATCTTCTCTCTCTCTCTTACCATCATCTCTCTCACCATCATCTCTCTCTTTCTCGCTCAACATCTTCTCTCTCTCTCTCTTACCATTATCTCTCTCTTTCTCGCTCAACATCTTCTCTCTCTCACCATCATTATTCTCTATCTCTCACCATCTTCTCTCTCTCTCTACCATCTTCTCTATCTCTCACCATCTTCTCTCTCTCTCTCTCTTTCTCGCTCAACATCTTCTCTCTCTCTCTTACCATCATCTCTCTCTTTGTCGCTCAACATCTTCTCTCTCTCTCTCTTACCATCATCTCTCTCACCATCATCTCTCTCTTTCTCGCTCAACATCATCTCTCTCACCATTCTCTCTCTTTCTCGCTCAACATCTTCTCTCTCTCACCATCATCTCTATCTCTTACCATCTTCTCTCTTTCTCTACCATCTTCTCTATCTCTCACTATCTTCTCTCTCGATCTCTCTCACCATCATCTTACCCTTTAACACTCACGCAGTATCTTGCTACTACATGGACATATAAAACAAAAGTCCATAAGTATTTTCAAAGAATATATATTCATGTATTATTTGTCCTCCCCCAGCTTAATTTCTTAATTTCTCTTCCTATTTCTCTCTTTGAATTGCCCCTCGATCTCTCCATCTCCATTTTCCCTCTCATGCACTCTCACCAAATTTCTATTCTCCCCCGTTTTGACAGTATCATTCCGTCTTCTTCTATCAACATTATCAGACACTGACAAATACACGCTTCTACATTTCCCAGCTGTCCCTCGCAAGAATATAACCATACCAGCATTCATTATGCATGTACAAAGAGACACCATATTCACAATCTAAATACATACAAGCTAGCTGACATACATGTAATGTTTTGTTAATATGGGTATTGCACCTTTAACTTTCTTTAGATCATACACAGACATGATAATCAAATCAATATAAACATCAATAAAATAGGTTCATCTAGCTATAAAATTGGAATGGAGTACTACAATACATGTACAACTCTGTCCACAATTTGAATATGAAACACTAAATAGTTTTTTCTTTGTTGCTTTTATAGGCCTAGCTACTATCTGACTATGTACAAGTAAAATATTTAAACACAATACTTTGCAACATCTTTGTAACAGTTCACCAAAAAAGAAAAAGGAAGATATACTGGTACATGTAATTGGCAGATCAAGGGAACATGCCATTCCCCTGGTTTTTCTGTGTTCTCTGGCTAGCAAAACCATAATTTGTTATTTGGACACAGTTTTGTAAGCATGCCCCGTCCCAGCTCCCATGCCCCAAAAGGTTTTTACCTTTCTCTTCTCATCTTTTTTTCTTTCTTTGCAAAGAATATTTGACTCAGAAAAATACACTCCTCGACAACAAATGCAAGGACCCTTAAGTTTTCTTTTTTAAATTAAACCTTGCAAGATATTTCTTCTTGGAGTTAATTATGCCCCCCATAAATACCCCCCCCCCCTCCGGTCAAAATACAATATAACCTTTTGACACCTGGGGGCGTTTCACAAAGCCCATTTTTCAATGACAAATAACAAAAATCAGTGATAAATCTGCTGATAACCAATCAGAAGCAAGGATTTCAGTAGCTTATAACACAAATTGTCATTTGTCACTGATGACAAGTTTTGTGAAACGCCCCCCTGTGCTCCATCTAATCAGAGAATCATGAATGGCACCTGATTTAATACATACATTGACATGTTAACCTGTTGACTACCGAGTTATCTTCTTCCCATAGACTTAACACAGGGACCACCAGGTTCCAGTAAGCAATGGGTTAAAGTTTGGTTTCCAGAATGTGCAGGGGTGATAGTGAGCACTAAAAAAAAATAGGTTTTTTGTTTTCCCCTTAACCACGCCCCCCTTGAGTAAAAAAAAAAGAAGAGGATTCGTGGGGAAAAAATGGCATCTAACAACCTTCCCCCCCTTTCGAGCAAGAAAATTGGGAAAAAAATAGGGCAAAATAGGGAAGAATAGAGAAAATAAGGGGGGAATCGGGAAAATCAGGATAAAATAGGGAAGGAAAAAAAAAAAGAAAAAAAAAAAAATCTGGATTTTTTTTTTTTGTTAAATCGGGAAGAAGAATAAAAATCGAGAAAAAATCTGGAAAAATAAAAAAAAATCGGGAAACCGATTTAAATCGGGTTTTTATCAGGCCTGAATGTGTCGCTTATATATCCCTCTACACATCACACATAGTGGTGCACTTATTATCAGATTTCACTGTCTGACAGCTGTGCAATCACTATTTCGTTTTGCAAAAGAAAACAATATAAAGAAAATAAGAAGACAAGAAATATACATATATACAATATTTCAATGAATAGATATACATTCTTTTTCAATGAAATTGTAATTTTCAGAAATATATCAGATTGAATTATGTACACAAATATATATATGTATATATTATTTAGGTTGACATTAATTATAATAATTTTACATTAAAATATTTACAAATGAGCAAATGAATGAAAGTAAGTTGTCCTTTTGCAACCTAGGTTTAAAATAGGTATCTGACAGGATTTATTCTTTCGAATTAGTGTGCTGATAACACTTATCAGAGCTCAGTCCTAGCAATTGCATGAATTATCTTATCATTTCTTTAAGAGATAAAAATATTATTACAATTATCATTAATACTGTTATTATTATTTTCATATTAGTCTTATTATCATTACGATTGCCTTTATATTTTTGTGGTTGTACTTGATAATTTACATCATTGTTAGTTTTGTTAAAACACACCTACTTCAAGATAAAATCAAAAGAGAAATGATACAGGATGTATCTCTAAAGAAAAATGGATGATTATAGTGCCACAAAAAAAAAATCCACTTTGATTTTTACTCTGCTATTCCATATGATAAAAGTGGGGTTATTGGCTACTCCAAAATCTACAACCAATTAAAGGGATAGTTGAGTTCTGTTTTCAGACCGCAAATGCCTTCAAAGTGCATGGTTATTGCATACCTGCCAACCTGAGACAAGAGAAATTAGGAGTAAATTTTTCTGGATGGACTACGAGGTCGCGAACCACCGAAGGATTGGGGTAGTAGCCGGTAGATTGGGGGGGGGGGGGGGGGGGGGGGGTACACAGGACTTTAGGGTCTATTTTTTTTTCTCTCCATTTTAATGGTGCAAATGGGCCTTTTCCTTCAACCTTTTCGCCCCACACATAAACAATTTTTGTATTCTTTCTTATACTTCTGATTATGAACAGCACGAGTCTTACCCAATTTTGTCCTTCAAAAATGGAGAAATCAACGAAGAAGAAGAATATAGTAGTAGTAATCCAAAATAAATCTGAGGAAGTCTGGTAAATAACAAGCTTCCACGATCGCAGTCATCGCACAAGCATTGAAGAAAACACGCCAATGTATACAGTGTTTATGCACGGTGTATCAACTGCACATGTAATATAAATACACGTGGGCTATACGCATGCAGTTACTATGCAACAACGCTGCATGTAGTGTATGTATTAGTACAACGTCCGCACACACTTTATCGATATAGCTTGCGCACGTGCTTCCATGTACTAGTACATGCAGTACATGGATAATGACTGCGGAACTAACGATCACGTTCGGGCTGCGCTGTGTATATCTTCTATGAGCGCGGATGTCGGCGTGATCTGGTTATCAGTGCTGTGTTATGCTTTAGTCTTATGCAACAGTCGTTTGTTTAAAAAAAAAAAAAAATAAAAAAAAAATAAAAATAAAAAAAAAAAAATAAAAAAAAATCGGAGTTTTGAGGCATGCAATCGGAATTCGGAGTGGGTATGAAAAAAGCGGAGTAACTCCGCCTAAATCGGAGTGGTTGGCAGGTATGTTATTGCCCTTATTTTTATCTATGGCATTTCTAGTGCCCTTTTTGGACCTAAAATTGCTATTATTTTGTGTAGCGCCCTCTGCAACATAACTCAACTATCCCTTTAATGTGCTTAACAAATTGATTTCATCATTACAATGGTGACCATATACTACATGATCCATAGCCATATAATGAAAACATCCCTAAACAAGATCATTGAATGTACATGTGAAAAAAGGACAGGTTAGAAAGTATTTGGAATGATGGAAGGAGGTAAATTAGAGGAATAGTCACAAACCTGCCTTTGTATATTTGTTGATTTACTTCTGTAGTCCTGTCTGACTAGGAATACAAAACACCATAGACACTATACAGTAGGCTTATGGTTGCACCATGTGGGATCCAATGGGGAGTCCTGAAAACGACTTTGGTAGTCCTAGGACTGGTACGTGTACTCCCATTGGACCCCCCCCCCCCCCCCCCCCTCTCTCACATGGTGCAACATTAAGCCTACTATACTTAGAAACAATTAACATCTAACCTTAGACACTATAATAAGGATGTCGGTTTTTATAAATGCCTATGTATATTGCAGAAGTGGGGAAGACGGGGGGCACGAAGGTCACAAATCTACAGAATTTAGATTTTGAACATTCATTGTTGAAGAAAAATAGTTACTTACATTGTAAAGTTAAGTTATATTTAAGACTTTTTTTTCTTGAACAATGGTGAGAACAAACAGTGGCATGAACGGCCTGCATGTGTGTGTAATTGGATTTTTATAGACGTGTATCAATCAAATATGATTATTTACGTCCGGGGACAGACTTTTCTAGTTCATTCCAACTTATGTTGCTCTTAGTCTAAGATGTATCAGTAAAATTTAATTTCTAGGTAGAATTTCCTGTCCACCCAATAGGAGGATAGTTATACATGTGATTTATTTACACATATCCATGTATATATATATAAATAACTATAGTATAATACATGCATTTATTTAGCACAGCTACTTCACAAATATACTTTAATGCACACCAAACAAAGTGTTGTATTATTATGAAGAGACAATACTTTTTTCAAGCAAAATTTCTTGCTATCTTTTACAATTTCCATCACCTTGGTTGAAAATGACAAACACTTATGAATAACTTGCCAAAGACCATTAGTCTGTGGCAGCTTCTATTCTTTACCCTGTGATCCACAGTTCTACACCATGTCTATAACACCTGGGCCCCTATTTCACAAAACTTGTCATCAGTGACAAATGACAGTTTTTGTTATAAGCTAGTGCAATCCTTGCTTCTGATTGGTCATCAGCAGATTTGTCACTGATTTTTGTCACTTGTCATAGAAAAAAGGCTTTGTGAAACGGGTCCCTGGGCCCCCATTTCACAAAACTTGTCATCAGTGACAAATGACAGTTTTTGTTATATAAGCTAGTGAAATCCTTGCATCTGATTACTTATCAGCAGATTTGTCACTGATTTTTGTCATTTGGGTGGTATTCTCGTAAGTGGACAAACTTTAGTCCATGGTTTAATCCATAGACTAAGTATGGAATGCCAAGTGTCCATATTAATACTTTTTTGAATAATTTGATTACCGGTATGTCCCTAAATTACCATGATAACATAATGATATCACAGTTATGTTGTTGTTTATTAATTATGTTATTACATTTTATTTTAATTTAGTAACAGATTAAATTATCCAAAAACATATTCATATGGACGATTGGCATTCCATACTTAGTCGGTGGATTAGACAATGGACTAAAGTTAGCCCGCTTTCGAGAATACCACTCTTTGTGATTAAGTTCCTGATTTCAATAGACACAGAGCTCAGGGAATGTCATCTCATACGTTGGTACTGAGTGGAAGACTGCTGGAGTGGAGGGATCAGCTCGGACTGGACTACCCGCTGGAGACAGTGGTGTCCTAAAAGAGAAAATCAGCAATCAAAGCTTATCAGGCATTGAAAATAGTAAGCCCAAACTAAAAAAGTTGAATATATGGAGGAAAACAAAATCAAATAAGCATAGAGTGTGTGTCACACATATTTCATGGGGTACTTTGTTGAAGACACATTTTACCCCTCGCCCCCCATCCCTTGACGTTTATTTCCAAGTATTATATTCTATTATTTTCTTCTTATTTTTCCTTCAAAATTCCTTTTACATATCATGAGAAGGGTACATACACATATATACTAAGCAATTTTCACATGACATGCCACTTAAAAATGAACTTTCAAAAAGATTAAAGCAGGATGTATGTGCTGCAGACATCTCCATGTTTTTCTTTTTCTTTTCCTTTCATTCCTTTTTCAGAAGACTGTTTTGATCTGGTACAAATTCATATTTTACAAGTAAAATGATTTAAAGATAAAGTTGAGTTCTGGTCATGCGATTGCATTGTGAAAGAAACGGTGTGGAATCGATCATAAAAGGTTGATCATCTAGCATATAAGTATTTGTGTGTATTGCAAGGTTCTGGAATCATCAAAATGATAAGAAATTTGGCCAAGTCTTGGTAAAGTTACAAGCACTGTACAGAGAAGGATGTATATGGGACTACACAAACACATGGCGTTAAAATCTGTCCCGATTTTTTTGATGTTACATGCCATATTTCGAACGTGAAGGCATTTGAAGAGCCATGCTTTTCAGGGAACATGTTTTATCTGATGTTCTTCCACCCTTGCATAATAACAATGATAACGGTAACAAATTATTTTTCACCTCTTCCCAGAACTCAACCTTCTCTTTAAATGAGTAAAAAGTAAATGTTCTTACTTCACCACTGTGTCTAGAATGTCGTTCAATTT
This sequence comes from Strongylocentrotus droebachiensis, assembly GCA_035222895.1. Lineage (NCBI taxonomy): Eukaryota > Metazoa > Echinodermata > Echinoidea > Camarodonta > Strongylocentrotidae > Strongylocentrotus > Strongylocentrotus droebachiensis. The sequence continues at coordinate 275,432 of JAVYIG010001219.1, forward strand.
CTTGTACCACTTTTCACTCTGTAATGGAAGAAAAAAACTTACGACTAAGACTCAATTTATGACAGGAGAAAGGTATAACAGAGAAAAACTTACGACTAAGATTCATTTATGACAGGAGAAAGGTATAACAGAGAAAAACTTACGACTAAGACTCAATTTATGACAGGAGAAAGGTATAACAGAGAAAAACTTACGACTAAGACTCAATTTATGACAGGAGAAAGATATAATATGAAGTTCTCAATGATATATCAACTTCTTGTAAAAATGTAAAAGACATTTTTCATAATCATTCAAAGAATTGTTAGTGGTACTGTACATAAAAGATTGAAACAGACGATATCAGTGTTTATGGAACTACTTGTAAACACCATTGTAAACTCAATCTACAATGGGATTGATATTTTGAATACATTTCTATTCATTCATATATCCATGAGGGCAAAGGTGCTGGAAGTGGGGGAGGGGGCCCCCCCAAAAAAAAAAAAAAAAAAAAAAATCAGCAGTAAAGGATTAAAAATGGTTTGTATTTTTTTATCCAAAGAGAAGAAAACAAATAATAAAAGTTGAATTGAATCACATAAAAATCATGTACCATTCAAAGAGAAGGAAAATAAACAGGAATTAAATTTCCTAAACATTCCACATGCCCCTATATTCATCAATGGAGGATTTTATAATAGCGATACGCGCATGCCATGGAAATATTGTAAAAGGATGGAAAAGCATGTGTTGTTTATTATAGAGGTGAAAAGACATGAGCCCCTGAACACTGGCGTACTGATGGGAGGGGGGCTATGGAGGGGGGGGGGGGGGGGGCAGTTGCCTCCGAAATAAAATTCAAACATGGTTTATATCTAATTTTATTCCAGTGATTTACAAAGTTGCTGAAATGACATTTTTTTAAATTATACCTTTTTATGCATTTGATGGAAAAAAACAAATTCCCAGGTGATATATACTCGTCCACGACGCCATCCTTACCCTTTGTTCAGCAGTAGCTGCTAGTTGATCAAGAGAGGAGTTCTGGAACATGCTGAGAATAGCAAGTCTCTTCTCTCTCTCCTCTTCCCCTGTACATCCATCTACGACCGTCATTGGTGTCAGCACCTTCTTCAAGGATTCAAAGGTCACAAGCTCCTGGGGGTGTTTCTGAAGTCAATGGGGAAAAAAATACTTTTATTTTTCAAACTTGCTTGCATGAAAATAACACTCTTTTTTTGTTTTGCATTGAACTCTATGCAATTTTGGGGGGCTCTTTTATGACTTTGGGGGCTCTTTTGGGCATTTCGGGGGCTACTTCGCCCTGAGCCCCCGTGTATTTTTTCCCTGGAAGTCATAGCATGAAAAAAAGTGGAATAGTAAAATCATATCATTGATCACCCATTAACCAATTTTACTCATATGGTGGTTTCATCTTGTGAAAATGTGTAATACTGACTTTATTGGACAAGCCTGTACCTTTTAATGCATTTTAAACAGAGACGTGGCACAATAGAAGTGTTGTGAATCATCATCATCACTACCACCATCATCACTACTATTATCATTATCACCATCATCACCATCATCACTACTATTATCATTATCACCATCATCATCACCATCACCATTACCACCATCATCACTCCCATCATCACCATCATCATCACCATCAACATCATCATCATCATCATCCTCATCATCATCATCATCATCATCATCACTATCATCATCATCATCATCATCATCATCAACATCATCATCACCATCATCATCATCACCATCATCATCATCATCATCATCATCACTATCATCATCATCATCATCATTATCATCGTCATCATCATCATCATCATCATTATCATCTTCATCATCATCATCATCCTCATCATTATCATCATATTTCTCTTTCTCATTCTCTCATTCTTGTTCTCCTATCACTGAGTAACAATATTTATTTTTTTCAATCTCTAAATTCAGGAGAAGCTAGCTGGATAGTTACCCTGATTCCTGTTGGTGAGGACTGAGCAGACTCTAGCTCGATGTGTACAGAACCTACATCAGCACCGCTCCGAGGACGATACTCAACTACAAGAAAACAAAATAGATTCAAGTCAATTGCATCACTCCTCCGAAAATACTCAAGTGTTGTCGATTTCAACAGATTAGCTCTCGATAGCGCCTTTCCGGTTTCAGTATTACTCCAGCTACAACAAGCAAGACACCATATGTGAAATAAAGGGTTCTGGCTTTTTTGTGTGCTGAAGGTTAAAAACTGTAAATGCTAGACAAGAGATTATGGTTTATGAATAAAAGTAAGTGTTTTATAAACATGTTTTATAATTGATGATTCATCAATAAACAGAGTGTTCAGACAAGAGATTATGCACCTTATAAAAAGAAAAAAGATATTAAATAATTTAATATGTACAAATGATTTCATTCTTGATACTGCAGGTCTTAAAGGAGTGTTCAGAAGAGATTTCTTATCTGAGGATTCATCATAAAGGGGAGTTTAGACAGAAGATTACATACCTGAAGGTTCATGTATGAAGGGAGAGTTTAGACAGAAGATTACATACCTGAAGGTTCATGTATGAAGGGAGTGTTCAGACGAGAGACATCATGTCCACTGCTCCTTAGACCATCACTGATAGCATCTTTCTGGAATAGAAGACTGGATGCCAGCGGCTGAGACGGAACTTTCCTGTGAGAGAAGGATATAATACCTGAAGTTTCTCTTCTCTAAACATGTCAAATAAATAAATGTTGTACTACTATTTGTTATGAAATAAGTCATCTTTAGCATAATTTAAGTTAGATTAAGTTAATTTATTCAATTATCTGTAACAAACTGTAATTTTGTAACGTAACATAGCGTAACATACTGTAATTTTGTACTGAATAATATTGTGTAATCGTGGTGCTGTCGTCCCGGCTTTTATTTCGTGTAAGGACATTGCTTCACTTAATGGCTGCTGGGACAACAGCACCACAGCGCCTAGAAACAATATATTAGGGGCGTTATAACTGTGATCTATTATTATTATGTATGGTGTCCTTCAATATAATATTGGCAAAGACTGTGTCAAATTCTCTGACAAGGCCTGCATGAGATACATGTAAAGACTAATCCTGAACTAATAATACTACTACTACTACTAATGATGAAGAAGAATTTATACAGCGCATTTTTCATATACATGTAAAGGTGATGTTTTAACATTGACTTTGGCTCAGTGCTTGTGGACTCAACTATAACAATGATAATGATAATAGTGGAGTCTTGTATAGCGCTCATGTCAAGCACATTGCCACTCCTGACGCTCCATTATTAATACCTTGGTTTTAGCACGGCTGCCGTTACAGCACTCAAGCATTTCAAGGAACAAATTCCTGCCAGGTACCCATTTACATCACCTGGGTGGAGTGTGGCAATTGTAGATTAATGTCTTGCCAAAGGACATTAGTGCTGCAACAGGGATTCGAACACCTCTACGATACTGTTTGTAATACTACATCTACTGCTGCTACTAGATGTACTTCAGCAGTTGCTCAACACATTAACAGTATTTCCTCAACAAACTCTGAACAACTGCTGCCACATTTGTACAATCATCACAGCTGCTGCTGCTGATATATTACAGCAACACATGAACATTATACTTCATCTTACAAAATGAGGGTGAAAAGAGAGTCTCTAAGACTAATGTATGCTGCTGCTGCTGCTACAACTACTACTACTACTGCAACTACTACTTCTGCCGCTGCTGTTGTAACTCCTACAAGAAGATTGAGATCATGTCTTACCTCTGATTATTGTCCACATTGAATGGAGGTAGAAGGTAAGGAGCTGTCTTCTGTCTCGTATCAATCACCTGAATCAAAATATAAACAGCAGCACATTAACGTTATAATTCATCTTACAAAATGAGGGTGAAAAGAGACTAGTGTATGCCGATGCTCAATATATGTCATACATTAAAATCCTGAGTTTCCCTATTTCTAGCCTTCTCTTTCTCTCTCTCTCTCCCCCAGTCATCTCCCTTAAAATATTTAGTATACAAATATACACTGTCTTGAGAGGTTCTGGTTAAAACTATGCACAAGAGGTGACTCCAATAGTACTATTTGCTGAGGGGCGCAGCCCGAAGCAAATGGTACTTCTGAAGTCACCAAGGCCCATAGTTTAAACCAGTACCTCGAATAGAAGGCATGGTATATTTGTTTTACATCCTGCATCAAAAATTAATTTTTATAAAAAATAAAAAATAAAACATTTTGGGAAGAAAAACAAATTTAGAAACACGCAGGCCAGACAAAAAATGTCAATTTTGATCTAAAAAGATTTTAAATATTTTGTTTTCATTAAATTAAGATTTGAAGAAAAAAATAAATTCAATTCAAAAAAAAAAAAATCACATTTTTTTTTCAATTCCCAAATAGTACTCCCAAATAGTACTCTCATATAGTAATTTCTAAAAATAGTTCAAATATTTCTGGTCATGTGACGAGCTCTCAACCAATCAAAAGCCAACAAATTTTTGATGCAGGATATAATAGTACTTATGTTTTAGCTAATGTATCAGAGGCTAACATCATTGATAGTAGCTAAGAATCAGAGTAGTTTAGAATCAGACCAGTTTTAATCAAAGTACATTTTCAATCAAATACTGATTTTTTTTTTTTCATTCAAAATGTTTTAACAAGATGCAGTCGATAAATCTGAATATCGGTCAAGTAAAAGTATCAATTTAAATCTATCTATTTTTTTTCTCAAAAGAATGCAAACTTTATGAACTTCAAACAAGTCTGGGATGGATTAATTTATTTTGTCAAATTAATTATCCTTGATATTCTATTACCATGATGGAGGAATTTCCAAATCGAATTATTTGTTTTACATATTTATATATCATGAGAAAGTATTGAGTTCTGCTTGGAGTTCAATTTGGTTTATGTATTTGTGCATACCCTTATTATTGATATACTATTTTTGCAACTATAAGTTATAGGGGGGGGGGTGCAATCTACAAGCCATGCTTTTCAGCAGTCCCCTCCATGACCAACCTGTTTTATATGCCTGTTGTACACTGTGGACCAATTCCAAATATATTGTTAACTTTCATTGTTTTACTATGTACAATGCAAACCCACATACTTTATTTATTTTGTTGGAAATGGAAATAAATGAAATGCACAAGAAATAATGATTCTCTACTAAACAAGAGGAAAGAACCTGTCAATCCAACCACATAAACGTTTGCATCCTACCTGAAACCATTTAATACCTGGGTGGAGAGTGGCAAAGGTAGAATAATGTCTTGGCAAATGACATCACTGCTACAGTAGGACTCCGAGAAGGCGAGAACCATACACATTTGAGTGATGTTTCCATTAAACCATAACACATATTATTATTAATATTATTATCATTATTACAGTCGTCAGACTGTAAATCACAGGGTTCACAGTTCGAGTCCCGCCGCGGCACTAATGTCCTTTGGCAAGACATTAATCTACGCTTGCCACTCTCCACCCAGGTGTTAAATGGGTACCGGTAGAAAGACATTCCTAAAATGCTGTGAGCGTCAAAATCGGCAGCCTAGCATAACCGGGTAATGGTGGAGCGCCTTGAGGACCTTGCAAGGTCGATATGTGCGCTTTATAAGAATCCAATATTATTATTATTATTACTCAATAAAACAGGATATAAACTCTTCGGATATTTCAGCCTACAACAGAGATAGAAGTAGAATTATAGGAAGTGACTGAACTTACCGACCATACATGTTGTCCAAGCGCTGGTATAGCTGTGAGTTGACTGATAAGATTTAGGTATCTGGCAACTAGAGCATGGACTGCACATCGATGAATGGGACTGAGCTTACAATCATTATCACATACCATGTCCTGTAAACAAGAAACAAGGTAAATTATTATGATCTTAGTGACATTGTAGACAAGAAACATGGTAAATTATTCTGATCTTGGTGACATTGAAGACAAGAAACATGGTAAATTATTATGATCTTAGTGAAATTGTAGACAAGAAACATGGTAAATTATTCTGATCTTAGTGATATTGTAGACAAGAAACATGATAAATTATTCTGATCTTAGTGACATTGTAGACAAGAAACATGGTAAATTATTCTGATCTTAGAGACATTGTAGACAAGAAACATGGTAAATTATTCTGATCTTAGAGACATTGTAGACAAGAAACATGGTAAATTATTCTGATCTTAGAGACATTGTAGACAAGAAACATTGTCAATTATTCTGATCTTAGAGACATTGTAGACAAGAAACATGGTAAATTATTCTGATCTTGGTGACATTGTAGACAAGAAACATGGTAAATTATTCTGATCTTAGAGACATTGTAGACAAGAAACATGGTAAATTATTCTGATCTTGGTGACATTGTAGACAAGAAACATGGTAAATTAATCTGATCTTGGTGACATTGTAGGCAAGAAACATGGTAAATTATTCTGATCTTAGAGACATTGTAGACAAGAAACATGGTAAATTATTCTGATCTTGGTGACATTGTAGACAAGAAACATGGTAAATTAATCTGATCTTGGTGACATTGTAGACAAGAAACATGGTAAATTATTCTGATCTTGGTGACATTGTAGACAAGAAACATGGTAAATTAATCTGATCTTGGTGACATTGTAGGCAAGAAACGTGGTAAATTAATCTGATCTTGGTGACATTGTAGACAAGAAACATGGTAAATTATTCTGATCTTGGTGACATTGTAGACAAGAAACATGGTAAATTATTCTGATCTTAGTGACATTGTAGACAAGAAACATGGTAAATTATTCTGATCTTGGTGACATTGTAGACAAGAAACATGGTAAATTATTCTGATCTTGGTGACATTGTAGACAAGAAACATGGTAAATTAATCTGATCTTGGTGACATTGTAGACAAGAAACATTGTCAATTATTCTGATCTTAGTGACATTGTAGACAAGAAAAATGGTAAATTATTCTGATCTTGGTGAAATTGTAGACAAGAAACATGGTAAATTAATCTGATCTTGGTGACATTGTAGGCAAGAAACATGGTAAATTATTCTGATCTTAGTGACATTGTAGACAAGAAACATTGTCAATTATTCTGATCTTAGTGACATTGTAGACAAGAAACATGGTAAATTATTCTGATCTTGGTGAAATTGTAGACAAGAAACATGGTAAATTAATCTGATCTTGGTGACATTGTAGACAAGAAACATGGTAAATTAATCTGATCTTGGTGACTTTGTAGACAAGAAACATGATAAATTATTCTGATCTTAGTGACTTTGTTGACAAGAAACATGGTAAATTATTCTGGTGTTAGTAACATTGTAGACAAGAAAGATGGTAAATTATGTTGATCTCAGTGACATTGTAGACAAGAAACATGGTAAATTATCGTCTTCTTTGTGCATGGCTGATCGTCAATGAAACGGAGTTAAGTCTTTTGTCAACTCTGTTCGTTGCTACGGCTGGCAGCCGGTGAAAACGAACTCATTTGACCAAATTATGGAAATGCAAGCATTACTTTTAAACAAACAGAACTTTGTTATTCCTGGCTCATTTTTCCTGATTGAGGTGTCATATGAAAGGGCAGAAATTGAACTTTCTAGAAATGTGATTTTCTCTTTGAAATTCAGATACCGCCCGCCAAATGATTTTTTGTTTCCTCTCTTCAAATTGATTTTAATGACTCATGCGTGAGATATAAATCATATTAGTTGCATCAAATGAAAGAGGAGGATCTTAGCTTTACAAATATGTGTCATTTATTAATTATAATTGTGATTAAGTTATGATAAAACATCGATGTTTCTCGGTTTCGTTTTTTCTGGGACGCACTGTATATATAAAGGTTGGAGAATGTATGAAGATCCATACCTGTAATGCTAAAGAAACCTTGACTAGATCAACAAGAATATCATCTGTTCCAAACTCGACACAGAGCAGCGCCAGTGTGGTGAAGATAGCGACATAGTTCTCACACTTGTTAGCTCTGCATCGTAGATTCTCATAGATATGCCACTGGATGTCTGCTCCATTCTAGACCAAAATAATAAGAGTTTTTAAAATCTTTTGTTAATAATAATAATAATAATCCATTTTTTTGTATAGCGCTCAATACACCGATCCAACGATGTGCCTAAGTGCTTTACATCATTTTTATAAACAATGTGTGATAGGCATTTATAAATATATGAAAATGCATCAAGTATTAAAGGTATAACAAAGTTCTGGTATGGGGTCAGGAATTTGGTTCACACGAACATATTGGAAGCATATGCGATTTTACAATGTTCAATGATCGTTGTCGCGGTTGAATTCGAGTCTAAAGTTATGAAATTGTAAATAATAAACTCTTTATGTTGTATAGCTTCCTCTCAAGACTGATATTACTTTACCTTTAAAACAATGTTTCTCGTCTACAATCGACCGATTAGCTATTCCCGTGTGGAAGCTATATATCAGAACTGCATATTCTGAGATTTTCATGGTAGCAGCTACCATGGAATGGCCGTAGGCGTTATTTGAAATACCGGTATTTGAAATTTACCTGGAGCACCGGTAAATTTTTTATTATTCAATTTCTCGAAAGCAGACGTATTTTAGGTGCTAAATTTTCTAGTGCTTATAATACATCCAGAGGGGCATCCAAATATATCAAATTGTAAAGAATTACTATCAATCCAATTTTCGAAATTTCCCAAAACTTTGCATGAATGAATATCTCATATTCATTTCATGACTGGGTTAATTTTGTTTGGGTCTTTTGTTTGTTTACCTTTCTAAGGAATGATATATCTTGTCTAGATGGTTTCTCTACTCTCAGATTGAGCTCAGAGATGTTTCTAGGAATGGCAATGTTTCTCCTCAGTTTGTTTGTGTTGTCATGACGATCAATCAATGTTTGAAGAATCTCTTGCACAGTGTAGCGGATGTCTGTGGATAAAGTTCAAAGTCAAATCTTATAGTTGCGAAACAATATTACAGTCAATATAATTACAGGATGAAACAAATACATTTGTATGCATGACTTTACAGAAATGCCAGAAATGTTAGCTGGAATGTCAAATCAAGGCTAAACGTGATTTTGCAAATGTTGATACAAATGATTGAAACACTGCTTATTTTTTTTGCGTTATATTTGTGTCATATTCAACTCTGATTCAACTGCTGATATTTCTATTTACATTGAGTTAAACAAAATCGAAGAAATCAGACAACTTTTTGAGGTGGTGCAAAAACTAAAGATACCAGTATACTTGAACAACTGTATGCTTATGCTGCACAAGAATAAAAACACTGGTGCAGTACCTGTACATATATATATATATATATATATGTACATGATGATAAATAATTAAGTTACATTATGTAGGTACATGAAAGAATGGACGATAAAATATTCTAACTTTTATATCATCCTGACGGTCACTACTAATAATGCATCAACAATAAAAGTACCATTTAATTGAAAGGTGTTGTTAGATATTTCTTTTTAAAATTGATCTCATGCAATCCAAATGACAGAGCGACTCGAAAACTACTTTTCAAATTATTCCCATTTAAAGATTTGTTTATCTTCAAACTGCTTTCCATCCCGAAAATTGGTTTAAAACTTAAAAGACTAATAGAAATGTTATAGTAGAACACGTCCACAATTTTTTTTATCGGAAATAAGTCAGTTTTATAAAAGTTTGAGGTGATTTAGTGCTAACGCCCTTCTGCTTAACGCTTCATTTTTTTACCTGAAATTCGAGCTAACGCCCTCCTGCTAGCCAGGCGACGACAAATCTATAAATCTTTGTTCAAGTTATCAGAATGATAAGCCAAGGCTCTGACATAATTCATCTCATAGACAAGTACAGCTAGTCAAACCTGCCTATAGCGACCACCCAAGGGGAAACAAATAGTGGTCTTTGTAGACAGGTGGTCACTTAACCTGGGGGGTGTTTCATAACGCTGTTCATAAAGTTACGCATGACTTAACAAACGACTTGTATATGAAGAGCCAGATGGGATGCTCAATCATTATTAACTGCATCAACTAAAGTTGAACTGTGCAGATGTAGATTAACATTTGTATTATAACAATTTTTTTTTAATGCAAAGTATATTTTTTTGCCATACCTGTAATTTAATTGAAGTTATTGGAAATATAGTCACACTTTGTTAAAACATCAGGAAAAACTTTGGCCATCCTATCTGGCACTTCATATTCAAGTCGTTCGTAAAGTCATGCGTAACTTTACGAACAGCTTTATGAAACACCCCCGGGTTTGATGACAAAAGCATTTGTGTTAGTAATTGCCTATGCCCTCACAGTGACCATATTGTTGGAATACTCCCCAGGGAGTGGAGATGGTGCACATTGTGCATGAATGAAACCGATGACCGGGTAATAATATTTTGTAAAGCGATTAGAGACGATATACCGTATTAAAGCCCATCTGTACTAGTGAACAGGAGGGATTAGACCACCCTGTAAGGTCACTGACAAGTGGTTATGTCATCAAATCAGCTCTCAATTAATATAAGAAAAAGAGGATCATGGGGGACCAATGGTCACCGTTTAGGCATTGTTTGCTATATAGAGGGCGCTAGTAGCTACAAATAGTGCAGTGAGGCTTTAAGCATCATTTTTAAAAGCGCACACTTGCTAATCTAAGCACATGTATATTCTAACCTGGATCAGGAACGACGGACATGTTGAGCAACGGCTGCATGAAGGATGCTGGGAAGGTAGACGCCATGGAAACTGTCACATACTTTCTACCCACCTACAGCGAGTACAGAATTAAAGATAAAGTGGAGTTCAGGGACCTGTTTCACAAAGATCTTTAATAAGTTGAACTTATCTCTAAGTTGGACTTATGGATATAATGTTGTATGTTAGATGTATTTTGTACTTAATCGGAAAGAACTTCTATGCACGAAGCAATGCGGAATGAAAAAAAGGTAATATGAGTTATCAAAACAACTGATCATCTTCACCATTATATGCTTATCGTATCAACGTTTGCCAATTTGTGAAAGAATCACCCCCCTTGCTTTACATCATAAAAATAATGAAAATGTAATAAATTCTTACATAAACTCATGTATATTACAAATGGTAAGTTGTTTCAATGACTCTCTCACTAATACCACCTATAGCCATTAAAGGGATCCGGTAACTTTGTCTCAGATTCTGAAACAAAATTCTGGATTTAGCTCATGCTGCAATTATAATTATAAAACTTTAGGTCAGCCAGGAACCCCATGACTTTTCCAAGCCGATCGCATGTCTGATTATCAAGATATTTATGATTGGAATTACAAATTTTGAAAACCGTTTGCCAAACGGTTTTCATAACACTACAGTCTATTGGGGAAAACGAGTATGGTAAAACTGGTCACTCAAAGATTTTTACTTTTTTGAGGCACTTCTTGATCATTTTGAAGCGCAATTTTTTTAGGGCTTCAATATTACACCATATCACGGACACTGATAACACGTATTTGTTAAACGATCCCTTTAAAAGGGGAAGAGATCAGAATCTAGTTTCATACCTCCAACAAACTTTTCAGTAGAATGCTCTGCAATAAGAGATCTCCCTCGCTGTAATTCAATCACAAAACCAAACAAACATTGTAATGAAAAACTCTGAAAACATAAATATGACGAAATATATCCTTCCTACTGAAATACAGTACATGTATCTAATCATTCACAAAACACAATTGTTAACATTTACAACGGTATACATGTAGGTACCACATACCTGCCAACATTTGAAAATGAGAATTAGGAATTTTTAGCATGGTATGCATTCAAAAATAGGAAATCGCACTTGCAGCGGCAGTGTAACTGGCAATACGCGGTAAATCTGTACCAAAAAGCGAATACAAATTTGCTGCTTGGTCATGCAGCCATTCAACAAACACAACACGTGATCTCTCAAACCGTGGCACATGATAAAACAAGCTTAATTTAGCTTTAGCACCCTAAAAAAATATCAAAAAATATATATATATTTTAAGAAATTATTAAAAAAACATAAAAAAAGGAGAAAAACAAATCTTTGAAAAATCAGAATATTCCAAATTTTTAGGTCCTAAAGATTCAGCAAATCAGAATATTCTGGATTATTCGGAAGGGTTGGCAGGTATGGTACCATTTAAATTATCAATGCAACCTATTATAGACTATCTGCAATTGAAGAAGAATGCCTCAAGTAGGGCAAAAACAAGGAACCCTTGGATTCCATTTCTGAGACGCTGGAGCCCCTGAGCGATACCATTTGGATTCAATCATTTGACAAGATAATAAATAGATTCAAAATTTGCACACCCTCCCAAATTATATAAAAACATGACCTTATTTTCAATTTCACCACTTTACATTCTTTGTTATCATTAGGCTCTGTTATCATTATGCCCTGTTATCATTAGACCCTGTTATCATTATGCCATGTTATCATTAGGCCCTGTTATCATTATGCCATGTTATCATTAGGCCCTGTTATAATTAGACCCTGTTATCATTATGCCATGTTATCATTAGGCCCTGTTATTATTATGCCCTGTTTATCATTAGACCCTGTTATCATTATGCCATGTTATCATTATGCCCTCTTATCATTATGCCCTGTTATCATTATGCCCTGTTATCATTATGTTATCATTATGCCCTCTTATCATTATGCCCTGTTATCACTATGCCCTGTAATCATTAGCTCCTGGAAACGAACAAGAAGAAAACATGTATATATATGAAAAAAGACAACTTTATGAACACATGGTCTGTATGCAGGTACAAGTTGCTGTAGTATATTTCAATGAGAGAGCTACATGTCCAATGTACATGTCCAGGGGGGTGTTTCACAAAGACTAAGATCGACATTAAGTTGGACTTAACTACATGTATGGCAGGCCATTCATGCCACTACATGTCTCTAACCATTGGTCTCTCAATTATGATCTTTAGATATTTTTCCTTCAATTATGAACTATCAAAAAAATGTAAATTCTGTAGATTTGTGACCATGATTTGTACGTCCCTTGAGAAACCAATGCAAGGATTGGTTAGAGCAACTAATGGCATGAACGGCCTGCAATAGTTAAGTCCAACTTAAAAATAAAGTTGAGTTCTGGTCATGCGATTGCATTGTGAAAGAAACCTTGTGGAATTGATCAGAAAATGCTGATCATCTAGCATATAAGTATTGGTGTGTACTGCAAGCATCAAAATGATATGAAATTTGGCCCAGTCTTGGTAAAGTTACAAGCACTGTACACAAAAAGCTGTACATGGGACTACTTGAACATGTGGCATAAAAACCTGTCACAATTTTTGTGATGTTACATGCCATATGTAGAATATTAAGGCATTTGAAGAGTAATGCTTTTCAGATAACATTTTTTATCTGATCTTCTTCCATCCTAGCTTGCATACCTAATACAATGATAACGCTCACAAATTATTTGTCACCTCTTCCTAGAACTCAGCTTTTCTATAGGTTCCTGCACATTTCACAGTTTGTACTTTTGTCTGGGTTTCCTTTAAATGATATTAGTTGTCAAACAAATGTGATGATTACCTTGTCAATTAATATAATCATTTTTTTTAATATGAAACAATATGTCTTTTATGTATATTTTGTTATCTGTATTATTTCTGCATGTGAAATGTGAAATTAATAAACTCAAACTCAAACTCAACTCAAGCTTCTCTTTAAAGTTGATCTTAGTCTCTGTGAAACACTCCCCAGACAGATCCCAGACAGATTTATTATGACTCACCCTTTGGAGTAGATGGCTGAGTCCCTACCGAGATGTTCTTGACTACCGGTAGGTCGGGGGAGTGGTATCTTACCCATGATAAACATCATGATCTCAATCTTCTGATAGTCTGGTAAGATACTCGCAAATGCACCTGTAACGATGAGGATGATAATCAATGTCATCTTGGATGAGTGTGGCAAATAAAGATCAGTGTGCTAAATATATTACTCATTGCTGATATAGTATTGAAAATAATATCGCTAGTGACATTTGTTTGTCTCTCAATGTATGGTCAACAAGGGATCAAAAGATCACGACCATACATTGTGAGACAAACGAATGTCACTAGCAATATTATTTTTGAAAGATCAGTGTATTGCAAAAGGACATTGGTGCTGGGGCAGGGGCTTGAACCCCATTCCTTGTGATCCACAGTCCAGTGGCTCACTCCTTAGAGTAGACCATCACATCTCTTCAATTAAAGAAATAGTAATGATCTCTATAAGAAGCGTGAATTGGTTTATTTCTGAAATGAAAATAAGAGAGAAGTTTTATTTTGCAAACTGATTTATTCACAATTGACACAACACTAAATATCGCAATCTGTAGTGGTTTCTTGCTGTGAGAATGGCTGTCCTGTACAATTCTCGAAAGTTTCATGTTTCCAAAGTTCTAGGGGGGGGGGGGGTGTTTCACAAAGATCCTAAGTCAAACTTAACTCTAAGTTGGACTTAAATATTATGGAGAGCCAATTGTAGCCTTGAAATAAAATATATTCAAAAGCAAAAATTGAAGTATTTTAGACTATTCATAAATTCCACATCAAGAACATAAAATTTCCCATGATAATGGAAATTATGAATAATTTGAATCAACATTTAATGCCTTTTAAAATAACTTTAAAAAAATATTTTCAAAGATGCTAACGGTTTTCCATAATTGTTTCCAACTTAGAGATAAGTTCAACTTAGAATCTTTATGGAACACCCCCCTGGTTTCATTACCTATCGTATCGATGATAGCTTCTTCAAAGAGAGCCTCTTCCCTCTCATCCACGTCTTGTGTGACCTGTCTGTTTGGTTTGGGTGAGGGGGTATGACCTCCACCAGATAATCTCTTCTCAACCGATGACCTTAAATGTCGTAGGAGGGTGTTGAAGACTTCCAACACAGATGTCCCTGTCATTAAAACAACAAGTTTGCTTGATTAAATATTCAATTCTCAATTTTAATCTGGACCCTGTTGCACAAAACTTACCATAGATAGTAACTTTGCCATCAATGGTAAGTACCATGGTAACCTTGATTTTGAATGGCTGTTGAGCCCTGTTATCATGGTAGTTGCCATTGATGGCAAAGTTACCATCAATGGTAAGTTTTATGCAACGGGCCTGGTACTTTATTAAAAACAAAAACGTCTCAACGTGAATTGAATCATAAACGCACTACAAGCATCATACAAAATTCAAAATGAGAATTTTCATGAATCATAATTATTAAAGAAAATTCATTGAAAAAAACAGCCTTACAAAAAGGTAGAATAAATGACTGAATGATTAGAAATAAATTTGTTTTTTAATTGAAACAGCCTGATCCTGATCATATGAGACTATCAATATTACAAAAGTGAGAAATAAACAAGTCACTATGACTTAGATGTTGCTTGTAAGTATTGGCTTGCATGGTAATGTAGATGTACAGTACATGTAGGCTTGCGGATGCACCATGTGAGAGAGGGAAGATTGAGGAGTCCTGAAAAGGACTCTCGGTAATCTTTCTTGAGGGTGTGTAGTCCTGAAAACGACTGTTGGTGTAGTCTTGAAAAAGACTGTTGGTTATCTTTCTTAATAGTTTATAGTTCTAAGGAGAACTATTATATATCACTATGACATTTCAAAGATTTTATTTGAAAGGAAATCCAGCTTGAACTAAAAGGAGGGATGTAGGACTTACCGACCGCTCCGTCCGCTGCTATGGCAACCGTTTGTTTGAGAACCTCAACGATGCTACGTTTGATCCGAGGAGAGTTATTCATATTCTCATCCAGGTGAAGAAGAAGATAATGAGGTGCAACGTACAGATACTGGGACTGAAAGGGATCAAATATACACAGAGTTTGGATAACATCTTATGTGGAGTTCCTCAAGGGAAATTGGGTATAATTAAATGTATTCATCCCATCTTTTTTTGCTCATTTCTCAGGTATGTTCCTACTCTCATCCAAATGAACTAGAAGATGATGAGGTATTACATATAAAAACTGGGATTGAGAGGGGTGGGATACACACAACTTGTACATGCTATATTATACACAGGCAAGATAATGGAGTATGTTGAAAGAAACTGGAATTTTAAATATCTTTAAAAATATGATAAAACACTGAGAGCCGAAAGCGAGGCGTACAAAGGGGGTCCAGGGGGCAGTGATCAATGTTGATCAATGTGATTGATCATGATGTCTCTCAAAACTGTGAAGGCTTCATCAATAAAGGCCGGGGGAAAGCCAATGAGATTTCATTAATCAAGATTTTTTTTTTTTTTTTTTTTGGCCCACAAATATTTTGGCCTTAAAAAAAAAAAATTGGATAACCGCAGAAACGTGGGAGATTCTCATGCCTGTATACAACAGGATTGTGGTGTTTGATTGCAGCTTATCTGGAGTTCTGGGGCCCGTTTCATAAAACTTGTTATCTATAACAAATGCTAAATTTCTATGACAAATTTGTTCTCAGCCAATCAGATGCCATGATTTCAGTAGCTTATAACAGTAGCTTGTAACTTGATATTGATATCAAGTTTTATGAAACAGGGCCCTAGTTTAACGGACTGCACTGTGAGAGAACTTTCGGTTACATAAATTCCATTTGTTTAATCTTTCTTTGCTCATCACTCAGCGATTATTTTGAGGAGAGTTCATTATATTCAACATATATACCCATACAGGTACTATTAGTTAATACATCTGTAATACATACAATCTGTACAGTTAATATTTCTATTAGAAGGGACAGATCATTTTCAAACTTCCTAGCATGATATCTAGCATAACTTACCTGCATTGAATACATGATGACCTTGAAAACCTTGACAGCAAAGTCAGTCGGAAGCCAGATCTCATGAAGGTCTAGATGTCTAAATAAGAGATCAAGTCCAAAATAACATTTTAAAGTTTAAATATTGATTTAACTGTAAATTATATAATATTAGGGAGGTGCACAGTAATCACAGGTAAATAAAGTTAAGTTCCAATACCTGAAATGATTCCATATTTTGCCATATGGAAGGCTTAACATCACATGTGTTGATGTAACTATGCACAGGATCCTTCAGAATCAAATTCAGGAGGACTTTGAATTTATTGAATATCATATCATATCTCTATATTGTCAAGATCTCGTTGTAGACTAGGAGAAAGGTTTGCAGTGTCTATTACTCACCTAAGCACTGGTTTGAGTACAGAATGGATGTTATTATAAGCGGCGCTACACATGACATTCCTCAGGCAAGTCTCAGCGAGGGCAGCGGGTCTCTCCTCTACGTTGTCTGATACTGGAGACTCATGGCTACAAAGTCAAGCATATCAATGTGGCTATGAAATGGTTTATAGTACACACTTGTGAAGCTCATGCATGGAGAAAGAGGATAATAATGACTGCTGATGGCTAAGAAAGCAGGTATAAACTAGTAGGTAGGAAACCAGGGAGGGGGGGGGGGGACGGGGTTGGGGGAGGCGGGGCTACAGCTTCAAGTCCTATCAAAGGGACATGAAAGTTAGGCTTAATACCCTATCAAAGGGCAATAAGTTGGTTTATAACCCCAGTTACTAGGCCACTGCTCAAACAATGTGCCATTCATTTAACTGCAGCAAGAGCCAAGAATCCCCCACCTCCCATTTCACATTATACCACATCATAAGTGTGTGTGTTGGGTTTCAATCAGATCGTCACCATCCAAAAGACATGACTAAGTTTCAAACCTGCGTCCTCGGTTTAATCCGTTTGTAACTTCCACTGTTAGCTGGATTACAGGCGTACGCCACAACGCCTACTTAAGGGACCCTTCTCCAGCTTGATCCTAATCTCTCTTTTAACCATACTTCTACTGCAGGGTTATACTGTAGGGTTATACATGTACCTACAAGTATGAGATTTAGTTTATAGCCTTTATCATGGATCTGACTTTCATGACAAGCATTACAAAAGAACTTCCTTTGTTTTGATATTTTTCAGTATTAATTGTAGGCACTTGGTTTCAAACTAATATGCTATAATTGTTAACTACATGCAATCTTTTGTTGTAGAAATACCGCTCTGACATAAAATACAGGGGAAATTTTGTCTTTTATTTTTTGTCTTTAGAGAAACCAACAATATTTTGACAAAAATCTGAATAGTATTTCAAGGTTCCTGCTTGATTCAAGAACAGATAACTGACCCTCCATGAAAGATTTAGACGTAGTTGGTTTAGAACACAATAAGCTTACTACCTTTGGTCTTTAGTCGTTTCTTGGCATGCAACTCCCTTGTACCGTCTCTGAACCGATTTTGATCAAACAAAGATGATTTTGTCATTTAAATATTATGCTCTTTCAAATTTGACACTCAGTTTTTCATTATCTCACAAAAAAATTATTTTGTGTAGCGCCCTCTGCAACAGAACTCAACTATCCCTTTAAAGGTTCCTGCCTGATTCAAGAACAGATAACCGAGCCTCCGTGAAAGATTTAGACGTAGTTGTTTTAGAACACAATAAGCTTTACTACCTTTGGTCTTTAGTCGTTTCTTGGCATGCAACTCCCTTGTACCTTTCAAAGCCTTCCTGCATGTTGAATAGAAGTGAAGGAACGATCTTCTCCATATGCTGTTTCTCCCAGATCTTCACCTGGAGTTCGTCGCTAACGGTCTTCCGTATCACTCCTTGGATTCCCTTCAGTCCAGCGATTCGAATTCTGAGAAAAGAGAGAGAAATCTCCAAGTGTATATCTACTTGAGGTACATTCAAAGTGTGCAAATCAACAACAACAAACTTCTATGTTAGTAGTAACAAGTTGTCATATTGTATTCAAAATACTAGCGTTAAATATTACTTCTTTAAAGAGATTTTGCAAGTTTTAATACACTCTCCAGTAAAACTAGAAATGTCGCAATCTATTTGCCGCGCAATCAATGCAAATTCAAGGAATTCCTTCCTACCGGTCCCCATTTACTTCACCTGGGTGGAGTGTGGCAAATGTAGATCAATGTCTTGCCAAAGGACGTTAGTGCCGCGGTGGGATTCGAACCGCAGACCTTGAGATCGACAGTCCGGCGACGTATCCACTCGTCCACGACATCTCTATACATTTTAAAGTTGTTAGTTAAATTTGTTTGGAGCGCATTATACATGTACATGAACATGGGATAAAACTCATCTGTGGGAGTCACCTGTTCGTTCCACTGGTCAGCAGAGGCCAAGAAAGAGTTAAGGGACTGGTTGTTGTTTTTTTGTTGCTCACCCTTCTTCTTTTAAATTGTTTTCCCATAGATGCCCTTTTTCTATAGAAGGGGTCCCTTGCCCCCAAGCCTCCTTCTAATCTAACATTGATTGCTGATTAGTAAGATAAATGATATAGGTTTGAACTGTGAGTCAGATACTCATAACCCCACGCCCTCGGTAGCACCCTATTAATTTGTACTATTTGAGTTTGTTTATTTATAGCTTGTATATATGAGCTCATATTTTGTGAATTATTACACATGCAATGAACATGAAACAGACTTGAGTATAATAAAATAAAGATGTAAGATTTAACAATCAAGACTGTTAGTTAGTTAGTTACCATACATACAGTATGATAAGACCATGACTCACTTTCTGCGTACACTCATATTCTCATTGTTATTATAACACATGGAACTGAATTTTGAGATGAAGAAATCATATCGTCGATGGTAGGATGGCGTATCCTCCTCAATGTTGGCAAACTTCACAAACTACAAGAGAAAAATGAGACCAACACAACATTTTCAACATTTAGCAGATTTAAAAACTGGCAAAGATCAGAGCGAGAAATTTTAAGCCGACATGGTAAATGAACCAATATTAAAGCAGTAAAAAAGGACAAGTAATCGCAATCTCTTGTCAGTTTCCTGTCAACCCCAATATCAACTAGTAACCTATATTTAATTCTTTGTGGGCACAAAAAGTTAGTGACACATTGCATTATAATTTGACTGCTAATACATGTCATTATTGTAGCAAGAAATCGATGAGTACATTCTCATAAACATTTTAATGTTTAATCCAGTTCACAAGCATACAAGTACATCAATAAAGATCTATGTTCACAACCCTTAAGGCCACTTTGAATTCTAAGAAGAAAAACAATCTTTTTTTTTAAACTCCTAAATAATAAACTATCACACTCACATCAGTTCAGACTGCCTATGGCAGTAAAAGAATTCATAAGGCTATAAAATGAAAAACATGAATAAATCCATTAAAAAGTTGCTGAAGGTATATTAATATACTTACAGACTGGGTCCCATACACCTGAAGCTCAATGTTGTTGGATTCCAGGAGTTTGTGGACCATTTTCAAGAAACTTTCCACAAATAGATTGAGAGTCTGTGCATGACAAGCCAACAAGAGCTGGTCTAAAGCCTGCATGGAAATCAACACATACCTGAAAAGAGAGGGGTAAAAACATCAAACTTTGAGAAACTGCATGTTGCGATGTCCTCACAAGGCGATAACACGGCAAGAAATAAACAATAAATACAAAAAAGAGAGATTAAGACTCTGTGATTGACATGTCAACACCACCCGGTCCAAAGCCTGCATGGAAATTTGGAAATAAACACATACCGTACCTAAAAGAGAGGGGAAAACCCCACACGGACGATAAAAATAGTTGATACAAAACACATTTGGGGGGAGTAGGAAAACGGGTCAAGAATGAAAAGGAATAGCAGTGGTTACTATAAGACAGAATATATGCCATGAAAACGTTGGGAAAAAACTTAGAGATTGGTGTATAGGATGTTCGCAAAAGGAGAGTGAGATAAGAGAAGAAATACTTTCTCCATCACTTTAAATGAAAGTATTATCTTGAAGGATAAGATGTGCTAACTGCACTGTTTATTCTTGTTTATTCTTTTCTTACATTATTCAGGGTTTGTCATAATACAAATAGAATTGATTCTATCCCTTGTATAAAATAGAAGACAATGTTTCCAAACATATCATTTTTTTCTTCAAACTGCATTTCATGGGGAGAGACATAGGTCGTCATGACACTAAATAAAAAATCATTGATTTGCAGACTATTCACGTACAAGTCAAGTACTAAACTGCAAGCTACCGGTATCCATACCAATTTTTGGACATACGCTTCGATTCATGGTCATTCTCTTACACTAATTGAATTTCAAATATCGGTATTCAGAAATCTAAATCTATAAAAGGCAAGAGCAAACATCAACAAAGCGAATTTTGTATCACAGATAATAATAATCTGGATTTATAGAGATAACATTACCCAGTCATCAAGCACTGCACATGTTTCTTACCCAATGCGTTGTCTGTATACGTCCCTGTCTAACCTCTGTGCTAGATAGCTTCCAATGCGATCAAGCTTCTCATTATGAGATACAGCATAGAACGTCAGCTTCTCCATGTTACTACGCACTAAACCCTCCTGCAAAGAAAATGAAACCAGGGGGTGTTTCATAAAGCTGTTCGTAAAGTGACACATGACTTTACGAACGACTAGTATATGAAGTGCCAGATAGGATGCCCAAAGTTTTTCCTAATGTTTCAATACAACATTGGGCGATATGATGACATTTGTGAGGAGCTTGAGGAAGTCAAGTGGGAAGAGACTATGAAGGATATGGATACTGAACAGGCCTGGTCGTTCTTTCACACAACATTGACAGAAAAGATGATGAAATGTATCCCGCGTTCTGCTTCACGCCGAAGAAAGAAAAAGCACTGTTGGATGAACAAACAAGCGCTCAAAATGCAAGCACAGAAGCATCGTGCTTGGCGACAAGCCCAAACTACCAAGCACCCAACAGACATATCAAGAGCTAGAAGACTGGCAAAGACACTCCAATGTTTCACAAAAGAGCTGCGCAGTAACTTTGAGAGGGATCTTGCAAAGAATGTTAAGAAAAACCCAAAAGCATTCTGGAGATATGCCAAAGATAGTCTGAAAACAAGAGGTGGGTTACCTGACCTCAGAAAGACAGATGGAACCTTTGCTACATCAGATGAAGAGAAAGCAGATATCTTGAACACTTTCTTTGAGACAACCTTCACTGATGAGGACACTTCTGCTATACCAGTTCTGGAATCTAGGCAACCTCCTGAATGCTTATCAGCACTTGACATTACTGCAGATGATGTGCATCACAAACTTAGTTTGCTTTCCAAGTTCAAAAGTGCTGGACCGGATGGTATCCATCCCTGTGTTTTACATGAGACTGCAGCATCAGTGTGTATTCCATTGGCCATCATCTTTACCAAGTCATTTCAAGAGGGCAGGCTTCCCTCAGCATGGAAAATAAGCCACGTAGTTCCTGTGCACAAGAAGGGGAGCAAGTTGGATGCTAACAACTACCGCCCAATAAGCCTGACATCAGTCCCCTGTAAGATCATGGAATCTCTCATCAGAGATAAGGTGGTCGAACATCTGATGTCACATGATCTCATCAGTGATTCTCAGCATGGTTTTGTTCCAGGTAGATCATGTGTTACACAACTGCTCCACACTCTTGAGGAATGGACTGTCTGGCTAGATCAAGGAGAAAAGGTTGATGTTGTCTACTTAGACTTTCAAAAGGCATTTGACAGCGTGCCCCACCAACGGCTGTTGTCAAAACTTGATGCTTACAAGATCCAAGGGAACTTCAAAACATGGATTGCTGATTTCCTTCATGGCCGAACACAGAGGGTGGTGGTAAATAATGCCAGATCTCAGTGGTGCAACGTGAAGAGCGGGGTGCCCCAGGGCAGCGTACTCGGCCCAACACTGTTTGTTCTCTACATCAATGATCTCCCTGAGGTGTTGGACTCCACTGTAAGAATTTACGCAGATGACACCAAGGCTTTCTCATGCGTCTCTACTCCTGACCAACGCAAACTTCTCCAAGCTGACCTGTGCTCATTGACAGACTGGTCCTCAAAGTGGCAACTCAAGTTTAACGCAAGAAAATGCTGTGTTTTACATCTTGGATCGGGAGACTGTCAGGAGCGCTACACAATCGGGAGTTCAGCCTTGAGTACAGTTGGAGAGGCAAGGGATCTAGGGGTACTTGTTGATGACAAACTTAAGTTCCACAGCCATGTGTCGTATGCCATCAACAAGGCCAACAGGGTCCTGATCAGCATCAGACGTGCCTTTCAGTGTCATGACACATCCACCATTCCCAAGCTGTTTAAGGGACTAGTGCGCCCCCTCCTTGAGTACGGAAATGTAATCTGGTCGCCAAGGTACATTTCAGACGCAAAAGCTGTGGAGAGAGTACAGAAGAGAGCAACAAAGATGATCTCCACAATGAAACACCTACCTTACATAGAGAGACTTAAATGCCTGAACTTGCCATCACTTGAGTACAGGAGAAGGAGAGGAGACATGATTCAGGTGTACAAGATCATTTATGAGCATGACAGACTCAACCCTGACCACTTCTTCCAACTAGCAGACACACCTACAAGAGGGCATAGTCTCAAGCTTGCAAAGCCGAGGTGTAGAACAAATGTAAGGAAGAACACATTTAGTCACAGAGTGATTGACGACTGGAACTCTCTGCCTGAAGTAGTAGTTCAGGCTCCCACCATAGACACCTTCAAAACCAGGCTTGATCGTTGCTGGAAGGAACAGTGTCATATCTCTCAATACTCAAACTGATTTCTTTAATTTCCGTGCTCCTGGGACATTGTACATGGTACATTGTCCAGTCAAGATGCAACCTCTTGCCCCTCTGCCTCCCTTAAAGAGAATTATTATTAAAGAGAATGAGTACAAGAAGATAGACCAAGAAGATAGACCTGGAAGCTCGACTGCTGTCTCAGCATTCTTCCAGTATTTGCGGTAAAGGTAAAGGTAAAGGTAATAACCTCAATTAAATTATGGCAAACAATATACTTTACATTAAAAATGTTTGTTATAATGAGAATTTTAATCTACATCTGCAAAGTTCACCTTGAATTGATGCAGTTAATAATGATTGAGCATCCCATTTGGCTTTTCATATATAAGTCATTCGTAAAATCATGCATAACTTTACGAACAGCTTTATGAAACACCCCCCAGTCTGAATAAGCATGTTATATCACACTAAACCACCCTGCAAATAAAATGAAATTGGAATCCAAATAAGCATGTTACTCAGCACCACTAAACATAATGAAGAAAAAAATAAAGTGGTCTGGATTTCCACACTAATCCCTTATATTATTGATAATCAATTCAATGTCTTGGCTCTCAACATGTATATTTTTTTAAGTAAAAATTGCATCATTTTATGCTCCAATAGTCCTGACTGAATGCTGTTATATGTACATATCTTATAAAATATATTCATGATTATATTTCAGTTTCCCTCAATTTGAAGTTTGCAGATTTGCTGATTTATAAGTTCTATAGATTCCTGTATAAAGGGTTGTTTTATATGACTTCATTCTCCAATTTTCCATGAAGGGATCGAAACACCAAGTAAAACTTGATGGCATGCTAGCTATTATGGGTCTCAATTTGAAGCAAATTAAATATACTGACCCTTAACCTTGACCTTGAACTTTGACCTTGAACTTTGACCTTGACCTTACCTCAGCTGTGTCAGGATAGATATTGTCCACCAGTCTCTTGTAGCGGGGCTTGCATGCCGCAAAACAGTTACAGCAACCTGCATAAAATAAATAGTATGGGAATGCTAGTCAAACCTACTACATTGAACGTTTGAGGAAAGATCATACACAAACAGCAGACCATGATATTGATTAGCAAATCAAAATGATTTGATTCAGAAAGATTGTATGTAATAAAAGGGAGGGGGAATGATAAAGGATATCAATTTATAACAGCATGATTGAAATTGTAAATGGCATCAACATTTTAAAGGTAATACAAAGTTTTGGAAAATTTTGAAAATTGGGTGGATAGTGATTCTTTACAATTTTGATATATTTGGATGCCCCTGTGGATGTATTATAAGCACTAAAAAAAATTGAATATAACAATTTACCGGTGCTCCCGGTAAATTTTGATAAATTTAAAATAGCACCTACGGCCCTAGAATGGTAGCTGCGACCATGAAAATCTCAGAATATGTAGTTGTGATGTATAATTTCCAAACGGGAATAGCTAATCGGTCGATTTTAGTCAAGAAACATTGTTTTATAGCTTAATTAATATCTTGACCTTGAGAGGGAGCTATACAACATAAAGAGTTTATTATTTACAATTTCATAACTTTAGACTCGGTTTCAACAGCGACATCGGTTTCAATCACTGACAGAATCGCATATGCTTTCAATGTGTTCATTTGAACCAAATTCATGACCCCATACCAAAACTTTGTATTACCTTAAGATTAAATAAAAGAGGAATGTGAGTGTACTCGCAGAATAAAACTCATAAAGAAGCATTTGATGCGATGATGAGCAAGAACAAATGTTATGTAAGGTTCATACATGTAATGTTCATAAGGTTCATATTTATTGTCCATTTAACAATGGAAATTCATCGTGTTACATGGTATTGCGATAACAAATATTTAACATAGTACACTCATACAAATATCAATAAAATAATTTTTGAGTTGACAGTAAACAGAAAAAGGCAATGAAATATAAAGACCAGTTATGGTCATGCGATTGCATTGTGAAAGAAACATTGTGGAATCGATCAGAAAAGGTTGATCATCTAGCATATAAGTATTGGTGTGTACTGCAAGGTTCTGGAATCATCAAAATTTGGCCCGGTCTTGGTAAAGTTACAAGCACTGTACACAAAAAGATGTATATGGGACTACCCCCACACGTGTGTTATATCTATCTAGTCCAGATAGATATAAAAATTTACCAAATGTATCATATAGTAGGCGGTTAACCGGCAAAATTTGTATCATCACGTATAAAGTCCAAACATATTCTTTCACATGATTAGTAAAGAGCTTCCATTTCATTTTTTGATATGGAGGCGTTTCCAAAACTGGTCTTTACCCCTAAGCCCACATGGTAAATAAACTAATATTAAAGCAGTAACAAAGGACCAGTAATCACAATCTCTTGTCAGTTTCCTGTCAACTCCAACATCAACTAGTAACCTATATTTAATTCTTTGTGGGCACAAAAAGTAAGTGACACATTGCATTATAATTTGACTGATAGTACATTTCATCAAAGTAGCAGGAAATCGATGAGTACATTCTCATAAACATTTTGATGTTTAATCCGGATCACAAGCATACCTGTACAAGTACATCAAATAGATGTAATTTCACTGTACTAGCTTATAGGAGGGATTAGAAATTCGGCCCAGTCTTGGTAAAGTTACAAGAACTGTACACAGAAAGATGGGACTACGCGACACGTGCATGACACGTGCGTCATATCTATATCATATATGTGTATAGAAAAGGGCAAGAACGAAACAAATAATAGAAAAAAGGCATTAGTTAAGTTATGGAGAATAACCAGTGCTGTGGATTTTTGAAAGTTTTATGGCAATAAGAAAACGAAATGGCGAGACAAAGTAATAGAAAAGTACAGCACTGAAGGTTTCCCAAATTATTAAACATGTAGGCACTGGATTGCATTTAGAGCACTAAATTTGTTTTGTTAGGCCCTTATAACTAAATATTGAGTAACCCGTCGCTCGCCCGCATTATGATTTTTCGCCCGCGTTTGCGATTGAAAATCTGAAAATTTGCTGGAGTGCTTTACATGCTCTAGTCAAAACTTTGAGTCCCTGACTATTCTGAGCTGAATTAGATCATGTAGTCATCTAACAAAATGTAGACCTAAGTAAATTAAATCTTGCTGACATTACTTTTGCCGGTATTCCCTTGAAGTCGACACAAGATAGACTACTTCAGTCGGCGCTAGTGTACTTATGTATCCATTTTAGACCAGTAACTCCGGCGTGGAGATACCCCACTAAGACATACAAAAAAATAAACTTAATCTTCATCAATTGTTCAAATAATGGTCATGATATAAAGTTGTTATATTTCTTACCCCTTTTGTGTCAATTTTGTTATCTTTTTTGGCGTATTTTTCCTAAAGACGAAGACATTATAATATACACTTTCTCACAGGTTTCACGGCAAACCGCTGCACAATTACAATACAACTGCATACCCTTACGACGAAGGGGTGTGGGCCCCTCGAGCGTGTGTGAAGTTTACGATCGCTAACTTCACGCACGCAGGCCTGCCCGCACACCTTCATCTGTATACGTGATTGTGCAGCGGTTTGCTGAGCTGTGGGACCTGTGAGAAAGTGTATATTATATTTATCATGTCTTCGTTTTTACTTTTACTTTTTTAGCCAATTTTATTTAAGAAAATTACTCCGAAAAAGATGAGAAAATTGACACGAAAGGGGCAAGAAACATAACAAATTTTAAATCATGACCATTATTTGAACAAGTGATGAAGATTTAGTTGATTTTTTATATGTTTTAGTAGGGTAGACTTCTGAACTAGCGCCCCCTTCAGTCTTAAAACAACTTGATTTATTACAACATTAATCTCAATATGTGGGGCAGGGAAATTAAAAGAATCTCCCAAAACGGAATGACAAACCATTATATTGGCACTCGTTTATATAATCTGAATATAATTTTACGTTAAAATGAAGACATTTAACACATAATAACACTGTTTAATATTACCCGGCATCTTGACAGCAAAATTTAATGAAAACGCCCTTTTTTCACATGAAATCCGCCCTTTCTTTAGCACAAGAAATCAATATTCGATCAGATGTACGGTATCCTTGAAAAGACTCCCTTTTTGTCATTGATCTCCTCCATTCTCCTCTCCCCTCGCCTCCTCTCCACTCCTAGCTCCTGCATATATAGATGAGTTCTAATAATTAAACTGATATATCAGAAAGATTACTGAAACAAGCAAGATAATACTCTAAAATAACCTCATGTGTTCCATTATTATCTAAAGCTAGAAATACTTCATTACTAAACTTATTACAGAAATTATGAGAAACGGAAGTATTTTCTTACATTTTAATTTAATGTGAGTGCATGCTTTCTTGACATGCCTAAATGTTTTGTTTGTATTGACCACGATCGAGCTCCTGCTGTTTAAATAAATGCTGTTCCGAGTGATGACTGAGCTT
Source organism: Strongylocentrotus droebachiensis (assembly GCA_035222895.1). Taxonomy (NCBI): domain Eukaryota; kingdom Metazoa; phylum Echinodermata; class Echinoidea; order Camarodonta; family Strongylocentrotidae; genus Strongylocentrotus; species Strongylocentrotus droebachiensis. Next base: position 303,575 of record JAVYIG010001219.1, read on the forward strand.
TAAAGGTAGTAGGCCTGTAGCTCTTCATCAGAAAGGAAACCATCGTTGTAAAATAACAAAGGGCGCATTAAGAATAAAACAGCTAGGGAGTATTTTAGGCACATCGGCCTTAAGTTTTAACGTTTCTATCCAACATATTTGCTGACGATGTTCTCATCTCGACATTAAAGGCTATAGTCCTCCCCAAAAATAATTTGCTTTTAACAGATGCAGAAAAAACAAGAGAAACAGAGCAAAACAAATCTGAGTAAAATCGGATAACTAATAAAGACGTTATGAATTTAGTTTAAAGTATATGAAAAACTATGGAACTAAAGAAACTACAGAAATTGCGAAGTTGGTTATCAGTTTGTGAAGTCATTGCTTCACTATTTATCAATTGCTTTATATATTTTTATCCCATTAATTTCCCATTTTAAAATTGAAAGATAACACTAGTGGATAGTGAGACAATTGCAATGACGTCATAGAGTGAGTTGCCAATTTGTCTTGTGATTTTCAAAGTTTTTCATGTCATTAAAAATTCATAACTTTCGCAATAGTTATCCGGTCTTTGCTCAAACTTTTTTGATTGGTTTGTCTGATTTTTCTGCTTCTATTGAAAGTAACTTATTTTTGGAGTGAATTTGCCGAAAGCTCCGAGATGATTTGATTAAAATAAATGAATGCCAGTTGAGGACGGAGAAGACATAATTATGTTGGATATAAGCGTGATATATTTAGGTCAGGAGGTTAACATATTTGATCCGGATTTGATAAACTGAGTAGAATTCTTGGATATTGCTGTGATTAAGCATTTTTCACCAGATAATTCCACTGTCTGTATGAAATGATATGAAGAAGGAATTCCAGGGGAAAAAGATTAAACAATTTCGGGGCTACTTTTTCAAGCTTGCTTGCATGAAAATAACACTCTTTAATTTGTTTTGCATTGAACTCAATGAATTTTTGGAGGGGCCGGGGCTCTTTTATGACTTTCGGGGGGCTTTTTTTGCAATTCGAGGGCAAATTTGCCCAGAGCCCCAGTGCATTTTTCCCCTGAGGAATTTGATGATTGGCAGCTATATCATCGATCATCATCGATCACCATCATTTGTATTATTATCATTGTTGTTGTTATTATATAATTTGATTTGATTTGATATATATATATTCACCACTCATGGGTTGGATTCATTGCCTTGTAATGCAGCTTACATTTTAAAGGGGTCTATGCCAAACAATAACCAATGCCAATGTTTAAAGAGTCAAACAAGAAAAATAATAAAACAATATAGTGAAATAAAACAAATGATAACATTATTATTATTGTTATTATTATTATCATTATTATTATCATTATTATTATTATCATTATCAAACATCATCATTATTATTATATTATCATCATTTATGCAGCGCGCATAGCGCGAGTGCGCTACTTGGTAAGATGAAGTGGAATCCCCGATGAAAAGCGCTCCAGCAAAGCATAGAGAGTCAATGCTTATGCGTATTGACCTATAGCAATGACTTATTTGTTAATAGGCAGTATTTAAATACATGAATAGTCAATACACTCAAAGCACAGTAATGCACACAATTATACCGATTTGGTTGATCGGCAAATTTGATAGTGGACTCACAATTTGAATTTTTAAATTATTTTTCTAACATCAGAAAGTTACACAAATTATATTTTACTGTTATTTAAGTGTCATAAATTGTTACTAAAGTACCGATTTTGAGTGAAATTAGTTGAGTTGTTTACAGTGGTGTTTGAAATGTTGAAAATCAATAGCACAGCTTTTAACACACAACCAGGATAGTAATGCACCTATATGTGCGATGAGTGCAAGTGCAGTGCATGCAAACTATTAGTACACAAGAAGGGAGTGAGTCCGCGCGCGCCGCACCGCACCTGTACCTACGATGGGGCGCCTTGTTATTATTGTGTATGATAGCAATGACGAGCTTACAAGAGAGGACTGTTCATGGGATTTAATGTAACTCCTGTAATCTGATCTGAGGAGGCATAGTTGTATCCGATATTTGATGTGCTCCCTTTGATATATTTCCTTTGTCTTTCATTGTGCGGATAGAAGTAAGATTGTGTTAACTAATTGGAAACGCGCGAAACCCCATTCAGGATGACGTAGCGTATGGAAACAGGTTCGTAACATAACAGTCCCGTGTACTTGCATTTGTGTTGCAGTTTAGTGCTTTGCATGATAAACAAAAATAAAAAAGATTGTTGAAATAGATCTACTTACTGTTGGTCCAAAATCATACTGTTACTTATTAGTGTTTTACTAATTACTGAGACTATAATAAATTAGTTCTGTAATTTCTAGCCAATTCACACCTCATAATCATGTAAAAAACTAAAGAAATCGTCGCTGATTTTCCGGCACTTGTTCAGAAGCCTGTCCAAAATTTGACCCCTAACTCCGGCGTGGAGATACCCTACCAAAACATACCAAAAATGAAGTAAATATTCATTAAATGTCCAAATATAGATCATGTGTTAAAAGTTGTTATGTTAATTACCTGTTTCGTGTCAATTTTCTTGTTATTTTTGGAGTATTTTTCGGAAAAACATTGATATTAGTAGATTTTTCACAGGTTTCACGGCAAACCGCTGCACAATATAAGTGCATACCGATGTTGGGTTGCGGGCGGGCGCGCGCCTGTGTGAAGTTATCTACCGTAATGTCTCAGATCCTCATTACGGTATTTCATATTTTCAAAGGCATACCGTGCTAAAAATTCCTAATTCTGATTTTCAAATGTTGGCAGACTTATGGACTAGAGCTAATCCACAAAAGTAAGACAAGATTATATCTTTGACAACTATCACCTTGTTTATTTATATTCAGCTACAGGTTAAAACCAAGAGTTGTAGCCATCCTATACCAAGTGTAACTTTTACTGCTACATTTTGAGCTACTTGGCTGTCATCATGCTGTATGTATTTCTCGTCAACACGGGTGAAATGCTGACATTAGATATGGCTCTTACAATGGAGAGGTAGGTTTTATTCTTTAGTCTATCATTGTCACACTCATCGACATCATCTTCAATATCATCAATATCATCATCACTATCATCAATATCATTTTCAACATTATCATCTTTGTCAATCATACATGTACTCATCGTCATCTTCAATATCATCTTCATCATCATTGTCATACTCAATATCATCTTCATCATCATTGTCATACTCATCAACATCATCATCACTATCATCAATATCATTTTCAACATTATCATCATTATCAACATCATCATTATTGTCATCCTCTTTACCATCATAATCTCTATCAACATCATTAACAATAACATCATCATCAATATCATCTACATCATCATTGTCAAACACATTAGCATTAAGAAATATCATCATCATCATCATCATTATCATACTCATCAACATCATCATCACTATCATCAATATTATTTTTAACATTATCATCATTATCAACATCATCATTATTGTCATCCTCTATACCATCATCATCACTCAACAACATCATCATCACTCAACAACATCATCATCATTGTCATACTTGTCGATATCATCATCGATATCAACAATATCACTTTCAACAATACCATTATTTAACATTTTCATCTTTGTCGTTCTCAATACCATCATCATCACCACCACCGCCGCCATGACCACATCATCATGCCCAAAACCATCTAAAAATGAATTGATTTAGAAATATGAACGTTTTTGTATGATTATATTCAATGAAATTTGCCATATTTCAACATGATTTAGAATGTATGACTTGATTTCATTTCAAAAGCACACAAACATTACAACATAATGTATGACCAACGATTTTTAATTTTTACAAAACATACCCATCGATCTTGCTACCTTTTATTTTGAAATCCTTGTGTCCGTGAGCTACATGTAAATGATGTAAAATAGCATTTGTGGTATAATTATCATCAAAACTAGTCTTAAGACACATTTATTCAAAATTGCGTTCTATGATTAATTAACTCTGTTCACTTTGATGTGTATGCCATATATGTATTGTAATTTGTAGGTTTATTTGCACTGTTTTAGTTTTTTTTTAAATGTTATTGTTTATCAGTCTATTTTGTGTGTTATAGCGCTTAGAGACTTCTGTGGTAAGCACTTAATAAGTAACGTTTTTTATTATTATTATTATTGTTAATGAAGTTGACCATATTTTAGTATAATGTTAATTAACAGGAATGCTTGTGATTGATGCCATAAAAAGAGTGGAATCATTACAAATATACGTGGATGTACATGTGACCAGTATTGTGTGACCAGGGGGGTGTTTCATAAAGCCGCATGACTTTACAAACGACTTTTGTCTAATCCAAGATCAATAAATAACAAATTGGATGAGCTTGAAATCATCGTGAGAGATCATGTTGTTGATATACATGTAGTAGCTTTAACGGAGACATGGGAAGTAAAAGACTCACCTCTTGAGCTGTTAAACCTAGATGGGTTTGCCACCTTCTCCAGGCCTCGTGAAAAACGACAAGGAGGTGGAGTAGCTTTGTTTGCTAAGCACATATTTCATCCTCGTTTATTGACTGATATCTCTGTACCAGATGATATTGAAGTAATATGGGTTATCTTAAGACCCCCACATTTACTGAGGAAAATCTCTTGTATTATTCTGTGTGTACTCTATTTTCCTCCAAGAAGTTCTAATGGGGCGGACTATGTTGACCATGTAATTTCGACAATTGATTTTTTACTTGTAAAATATCCTGATGCGGGGATAACCGTACTTGGTGATTTTAATGATCTAAGTTTTCAAGAAATTTTAAGAGATGATAGTTTTAGACAAGTAGTCAACAAACCAACTAGGGGATGTAATATACTTGATAAGATTTTTACAAACTTTTCTGAATTTTATGCAAATATTTCAATTCTTCCTCCAATCGGTAGAAGCGATCACAATTGTATTATTTGGCATTCAACTACTGGTTCAAAAAATACTACTAATAAAAAGACCAGGATTGTTCGTCCTTTGAAGGACAGCGGATTACGATTATTTGGTCAATGGTTGACTGCACAAACTTGGGAAGAAGTATTTTTAGATACCTCTGATTTATCATTAACGTGTAATAGGTTAATTGACACCATTAAATGTCACCTTGATCTATACTTACCTTCGCGTGAAGTGAAAGTGAGTAGTACTGACAAACCTTGGGTAACTCCATTTATCAAATCACTTATTCGTGACCGACAAAAAGCTTTTAAAAAAGGAAACGATACTCTTTGGAGGCATTTAAGAAAAAAGTTGCTCAAGCTATTTCTGTTGCAAAAAAAATTTATTATAATACTCGTATTAAAAAGGAAAAGTTGAATAATCCTTCAGCCTGGTATAGACATATAAAGATAAATTTACAAATGGTAACCAGGACCATATTCCGATAATTATTCCTGGTATTGATGTTCAAAGTACGCAGTATCCTAAACAAGCAGCTAATGCAATTAATGACTTTTTTGTGTCTATTGCTTCTGATCTTTCTCCTTTAAACAGGAAATCATTACCAGCCTTTTTACCTTCTCAGTGTGAAAGTCCAGAGATTAGTTGTTGGGCAGTTTATTGTAAACTGCGTAAAATGCAGCTACATGTACATAAAGCATCTGTTAGAGACGATCTTCCTATTCGCATAATTAGAGAATTCGCATGTGAATTGAGTGTACCTGTTACTAGGATCCTTAATATATCTTTTAGACAAGGAGTTGTCCCTTCACAGTGGAGATCCGCTCAAGTAACTCCTATTCCAAAATCGCACCTACCTTGTATCAATAATCTGCATCCTATAGCTTTGACCTCACATTTTTCTAAGTTAGCTGAATCTTTTATGGCTCAATGGTTATTGAAAGATATTGAGAAACTCATTGATATACATCAGTTCGGTAACAGACCAGGGTTATCTACTACACATTATCTTGTTGGCCTTTTACATCATCTTTATAAACATGCAGAAAACAACATGTCTACATGTATATCAACTATTGTATGTACAGATTTTAAAAAGGCTTTTGATCGCTTGGATCACAACATTCTAATTGAAAAAATGGTTAATATGCACATAAGACCTTGGATAATAAGTTGGATCATAAGTTTTTTAGAATGTCGTAAACAAAGTACATTATATAATGGAACTCTGTCTGATATTAATCCTGCTCCTCCTGAAGTTCTTTCCATTAATGACTCTACTCTATGCAATGTACAAACTCTCAAAATTCTTGGAGTAATTATACAATCTGATTTAAAATGGAATTTACATGTTAATGATTTAGTCAAAAGGTGCAATAGAAAACTGTACATGTTGAGGAAACTTAAGAAATTCAATTTACCGTTTAAAGATTTAGTGACAATATACATACATGTAGGTTATATATACTGTACGACCAATTTTAGAATATTGTGCTCCAGTGTTCCATAGCAGTCTTACAGTAGAACAAAATAATAATCTTGAAAAAATACAACGTAGAGTATGTAAGATTATTTTAGGGCCTAGTTACATTACCTATTCTAATGCATGTCAAGTATGCATTTTACCAACTCTTGAGGAGAGGAGACTAGCACTTTGTAGAAAATTCGCAAAATCCCTTTCAAATCACTCTATTTGTCAGACCTGGTTACCTAAGAAAAAAAACACTAATATCACTCTTCGCCGTATCCCCATTTATCAACAATTTCAATTCAAAACAAAAAGATTTAAAAATAGCCCACTGTCATTTTTAGTTGACATACTCAATAAAAGTTGGAAAAAAAAACGAAAAAACAAAAACCTTGTTTTATTTTTTACTTTTATCATTATTGCAGGTATACTAAGTGCTTGTCTCCTCCCCCAAGCAGGCTGTTTAAAATGTACCTATTTTAATCTTTTTACCATGCTTGTATTGACTTTTATAGGACATTTGTAAACAATTACAGCTTATTTCTGGAAACTTGTGCAATGTGTTTATGGATTTTAGTTACAGAATCTAAGTCTTATTTTTTATATTGCTAGTTTTTTACATGTTGTGCCGAACATGTAAACATGAATATTCCAGCCTAGGCTGTCCTTCATGTAAAATTGTATTTGTATGAACCATGTTTCTGCTAATAAAAACCATTTTTGAATTGAATTGAAAATTGAATTATATATTAAAAGCCAAATGGGATGCTCAATCATTTTTTCACTGCATCGACTAAAGTTGAACTGTGCAGATGTAGATTAACATTCTTATTATAACAAACATTGTTAATACAAAGCATATTTTTAGCCATAATTTAATTGAGGTTATTGGAAATATAGTCACACTTTGTGAAAACATCAGGAAAAACTTTGGGCATCCTATTTGGCACTTCATATTCAAGTCGTTCGTAAAGTCATACGTAATTTTACAAACAGCTTTAGGCCATTAAAAAGAATATACATGTTTAGCGTTCAAGCCCACTTCCTTTTTGGCGGCTGCCTCCTTTTTTTTAATTTTTTAAATAATTAAAAAAAAAAAAATCCCCTTTTTTTTTAAAGAAAAAAACACATGAAAAACACTTCTAAAATGGATCTTTTTCTGATTTAAAAAAAAAAAAAAAAAAAATGCTGGTGGCCATCTTGAAAAATAGCCCGACTGTCAGAGAAAATGTACCGAGCGGTCATTTTGAGCGGCCTTTTTGAAAGAAAAAAAAAAGGGCCTCCTCCTTCCTATTTTTCAAGAAGGCAGGACGCTAAACATGTTTTTTTTTTTTTTTTTGGCCTTATGAAACACCCCCAGTATTGTATTTCAGTTTAACAAAGCCATCAATCTCGTTACCTTTGAAATGCTAGTGTGCAGCAGCTTCATGATGCCCTGTCAGAGGAGTTCCAGATTCCTCATGAGAAGCAGGTCTTATTGATCAGTGGAGGGCAGAGTCTAGATCCTCAGATGAGGGTCTGTAGCTACAGTGCTGGCACGGTAAGTGTACCAATACCCCCCCCCCCCCCCCCCCACCCTAAACAGAAAAGGGTTCCATGTTGCTATACTATACACCAGTTTACGGTTACAACAGTGCGCAACCCATGCAAATATGATGTGAGCGCACAGCGCAGGCAGTGACGCTGCAATACATGCACATCTGAAAACCATGATGACTTCACTGCCTGCGCTGTGCGCTTACATGTACATCATATTTGCATGGGCGCTATCTTAATTACGCGTAAACCATTGACCTCTAGAGGTCAATGGTTTGTTACTCCTAAATTAAAATGGGGCCCATAACCATAAACTGGTGTATTCAAGATATGAGTCCAACTAATACTTCTATAAAAATATATAGCAAGTCTAAATACACCTTCAATTAACGTAAAAGCGACTTGTGTGTGTACGAGTTGATCCACCCGTATGTACTCACATAGCGAAATGCGATCACGGAACAAAAGTTGGACTTAGATTCAGTGCTAGGTGTTTGATGTTACTCTTTCTTTTCTTTATACTCCTGGGGGGTGTTTCACAAAGATCCTAAGTTGAACTTATCTCTAAGTTAGACTTAACAATTATGGAAAACCGTTAGCATCATTGAAAATATTTTGTAAAAGTTATTTTTAAAGGCATAAGATGTTGATTCAAATCATTCATATTGTCTATTATCAAGGAGATTTCATGTTCTGGAAGTGAAATTTTATAAAAAGTCTAAAATACTTGAATTTTCGCGTTTAAATACATTTTATTTTAAGGCTACAAATGCAGGGCTGCCAACCTTTGGAAAGAGTTTGGAGTGAGACATTGCGAGGGAGCGAAGCGACCAAGCCCGAGGGCGCGGAGCGCCCGAGGGGGGGATGGTGTGGAAGGGGGGTGTCCCCCCTTCCACGGTAGGGAGCTTTTACAATTTTGCAATTTAAATGGTGCAATCTGGTGCATACTTTAACCCTGATTCCACAAATACATAAGGCATGATTCATAGGTTAATTGATTTCATGAAGTATACACTGACCTTGAAAAAATACAAAATTCCACATTTCCACACTCTTTTTGGAAAAAAATTCAATCAAAATGTCGTTCTCAATAGAATACACAGAACATAGTTAATATAACTGCCATATCAATTATATACAAGCACCCTTCCAAAATCATTCTTACTCTCGTATAAACGATCGAAACCATGAATTTCAATATTTCAAGACAAGAGTTTAAACTCACCTGTACCGGCTGAAGCCTGAAGTACTGTACCATATGGCCGATCTGGTCGTAGAGGGCTAAAGAGGACGGCCCAGGCCCATTATTCGATCGCAAACACTGAGCCACCCGAGCCGGGCCGGGCTGGGGGCCGGGCGCGATGTACAGCGATGACAGGCCATGGCATCGACACTCGCTTGTCGTGTCTCGCACAAAAACCCCGCTTCATAGTAAAGTGACGACGTCACTCGCACACGCAGGATAAGCCAATCGCAATTCACTATCTTGTCTTTGCGCGGCAAACCGAAACCAATTTGCATTGATAGTTTAGCTTTGCGCATGTGTGGTTAAAAAAATGTTGAAACTTTCGGCAGGGATATTGAATATCCGATATAATAGACATTTTTTTTTTTTAGTTTCTATTTTCGGGGTTCAGCGTGAGAGTTCCTATGATCAGCGTGAGAGCTTGAGAATGGGGTGAATTGCGTGAGACTCACGCAGATTGCGTGAGAGTTGGCAGCCCTGCAAATGGCTCTCCATGATATTTAAGTCCAACTTAGAGTTAAGTTCCACTTGGGATCTTTGTGAAACACCCCCTAGTAGGAAGACATTCCTTGAGTGTTTTAAAGTGCCTTACTTTCAATGGAAGCTTAGCTAAAACATGGATATTATTTATCATTATCAATTTGTATTCCCAGGAAAAAGAGCTTCACATATGATACTAATAGCCCTATTGTTATTATTATGTTTTTCAACTTGTTTCCCTCCTTCTCTTCCTCCTCCTCCTCCATCTCCTCTTCTGCTTTTTCCTCCTTTTGTTATTCCTCTTCTCGTCCTCATTCTTTACCTAATCTTTCTCCACCTTCTCTTTTCCTTCTTTTCCTTTATTTCCTCTTCCTTCTCCTTCTCCTACCCCTCTTCCTTCTTTTCATCCTCTTCCTTCTCCACCTCATTCTTCTTCGTCCTCCTTCTCTCTCTCCCTGCAGGATACCAATCCTATCTTCCTGTTCAGTAAAGGAACCATAGAGTCTGCTAATCCACCTGTCACTACCAGTGTATCTCAGGCCAGGGAAGACAACCTCAAACTCCAAGTAGAGGGGCTCAAGAATCTACCTCCTAGCTACAGTGCTGTGGTGGCACGCACGCAGCTAGCACTGGTAAGGAGGTTGCCATCATTTAACTCATATCCTGCCATAAGGCTGCTTGCACGCTACCGTTATAGTCTTTGTACACGCTGGTGCGCTATCGATTGGTTGCTTCATTCATGCGAGCGAGCTACCGCTTATCTGGTTTTGTCATGAAGCTCGCATTCGTAATAGCAGTTCTTGTTCATGCCCATTGCACTGTGCCTAGTGCTTCGCACACGCTATTAAGAGTATCCTGCATTAATTCGATTATCTCAAAATTAATTTGGCACAGGGGGATTTGAGGCTTGGCACAATGGGGATTAGCCCTGTGGCATTAGGCTGTATTCATTATGGCAGGATAAGAGTTAAAGAAGTTAAAGTATTGCAGAGAGGCGTGGATGCACAGAATCTCCTTTCCTGGAATATATGTTTGCCATCTGATTTTGTACAGATGGGAGCTTGACGAATGTCTCTGTTTTCTGTCTTTCTCTTTGAATCAAAGTGGCTGAAAAACTATGACTCGTTCCTACTTGTGTGTAGGCCTCGCCTTGTTTAATGAAATGTAAATTTCTAGATGCAGGGGAAAAAGTATAAGAAATTTTAAGGATTTGTTCTAGAATGATGCAGAATACAAAGCGGTATTCATTTCATACATGATGCTGTAAACCACTTCACAAAAATCTCCATGGTATAATTAAAACTGTTTTATATGTTAAGTGAATGACAAGATGAGATGAAAAAATGTAGCTGTATGCAGCAAAGCTCCCACCAAAACAAAAAAGTGTTACTGTATTTGCCGGCGATAAGGCCGCACCGCCGCATAGGCCGCACCCCCAACTTTGACATTTCAAAGAGGGAAAACAAAAAGAAAAAAACAAAAAACAAAAAAAAGGAAAAAAAAAACAAACGGACAAAACAAAATACCGGTATATATATAAAAATGTGAGGCACATTACTGTGTTATTTAATTTTGTCATGGTGGTTTATCATATTTTGTCAGTGAGAGTTAATGGTTTAATTGTTTACATGTCTTTTCTATAAAATATGTACTCTGATTCATAGTACAGCCAAGGGTCAAAGGTCACAGCTATGCTCATGAGTGTATTTTTTAGGGAATTTCGGTTTCAGAATTCAGAACTTTGTATTGATTACCTCAGAGTGGCATTAATACAGGAAGTTATGATAAGACGTTGATCTCACTGCCCTAATCGTTGTTCAAAGGTTGCTCTATTCATCAAACTGCACTATTCAGCTTTACATTGTAGTTTGTATTATGTTTCCATGTATGTAATAATAACAATAATGGTGGCTTCTTATATAGCGCACATTATTACCCTGGCTTTAGCAAGGCAGCCACTGCGGCGCTCTAGCATTTCAAGGAACTAATTCCTGCCAGGTACCCATTTACATCACCTGGCTTGAGTGTGGCAAATGTATGTATCATGTATAAGCACAATGTGCTAACAGATTTTCTGTGAAGTTTTAACCAATCTTTATTCAAGAAAAGGATAATGTAAGAATTCTTGATAGATATTCTGTGTGAATTCGGTATATATAAAAGATATGTCGACTGCTTTTATATTTGAAGCCTAGCTGTTTCTATACTGGCTCTTGGGGACATTGCATCGATCCTGCCATGACCCCTCGGTGCGCCTCTGGGTCATGGCAGGATGCAACATCCCCTTGAGCCTAAAAAAACAGCTAGGCCTTTCATAGCAGTCAATATATCTATACTGTGTGCTGGATGAACACTCACATAGGCCCAAAATTTGCTTTTTGTGTGTTGAGGGATATAGTATCAATAAATACGAAGACTTTTTTATGTAAATGATGTCAACCCAATATTTCAGCCATATAGATAGTGGCTAATAAGCCAGACATTCTCCTCTATTGCACCTCAGACACCTCATATTTTAGTCTTTCATATGTTAAAAGTTGAAATCAGTTCGGACTTGCTCTTTAAAGCCTGTCTGTACTAGTTTGGCAAGGGGGATTAGACCACCCTGCAAGGTCACTGACAGGTGGTTATCTCATCAAATCAGCTCTCAATTAACATAAGAAAAAAGGGCTCATGGGGGACCATTAGGCACCGATTAGGCATTGTTTGCTATATAGAGGGCGCAAGTACATGTAGCTATCAGTAGTGCAGTGGGGCTTTAAGTGTGACATTTTAACGACCAATCAAACGTGTGATTTTTTTCTCCTATTATTAACAGCAATTCCATGAGGTGGCGAAGGAGAAGTTGAGGCTTTGTGAAGGTTTAATACACAATCAACATCTACAGCAACAGGGCTGGATGGCAGTTATAGCCAACTTGGATGACATTACTAGGTAAAACATCTATTTATCTTTATGTTTGTTTGTTTGCTGATTAGTTGAATTAGTTATTTTTATATTTATTTATTTATTCATTTATTTATGTATTTATTTATGTATTTATTTACTCATTGATTTATTGATTGATTTATTGATTTATGTATTTAGTTATTTATTCTTTCATTCATTCCTTTATTTGTTTATTTATCTATTCATTTATTGTTTCTTTCTTTTTCTATCTATCTATCTTTCTTTCTTTCTATCTTCCTATCCTATCCATCCATCCATATATCTATCTATCTATCTATCTATCTATCTATCTATCTATCTATCTATCTATCTATCTGTCTATCTATCTATTCATCTTGTATCTATTTAGCAGTTTAGTGCTATATATTTAGTCTTGTTTAGGTGGTAGCCTTTGTCACTGATAATGGTATGTCGCCAGAAGGCCACCAAACATCCGAAAATGTGAGGTGAAGTTAGATCTAAAGTTAGCATTCTTTTACATGTGAGATTTTATTTTCTTTCACCTGTATCCTAGTCTTGCTAGCAGGTACAAAATCCATATTGTAATATTAATTCAGTCATTTGTTTCTGCTATGATAAAGGGTTGTAAAGACCATACCATTGAATTTCACACACAAGATTTAAAAAACAACAACTAACAAATGACAGTAATCATGATAGTATCAACCATCATTGGTCAGTGTTTTACATGAGAAAGATTTTAAGGTTCTTATGGAAGATTAGCGTTTATGCGTGAGACAAGGGGTATGAAGGGAGTCCATGTTGTTTATTTGATCAATTTTTTTCAATTCAATTCAAGATTTTATTTCGAAAAACATAGAGTACAATGATGCACATGCTGCAGCTAAAAATGCTGAAATGTATGTGTTTACAATGATCGAGGATACATATAAATAGAAAAGAATATCTATTCACAAAACATATCTAAATTATCGTACAATGCAACCATGACAGATAAAGTAATGGTCTGGTTAAAAAGACAACTGTTCAAATATACAGATAAAAAAGATTGGGTTTATAACGAAAAAACTTAAAACAACCAGCGATTATTTAGAAGATCAATTAAATATGGTATTGCACTTTGTGAGAGGTTCTGCATTGATATTGACTATACTTGTGTTTATTTCGTAATGACATGCCAACAATTTTTCGTTCAGGAATCCAGTCTTTGCATTGTGGGTTATTAATTAGAGATTCAGCAAAAACAATACATAATTGTTATCGTTTCACCACCAGTGCCTTTCAACAGAGAGCACAGGTGTTCCAGCAGAACATGACAGACTTCCTATCCGACAGACCAAACTTCCTTCAACGTCTAGAAGAGTTTGGAGACATCATTGAGATCCTTGAGAAGACACCCCTTCTACCTTGCCTCAGAGAGGGGTTCAGAGAGGGGGTCAGAGAGGGGGACAGAGAGGGGGTCAGAGAGGGGGAGGAGTCTCCATCTGATGTGATGGACAGTACCCAGGAGAGAGAGGTCTCACTCATGATGTGGATTAGTAGACAGGTAAAGCTTAGCTTCAGGTTTTTCTTTTAAGGATAAGGGGGGGGGTGGTGGTGTTCAGACATATTTTATGAGTAATATGCATCAAACAGGACTAAAGTCCATGAGTTTTTTTTCATTAATGATATTCTCAACATAGCCATCGTGTGAATATTGTGTATCTAGGCAGCTAATTTCAAACAGTAATTTGAAAAAGTTTGCATTTCTAACATTCCAAATAATGTGCACTGTACTATGCCTTCAATTCCTGTATGGCAAACATTAAAGAATTTGTGAATGTATTATCAAAATATAAAGATGATTTGAGGTCTCTGAAACAAATTCCCATCCTATCACTTATCTTCTTACTATCTTGAGTGTCTATTATTTCTAGGAAACCAACTTCTTTATGCAACTTGTGAATTTGTGAAAGATTTGTTCAGAATGCTGCTGCCTGTCTAGTGACATATACACGCAAGTTCACCCACATCACTCCAGTCCTTAAATCCCTGCATTGGCTTCCTGTTGAACATCGTCTCACCGACAAAATCCTTCTGATCACATACCGTGCCTTGAAGTTCTCCTCGCCACAGTACATCTCTACTCTACTCAACTTTCGCAAGCCTGGTCGTTCTGGTCTCCGTTCTTCCAATACATCAACTCTGATCATCCCTAAAACCAGACGATCATGGGGAGATCGAGCATTTGCCTCAGCAGCTCCCCGATTGTGGAACAGTCTCCCTAACACACTTAAGGACTGTAAATCAGTAGATCATTTCAAGGCCAGTCTGAAAACTTATCTAATGGCCAACTTAAACTAATATCATCTTTTTTACCATTTATAATGTACTGTAAGCATAATTGTATCTACAGGTAAGTATATGATGTAGCTCATTGTAAGCGCCTTGAGCACCCTCTGGGTGGATATGTTGCGCGTTATAAATGTCTTTATTATTATTATTATTATTATCTTTTGTTTGTGCAGGATCAGCGCAGCACTCTACAGCAGATGGCTGGACAGTGCAGTAAAGTCCTGGATCAGTTCAATCAACCAGTCCTAGACAGTCTGGCCACTGAGATCAAAGGATGCTTAGGTAAATATGGCTTCTAGAATTTCTTTGACTATGAAAAGGTAAATAAAGTATATTTAAAAGCAAAAAATCAAGTATTTCAGAGTTTTTATAAATGCCACACCAAGAACATGTTCTTTATGATGTTATACAGTATGTCAGATTAATGCCCACACATGCCCAGTCAAGTAATTTTTGATTAATATTTCAGGAAATTTTGCTCCATTTCCTTTTGCTGTCATTGTTGTATCCTCCCTGTATAGAGGCTGTAAGCAACCCAGGAATGAAGGAAATCAAAGGTCTGGGAGAGAGACTATTTGGTCTGGAGCAGCTCTTACTACAAGCTCGTAAACTTCTCAACGAACAAGCTGAAATGGCTCAGGTGAGTATTCAGAGAGACAGAAGTTTCTGAAAAATAATGCTCTCCAAGAAGAGTCTGGTAGGTATGTTTCTGTAGAAAAGAATTCTGTATTAACTTATGGGAATCACGATATTTTTTTTTAAAAATGATTTTCATCCTTTGTTTTGTATGATTTGTTCTTCTATGCAATTCTTTTGTATGCACTTTGTTTTGCCGAAAAAAATAAAATAATAATAACTTATAGATTCATCAGTAGTTTTGCTTTGTTTGCAGTCATACTCCAGTTACATCAGGCTTAGAATTCATGGAGTTAAAGATGTGATTGCATTGTGAAAGAAACATTGTGGAATCGATCCAAAAGGTTGATCATCTAGCGTATAAATATTGGTGTGTACTGCAAGGTTCTGGAATCATCAAAATGATAAGAAATTTAGCCATGTCTTGGTAAAGTTACAAGCACTGTACACAGAAAGATGTATATGGGACTACGCGACACGTGTGCGACACGTGCGCGATATCTATCCATTCCAAATAGATATAATAATTTACCAAATATATCAATTAGTAGGCGGTTTCTCGGCAAAATTTGTATCATCACGTATTAGTCAAAACATATTCTTTCACATGATTGGTAATAAGAGCTTCCATTTGATATTTTGAGAGGGGGGCGTTTCCAAAACTGGCCTATACCTTTAAATTGAACAAGTATTTGTGAAGAATAAATGGGTGGATGAATCTTTTTCTTATGTTAAATCCTACTATCATTTTATGCAATTGAATTGAATTGAATTCGCATTTATTTCATTCTCGATTAAAAATTACATTGATACAAAAGATACAAAATTATTCATGAACAAATTTAGAAATGAAATGGGGAACTACGTAAATATCGTCCTTAGGCCTTGTACAAGCATAGTTCCCAAAGCATTCATAGCATAATGTAAAGCAAAGATAAACAAAAACAAAGATTAAAAAAACAAAATGAAATTATGCAATGAAGAATGATTATATCATCAGGAATCATGGAGCATTAAGCAAATGATTAATACCAAATCAGGGGGGTGTTTAATAAAGCTGTTCGTAAAGTTACGCATGACTTTATGAACGACTTGTATATGAAGTGCCAGATAGGATGCTCAATTATTTTCCTGATATTTCCAATAACCTCAATTAAATTATGGCAGAAAATATACTTTGCATCAAAAATGTTTGTTATAATAAGAATGTTAATCTACATCTGCACAGTTCAACTTTAGTTGATGCAGTTAATAAAGATTGAGCATCCCATTTGGCTTTTCATATACAAGTCGTTCGTAAAGTCATGCATAACTTTACGAACAGCTTTATGAATCACCCCCTGGACAAATGATTAGAGAATACATATTGTAATTGTGATTGTTTCTTGTTTGTTTGCTGCTCAGGGACTTGTTCAGAACCAGACTCGAGCTAGTAACGTGAAAGATCCCTCTGTATTACCAGACCTGTGCTTGAGTCACCAGCAGCAGCTAACAGTCATGTACAAGAAGCATTTACAACTTACAGATATGAGCAGAAGATGTGAGATAGCAAAAGAAGAGCTCTGTCAGAATCTACATGTTAGATTAAGGTACAATCTCATTATTATACTTCATTGTGTCTGTCAGTCTGTCTGTCTGTATGTTTTTGTCTGTGTGGGTCTGTAAGTCGGAACTCAATCGAGCTAGTAACGTGAAAGATCCCTCTGTATTACCAGACCTGTGCTTGAGTCATCAGCAGCAGCTAACAGTCATGTACAAGAAGCATTTACAACTTACAGATATGAGCAGAAGATGTGAGATAGCAAAAGAAGAGCTCTGTCAGAATCTACATGTTAGATTAAGGTACAATCTCATTATTATACTATATATGTATGTCTGTCTGTCTGTCTGTTTTTGTCTGTGTGGGTATGTAAGTAGGAACTCAGTCAGAGCTTACATGTTAGATTATGACGTATGATCATATCATTGTGTCGTATGTCGTTCTCTCAAGAGAGAATCAACAAGTGGTCAACCAGGGACCCGTTTCACAAAGCCTTTTTTCAATGACAAATTACAAAAATTAGTGACAAATCTGCTGATAACCAATCAGAAGCAAGGATTTCAGTAGCTTATAACAAAAACTGTCATTTGTCACTGATGACAAGTTTTGTGAAACACACCCCTGGTTTGTGGGTTCAGAGGTTGCTAGGGAGGCCTAGGACAGCTAGAGACAGAAGAGAATGGAAATTTCATGAGGAGGGCTTTGTCCAACGTCTGGATGAACTATAGCCTGATAAATAGATAGATAGATAGGGAGGCCGACGCAAGCCATGAGTTTTCTTAAGCAATGAGGACAAGACCACAGTATCAAACGGTCTTGGGTTAGGAGCATGTAGCTTGCCCGACTTTGCATGATGACTACTTGGTCTATGCTGCCTTAATCCTGTGCTTTTCAAAGGTTGATGCGCCTTTGACGAGAACTCATGCCAAACAGAGTGATTCTGAACTCAAATGATGTGAGGTCAATCCCAAAGCCTTTACAGGATGTCTCTTTATCACCTTCCCCGTCTCCTTTCTCTCCCCTTTTCTCTCTCCCCTTTTCTCTCTCTTACTCTCTTTCACTCTCTCTTACTCCCACTCTCTCACTCTCACTCTCTGTCTTTCTCACTCACTTTCACTCTCTTTTTTTCTCTCTCCCCCCCCCCCCCCCCCCTCCTCCTCTCTCTCTTTCTCTCTCTCCCCCGCTCTCTCTCTCTTTCTCTATCTCTTCCACCCCCTCCTCTCACTCACACTCTGTCTCTCATTGCCCCGCTCTCACTCTCTATCTCTCCCCCCTCCTCTCTCTCTCCCTCTCTCCCTCTCTCTCTCTCTCTCTCTCTCTGTCTCTGTCTTTCTGTGTCTAGATGGGTGATGTATGTAGAGCAGCAGGTTAGCAGTGTGCATGGTAAGATGGTAGTATACCATGAGAACCTCAAGAGACTCCGCAAACGTTTAGAGATCATCCGTCAGGTTTGCATGACACCCAGGCTCTATGCGTCTGCAGTGGTAGAGGTCTGCAGGAGACGCCATTACAATACAAAGTATCATGAGGTTAGATATATTCATCTATTTGCATTGACAGTTTAAAGGGATCTTTTAACAATGTTAAATCTGAGATGCACGGCCCTGCGTGTTATCAGTGTCTGTGATATGGTGTAATATTGAAGCCCTAAAAGATTCGCGCTTTAAAATGATCAAGAAGTGCCTCAAAAAAGTAAAAATCTTTGAGTGACCGGTTTTACCATACTCGTTTTCCCCAATAGACTGTAGTGTTATGAAAACCGTTTGGAAAATGGTTTTCAAAGTTTGTAATTCCAATCATAAATATCTTGATAATCAGACAGGCGATCAGCTTTTAAAAGTCATGGGGTTCCTGACTGACCTAAAGGTTTTATAATTATCATTGCAGCATGAGCTAAGTCCAAGATTTTGTTTCAGAATCTGAGACATAGTTACCGGATCCCTTTAAGCAAAATGTTGTGTATCAATAGATAGATGTGCTTGACTTATCTGTAATTTATCTTCTGCAACAGAATTTAGTTTACAATTAGGCCTTTAAAAAAAGATGTTACATTGCCCTTAAGGTGCCAAAACATGGGTTGGTCGGTTGGAAATCTTTTTTGTTCTTTTACTCCCTCTTTGGGCTGATATTTCTCAGTTTTGAACGCTTTAATACATTTTGTTCTCTAAAAAACGGTTAAAAAAAGAGAAAAATCTCAAAAAAAGACGACCTTTTTAAAGATTTTTGGGTTGGTCGCAAAGGGCAATACAACATAAGGCTGTGCACAACGGTGTAATAAGGTACCCGAGTACACTCCCAGGCTTACAAGCGAATACTCGAATATTCGGGCGCCATGTTTTTTTATAATTTTTTTGAATTTTTTTGATTTTTTTTTGATTTTTTGTTTTGTTTTGCCACCACCATACCAAGGAGCAGTATCCCAGTTCTGTCGCCGTAAACGCATGCAATTTTACTTTGAGTTGCAATTGAAGGCGTCGATTTAATAATGATAATAACAGTAAACAATGCTGTTTTAAAAACCAAAGATGGCAGAATAATCCATTTTCCTCCAAGTCCAAACAGAAATCCAGACATTTGGTCCCAGTTTCTGAGTGGTGAGTTTGACAGTGCTTGAGTTGGGAAACATTTTTACCAAAGGCACCATGCCAGCGGCCGCCGCTCACCCAGGCACGGGTAAGCGTCGGCCTGGACAGATTTTTTTTTTTTTTTTTTTTTTTTGTTGCGGCCAAATATTCGGGTACGACAAATTGTACCCGTACTCGAGCATTCGACTTCACGTCGCAGCCCTAATACAACATCTTTTTTTTTTAAGGCCTTAGTTGTAAACCACTTAGTTGTGAACTAATTAGTTTTGTTTGTCATACATACACAGTCATTTAGAGTTGTGTAAAGAACATTGATTTCTGTAACAATATTCAAATCTCATTAAGTTTTAAAAAAATATAACAAAATCTGGAGAACATTGCAAGACGGCCTACCCCACATTTAGTATATTGAAGATCATGTTTTTCTTTAAATATTTTTGTTTGAATTCTTGAAAATCCTACCATTGAAAAGTTATGCAATTTCTATATATATGAGGAAGTGCAAGAACCCTGTAATAAATATTTTGTCAATAGCAAATACAACATTGCAACATATTTTTCTTGTTGATGCATATAGTGGTCTGGGAGAGTGAGTCAGACATCAGTGTGTGAACACGAAGAAGAACTGAAGAGAAGAAAACAGTTTGCTTCCCTCATGCACAATCACTTCCTTAATGCTCTCTTCCCTGGATTCTATGAACTGCCTCCAACGTTTGCAGTAAGTACTCATCACTTTGTTTGTCATGCTAAAGATTGAGAGAGAGAAAGAGAGAAAAGCAAAGAGAATAGAAGAGAGCAGTTTAGATAGAAAAGAGAGGAGAGAGAGAGAAAGGAGGAAAAAGAAAGAGATAGAAAAGAGAGGAAAGAGAGACAGAGACAGACAGAGAGAGAGAGAGAAAGAAAAGAGGAAAAAGAAATAGAAAAGAGAGGAAAGAGAGAAAAGCAAAGAGAATAGAAGAGAGCAGTTTAGAGAGAAAAGCGAGGAGAGAGATAGAGAGGGGAGAAAAGAAAGACAGAAAATATTTGTTTAAAGAAAGGGATAGAAAGAGAGCGTTAAGCTAGAATTTACAGACCACAGTTAACGAGATCGAGTGAAAACAAGGAAAGGGTAGAAATGAGAGGACGATATAAAAATGGAGTTTCAATTCCGAGAGAGTACACTATATAGGAACAATGTTGAGTTAGCTGACTATTCATTTCATTACTATTCATTAATTCTTTATTTCACCCGTTATCCTAATGCACAGACCACACCTCCTGGTAACTATGACAACTCCCTACCCAATATCGTGGACAGAGACATCCTTTTACTCAGGGAAAAGGTGCCTGAACTCGCTGAAAGTCTAGAGTAAGTACACGATCCTAGTCAGAACCTCGTCAGATCCTAGTCAGATCCTAGTCAGATCCTCTGGCAGATCCTAGTCAGATCCTAGTCAGATCCTGTGGCAGATCCTAGTCAGATCCTAGTCATATCCTAGTCAGATCCTAGTCAGATCCTCCGGCAGATCCTAGTCAGATCCTCTGGCAGATTACAAATGATAATGATGAAGTGATGTTCCTACATGCACGTAGTATATTCAGAGCCACGAAACACAAAGATAACGTAGCAATTGATCACTGTTTCACAATCGACCTTGATGATTGTACGAACGATCAATCATTCATGTGATCAATTGTTAACCTTTTTAAGATTTTTAAGATCATAGGAGTTTCTGATAATAATAAAATCTGGATTTATATAGCTCTTAATACGAAATGCCATCTCTAAGCATCTTACAGATATTATATCCGCAGTCATTGAATTCATTCACACACAATGTGCACCATCTCCATTCCCTGAGGAGTATTCCTCCTATATGGTCACTGTGAGGGCCTATGGCAATCAGTAACACAAAGGCTCTCGTCATTCTGTCAGGTCCCCATTTCTGATGTTGGTATGGAGTGGCAAATGTAGACTAATGCCTTTCAAAAAGACATGAGAGCCGTGTCGGTGATAAAAAACACGACCTTTGCATTTCAAGTCAAATGCTGAATCACTTGACTACACCACCTTTGCACTTTATCTGATCATTTGATCACATGTGGATAGGAGTTAATACAACCTATGTAATAATGCTGCTTGTAAGTATCGGCTTGCATGGTGATGTAGATATACAGTAGGCTTGCGGGTGCACCATGTGAGAGAGAGGGACGATTGAGGAGTCCTGAAAGGACTCTGTAATCTTTCTTGAGGGTGTGTAGTCTAAGGAGAACTATCCCGCCACCCATCCTCTCCAAGCGCTAGCTAAGAAAGATAACCAACAGTCTTTTTCAAGACTACACCAACAGTCCTTTTCAGGACTACACACCCTCAAGAAAGATTACAGAGTCCTTTTCAGGACTCCTCAATCCTCCCTCTCACTCACATGGTGCACCCGCAAGCCTACTGTGTAAACCTACGTAATGTATTTCATTTTATTTTCATCCCACCCTCCACGTGAAGAAAATGGTTTATCAAAATTTGAACATGATTGTCACTGTACTGTTGCATTTTACATGGTTTTCTTTTCTGTGTACCAGCTTTCCAGGCTTTTGGAGAGGTTGATTCATTATTTTCTAGCTCTCTGTCTTAAGTCAATATAGTAACAGTAGTTGTTTTTCCACAGATCGTTTTAAGTGTCTGTCATTTAAACTCTATTTCTCTCATTCTCTCTCTCTCTCTCTCTCTTCATTTTTCATTCTTCCCGTCTCTATCAGGCTTCCATCCGATGAACACTTCTCCTGTGATACCTCACAATGTACCAAGCAGCTGCCACCTCGTCCACTCTCCACAGAGATTGAAACCAGGACAGAACTCCTGTCTGAGGAGCCTACAGTTCGTCCACCATCCTCTCCCTCAGACCCTCTTCAAGGACACTGCGATCTAGCCTCCAAAGACAGCCACTCTGACAGCACAAAAACACTCACAGATGCCTTGGTTGAGGGTGAAAGACCAAGTATAGAAAGGCAACTCAGCCAGCCAAGATTACTATCCCTAGATATGCTTCAGGTAAAAGACACACTTGAGTCGCCTGATACTCCAGAGCTTGATGCAAAGTTCGAGTCTGTTTATAGAGATGCGCCCTTTTCATCTCTGCTTCCAGAAGTTGATAGTGAGTTTCACTCAGCGATCGGTAGTCCTATGGATGAGGGTCTGGTGAAGAAGGCTAAGATGGATCAGATCCTTCCTGCTCTAAGACCTATGGAGGAGAACCAGACCCTGAAAGAACAGCTCCAGGAGAGAGAGAAGATCTTGGAGGAGCTTGAAGAGCGAAAGATGGTCCTTGAGAAGAAACTGAGTGATTCAGAGTCCATGATTGGTGACCTGCAGGAGAGCATAAGCACTCGATCTGAACGTCTGGAAGAATCTCAGAACGTGGTGGACTGCCTAAACGATGTCGTTCAGACACATGTCTTAGAGCTTAGGACAAAGTGTGAAAGTATCAAGAAGTCTGTTGCAGAGACCAGGCAGCAGATGAAGACAGAGGTTGTAGAAGCAATGACTAAAATCACAGAACATTCAGCCCAGGTTTGCAAAGATACAGAGAGAGTGCGTTTATCCGCTGTTCAGAAAGCCGTTGGACGAGCTCAAGTAGGATTTGAAAAAGAAAAGGAGAGGTTAGGCAATCAGATCTCTGAGCTTCATAAACAATTAGAGGTGGCGAATCAAAGACTACAGGACTTAGAATGTAAGGTCAGAGAAAAGGAGGATAGTTCTGAGATGCTCAAATCAAAATACCAGCAAGACTTGGAAGGGGTGAAGACGAAAATGGAGGTGGACGAGAAGCAGATGATTGCATCCATGAAGATGGAATTAGAGATGGAGATAGCGGAACTGGAAGCAAACATACAGGAGAAAGAGAAAGAGATTAGACAGCTTCAAATAGAATCTGCTCAGAAGCAGGAGGAAATGGCCGAGAAGTTCAGTGAAGAAAAGATGCAGGAGCTTGAATGTCTGAGGAAGGAGATGGAAGCAAAGCACAAGAGTGAATTAAACAATCTTGAAATGGCATCACAGAGCATGCATGTTGATGAGTTTACAGACTTTAAGAAATCCAGCAAATTGCAGATGGAGAGTGAGTTAGAAATACAGAGGAAGCTTTTAGGGGAGGAGCACAGGGAAGTCATCGGAAGGATGGAGAAAGAAGCGGAAGAACGGTTTAGGATAGCTAGGGAAGAGATGCATGCTTCTTGGCAGAAGACTGTGGAAGAAGAACAGAAGCAAGGTTTAGCTGCGATGGAAGAACATCAGAAGAAGATGGAGGAAAGAACCAGAGAGATAGGTGAACAGAGGAAGAATACTGAGGAAGAGAAGAGGAAATTGGAAGAGGAATTGAAGGAAAAGTTCAAAAAAGAGTTGCAAGAGTTGCAGGAATTGAACAGCAAGAGGATGGAAGAAGTGAGTAAAGAACAGCATGAAGAAAAGATGGAAAAGAGACGAGTGGAAGAAGCAGAAGCAGTCGAAAGGATGAGAAAAGAGCTGGAGGAACAGTTTGAGGCCAGACTTGCTGAAGTGACATCGTGTCGGGACAAACATGAAGCTGAGTCAAGGAACCTTCAAGATGCTCTGTCACAACTCCAGACTGAGATGGGTCAGAAGGAGGAGGAGCTTAATGCCAAGTGGGCGGAGTCCATCGCCACGGAGAAGAAGAGCTTGGTGCTAGCTGCTTTGGAAGAACAGAGGAAGGAGGAAGAGAAGAGGTTGAGAGCATTGAGGCAGAGACTGGAGGAGGAGAAGCAGGAAGGCATCAAGATCGCCGTGGAGATGGCCAAGTTTGAGCAAAGCCAAAATGATACACAACAGGTGAATAAGCAAATCAGAACCTAAATGATTGTTATGCCTCCGCTATAAAGTAGCTGTAAACATTATGTTTTCAGGTTGTCCGTCCGTCCGTACGTCCCGTTCTTGTGATCACGTTATCTCAGGAACTGATTGATGAATTACCGCCAAATGTGGGTCATGTATGTATCTTGCAGAGCCAATGAACTGATTAGATTTTGGGGTCATGAGGTCAAAGGTTACAGGTCTCATTATGTATGCATAAATAGCTTGTGATAGCGTTCTCAAGAACCGATTGATGGATTACTGCCAAATTTGGGTCATGTTATGTATCTTGCAGAGCCAATGAACTGATTAGATTTTGGGGTCACGAGGTCAAAGGTCACGGGCTCATTATGTAAGCAAAAATAGCTTGTTAAGGCATTCTTATTAGAACTGACGAATGGACTACTAATACTATGAAACTCAGAACATATATTTATCTTGCAGAGCCAATGAACTGAGTAGATTTTAGAGTCATGAGGACAAAGTTCAAAGTGTCATACATGTGAAAAATAGCTTGTAATCACGATATTCTGAGAACCTGTAAATGGATGACGATCAAACTTGAATTTTAAAAATTGATTCTGTTTTTGTTTATACAATCGCTCAATGGCGGAGGCATCCTTTCCGACTGTGTGCAGTCGAAGAGCCATCTAGTTCAATCCAGCAATTATGTTGTCTTGATATAAATGGAATGGTGATTTCCACATTATACATATTAGTTTGCACATGTATTTGTAAAAGATTATAACATTTAACTTTCACTTCTTATATAACCGTAATGTCAAGAGTTCCCTCTTTTTACGCAAATTTGCTAGGTCAGAGTTATATTCATTTTACATTCAATAAGTGTGTATCAGCGCATATAGAATCATAAAATGCAGCTCCCATAGGATTGCAAATGTTGACCCTTTTTTAGTAGAAGTATGTTCCTACGTCTCATACCAACCAACACACAACACACTCACACAAACTCATACACAAAGATCGTTTAAACACTTTTTCATTTTAAGTTTTACCTTAAGATTTTGTTTTTGTTTTTGTTTTTTTGAGGCCGCCATCCTTGTCAAGCTTTGCTTATGATTGCGGTCTTCTGCACTTTTCCAACAGAATAGTTCGGATAATACTTTAAATTTATGATGATATGTTATGGAAATATTAAGTTTTGTTATTATATGTACATATATTATGTAAAAAAACATTTTGATATGAAGAAATTATTGTTTGTTTATGTTGTATTATACCTTACATTTATATATTCCTTGTTATTCAGTTATATTATATTTGGAAAAAATGCAGAAATCAAATCAAATCAAATCAACTCCATGATTTTCTATCCATGAAGGCTGCATCCATTTCATCCACGGAGGGAATGACAGAGAGCACATCCTCAACGCCCCCGTCCAGTGTCTCAGCAAGCCAGCAACAAGTGTCATTCAACAAGGCAATTGCAAAGGTGTCTGCAACAAAGGATAAGCGCATTGCAGAGCTGGAGGCGAGAGAGAAGGAATTGGTAAAGGAGCAGCATAGATATAAAGGTATGGGACTGTATGCTGATGAAATGTAATATATCCAAGATTACATTATATTGTTTTATATGACCTGTGCAGGTTTTAATTTGTTACTTATATCAGTATAATGGTAATGCATTAAATAGGTGATGTACATTCCTTTACACAATGCCTCCTCGAGGTTCATGTGTATGTTTGGCTTGTGTATATTGTTACTGTTGGCTTCAGACAATAGATACATACAGCCTCAACTCGAGTGCGAGTAGGTCGCATAGTGACGTCATTCGCATTCATCATGTAAAGGTGTTGTGGTCTAGTGGATAAGTGACCTGACTACAGATCACATGCATCAAGTATAGTGACGTCGTTCACATGCATCAGGTCTAGTGGATAAGTCACCTGACTACAGATCACAAGGTACAGGGTTCAAATCCCGACACTAATGTCTTTTGGCAGCCTTAAAGACAATAGCTTACATTTGCCACTCTCCATCTAGGTGTTAATGGGTACCCGGTAGTATGCAAAGTTAATGTAGTTTGCTCAGCATTGTGGCGCATGGCTGGAATGCTCCCAAGGGAGTAATAATAATATATCTGTAAAGTGCTTAGAAACATCGTTGATGTCTCTAATTGATGTCATCGTTGATGTCACTTCTTTTGTAAACCGTAAAGGCATCATTGATGCGCTATGTAAAAGCGTATAATATAATATATAGTATAATATATAAGTGTATAATTTTCCAAAGACAATTTTGAAAAACTTTTGTTGGAAAGGACGGATCTTGCTGCTGAGCTTAGAGCTTCTCTAGTCAAAGTCAATACATTTTTGTTTACCCAGGATTTGCATACACAGAAACTTTGCTGCATGTATGATGTTTTAATACATCGTAAAGAAAGTATAATGATAGTAAGCAAATAATTACCGTTGGTGGAGGTGATGGGACAAACTATCACTTCCGGGGACGATCTGGATGTAGCTATCTTCCCGAAGTGAAGCTGAGGAAAGATAGCGTATACATTCAGATCGCCGCGGAAGTGATAGTTTGCTATCACATGAAATCAAAAGGTGATTATTTGCTTTATATTCCACATCGGAAACATGTCACTTCTTCTGTCATTTTTGAGTCATCAATTAATAGCTAGCAAACGGTGTATGATACGTACAGTGTATGCAGTACTTACGTACGTACGTATATGCAATGTATACAATCTTCAGTGAAAGTGTGTTGCACTGTATAGATAGTACTACTATCTTCAGTGAAAGTGTGTTGCACTGTGTAACAAACTTTTCTTCTCCTTTCAATAATGGGCGAACTATCTTTCATCACGTGATTACTTTGACAAATCGTAGAGAAAGATTCTTAGTATTTGGAATATAATGTGATATAAGTAAAGTATAATGAAAGTGTAACATATAAAGATAGCGATATCATTATTATTGCTATTTTCAATGTTATCACGTACAGACACTATTGAAAAGCTGCTGATGGACAAGACAGACCTGGATGTAGAACTCCAAGCTGCTCTAGCCAAGGCACAAGAAGGAGAATGGCAAGCAATCAGAGAGAAAGAAAGATTGGAAGAACAAATAAGGGCTGGAGGGAATGAAGAAGACAGAGGTAGCCCTGCTGAACTGGTTGTGTCTACACAAAGGTAAGGCTTTAGAGATTTGTTTGGTCTTAAATGATAGAGTGATAGAAGAAGAGTCGGCTGGAAGAACAGTTAAAGAAGGATGAAGGTGAAGAAGTAGACAGAGGAAGCCCTCCTGAACCAAAAGACATTAATGCTGAGACAGGGATTTGAGCCCCGTACCTTGTGTTGGTTCATCAAACGATTATTCATGACAAACTCTTGCATATTCAACAAAATGTTTGTAAAATGTACTCCCGCATAATTCTTCAAAATGTTGACGAACACAGTCTAAAAAAAAGTAAGTACTTATCGATCAAAAATAGGATTTCTATTTTGTTAGGGAAAAGAAAATGATTTTTGTTCAGTTGGAGTTGGCACATGTAGTGCATAAAAGAGTTAGTAATATTGACACCAGCATTAGTGTTGTGAATGGATGCGTAATGTTAGATCCTACAAATGTTTGTTTGTTTCTTTCAGTGATGGATTGATGGAGGTGACAGAGACCAGAGACCAACTCAAAGCTCTCCTACACACCAAAGAACAAGAATGCCACACCCTCAAAAGACAACTGGTAGGAAACTCTTCTTTTTCAGTTTGAATAATAATAATAATGATGATAATGATGATGATGATGATGATGATGGTGGTGGTGGTGGTGGTGGTGGTGGTGGTGGTGGTGGTGGTGGTGGTGATGGTGGTGATGGTGGTGGTGGTGGTGGTAATGGTGATGATGGTGGTGCTGGTGGTGGTGATGATGGTGGTGGTGGTGGTAGTGGTTGTGGTGATAATGATGGTGGTGGTGTTGATGGTGGTGGTGGTGCTGATGATGATGATGATGGTGGTGGTGGTGGTGGTGGTGGTGGTGGAGGTGGTGGTGGTGGAGGTGGTGGTGGTGGTGGTGGTGCTGATGATGATGATGGTGGTGGTGGTGGTGGTGGTGGTGGTGGTGGTGATGGTGGTGATGATGGTGGTGGTGGTGGTGGTGATGATGATGATGATGGTGGTGGTGATGGTGGTGGTGGTGGTGGTGGTGGTGGTGATGGTGATGGTGGTGGTGGTGATGGTGATGATGATGATGATGATGATGATGGTTGTGGTGGTGGTGGTGGTGGTGGTGGTGGTGGTCATGATGATAGTGGTGATGGTGATGGTGGTGGTGGTGGGGGTGGTGGTGATGATGATGATGATGATGGTGGTGGTGGTGGTGGTGATGATGATGATGATAGTGGTGATGGTGATGGTAGTGGTGGTGGTGGTGGTGATGGTGATGGTGGTGGTGGTGATGGTGGTTGTGGTGGTGGTGGTGGTGGTGATGACGACGACGACAACGATAATAATAATAATGTAAACTTATAGAGCGCATACACTGTCCAGGGATGCTCATGGCGCTAACTCAGCAACAGGTCTCTTTTAAAAAGTAAACAATTTTGCAATATTTATATCACCCATTTCAATCTTCAGCTCAGTAGTTGAAATCAAACACTTTGACTTCTATCAATTTTTCAATTAAAACTCTTAACCAAAGTTGTGACAAAAACGTAGTAACAAAGGGTCCACCTGGGTCATAATGTAAATAAGCGTGGATATTACTACTATAAACAAACTAGACTCAAACTGATTTTAGAATGCCCCCCCCCCCTCACATTCCCTTTGACACCCACAATTGTTATCACTTGATTTTTTTGTTGCTTTCTCTTTTTAATTCGTTGTTTCATTAAGTTAAAAATAAATTTTATGGAGTCTCATAACAATCAAATAATAGTTATACACAACATGAGCTAATTTTGTTACTCCCATTAGTGGAGCTGTATTTACTTCTCTTTTCTAGAATTACTATTTTTATCATCTTTATTTTTTTGCAGATGCATATTAGGACGTCCTCACCTGGTGGTAGGATGGAGAAAGTTGCAATCTCTGAGTAAGTTTTGCATATTATTCATGCCGGACCAAAATTAGGGAACAAATTGCCTCAAGAACTATATGCCCAACAGTTTCAATTTTCAAAAGATAGCTTAAGAAATTTCTTGTAAATGAATATGTATAACTAGGGTTATTTTTACATAAATGCCCTTGCTGTTTTTGTTTTTGTAATGGATTTGTCTGGTTTAATTCTATATGTTGATGTTTTATGTCATTTTAATCTTTGTATTTCTATCTTTACTTGTTTTAGTATATTTAAGAAACAATTTATGTAAATTTTATTATCTTTGGGAATAACCTTGATAGGCCATTGGCCTCTGTTTCTCCCTCCACATTATGATTTCAATTAAAGATGTTTCATGTTAACGATTATTAATGTATATATGCATATAAGTTTTACTTGTGTTATTTTTTTTAAATCAGATGTGGAAATAAAACTTGAACTTGAACAAGTTGTTTCGAAACTAATGTAGTCTGGATTTTTTTTTAATTATTACCACAGAGCTCTTGACTGCTAAGATGCATTAGTCTTAACTTGATCAAATTGTGATTTAAATTATTTTAATGATTTGCTCCAAACAAAAGTTACATTTCTGATGGCAAAAATCAAATAAATCCTTGTTCTTCAGCCTCAGGATGGGTGTGTGTAAGGGGGGGGGGGTGCTTTATCTGCACACCTATGACTTGAAATAAAGAAACAAAATCATTCCAACCTGAAGTGGATCGGTTACAATCAATTCAACACTAATTTCGTATTTTAGTCATTAGTTTCCCTAAATAATATAATTAGTACAATGATGTTGGCAAAATGGCGGTAATGTATTACATAGAAAATATGTATACACATGGCACAGTTTCACAGAAGTGCATATACGGGACACATAACTGAATGAATATCTTGGGTATTCTTGTTTGTTTATTGGTATTATAATAATAATAATTAGTTCTTATATAGCGCTTTTCAGGACCGAAGGCCCTCTCAAAGCGCTTTACAGATATATATATTATTACCCCGGTCATAGGATTCAGGCTTACCCGCACACAATGTATGCACATTCTCCACTCCCTGGGGAGCATTCCAGCCAGGCGTCTTTTTTACAAGCGCACACGTGCTAATCTAACCACATTAGCTTTCGCATCCTACCGGGTACCCATTTAACACCTTGGTGGAGAGTGGCAAATGAAGATCAATGTCTTGCCAAAGGACATTAGTGCCGCGGTGGGACTTGAACCGCGAACCTTGTGATCCACAGTCTGGTGACATACAGGCCCATCGCAAACCTGCCATTCCTTGGGAAGGTTTTGGAACGTATTGTGTCACTACAGCTGAAAGCCCACATTGACAATCTCGGTTTGTTTCCAATCCACCAATCTGCCTATCGGAATCATCATTCTACTGAGACTGCAACTGTCAAGGTCCTAAATGACCTACTTCTAGCTGTAGATAAGGGTAATGAAGCTGTCCTCATCTTGCTTGATTACACTGCCGCATTTGACACTATCAACCACGACCTGTTACTCCATCGCTTAGAGAACGACTTCTCCATCACCGGCACCGTACTTCAATGGATTCGCTCCTATCTCATGCACCGAACTCAGAAGGTGATCATCAATGACACCAACTCGGAATCATTTCCCCTCATCTGCGGCGTTCCTCAGGGTTCCGTGGTCGGCCCCCTCCTGTTTATTCTTTACACCAGCCCTCTCTCAAATGTTATTAACCTTCATCAGAATATTCAACACACTATGTATGCAGACGACACCCAGATTTATGTAACTCTTCACCCAAACAGCAGGACAGTAGCCGCGAACAAACTCACCAGTTGCCTCAATGAAATCAAAACCTGGTCTTTTCAAAACTGTCTCTGCCTTAATGATTCAAAATCTGAAATGATTCATATTACTTCTAAATTTCGGAACTCAGACCCCTTTCCTGATCTTGTTATGAGTGATGGCTCTCTCAGTTGTTGTGCTTCTGTGCGTGACCTTGGTTTAAATATTGACAGCAATCTTACTTTCAAACAACACATTAGTAATATTTGTAAGTCTGCTTCCTTTGGTATATATAAGATCAGTAGAATCAGGAGGCTACTTGACCGACCCACAACTTCAAAATTAGTCCATGCTTTTGTCTCGACCCATATCGATTACTGTAATTCTTCTCTTTCTGGCCTCCCTCAGTCACATCTAGTCCCACTTCAAAGGGTACAGAATAGCGCTGCTCGGCTTGTGACTCTCTCGCGTAAATCAGAGCACATAACTCCAATATTGAACTCACTACATTGGCTTAAAATTCACCACCGCATATCCTTCAAAATTCTTCTCCTGTGCTACAAAGCTATCAATGGCTTAGCCCCCTCTTACCTTTCCGATCTCATATCCTTACGTTCCCGTACGTCGTCACGAACACTTCGTTCATCTTCCACATTACTGTTAACACCTGGACCCCGCACTAACACCCGGTATGGTGACCGCGCCTTTTCAGTTATTGCCCCCACTCTCTGGAACAAACTGCCCGCCTTTATTCACTGCGCCCCCTCTGTATCTCAATTCAAATCTCTACTCAAAACCTATCTTTTCAAATTGTAAATTGCAGTTGTGCGTCGGTCAATGGAGGTGCGCACCATATTTGTCTTTATTTAGTTGATTGCCACTGTTTTTCTTACCTTATCTATGTTACTTTTGTATTTTTGCTTTTTCTTCTAATTTAATTCTACGGGTTATAGTCTTCTCTTAATCAGAACACTGTGCGCTCAGAAACATCAGTATTAAGCGCCTAATAAATGTTATGTATTATTATTATTATTATTATATCCACTCGTCCACGACACCTCTACGAATTAATGCAATTAAGATTGACAAACCTCTTCTTGATATTAAATTACAGCATCAGCTTAGGAGATTTGGTTTTCATCTTCTTTCAAGAAGGACAAGAGAACTTCATGGTATACAGTCTAGAACCAACCCTCTATTTCTTACACACTGAATCACTTAGTGCTCTAGGACTCAGGGCTACAGGACAGGCTGCATCCAAGTTGTAAGATTGCTTGTTTTGTCTTTCTCTCTTTCTTTCTCTTTCTGTCTCACTCTCTCTGCCTCTCTGTCTCTCTCTCACTCTGTCTCTCACTCTCTGGCTCACTCTCTCTCTCTCTCTCACTCTCTCTCTGTCTCACTCTCTGTCTGTCTGTCTCTCTTTCTTTCTCTTTCTCCCTCTCTCTCTGTCTCTTTCTTTCTCCCTTTCTCTCTCTCTCTTTCTCTCTGCCTCTCTGTGTGTCTCTCTCACTCTGCCTCAGTTTCTCTGTCTCACTCTCTGTCTGTCTGTCTGTCTCTCTTTCTGTATCTTTTTCTCTCTCTCACTCTCTCTGTCTCTCTGTGTGTCTCTCTCTCTTGGTTTCTTTGTCTCTTTCTCTTTCTCTCTCACTCACTCTCTGTCTCACTCTCTCTCTGTCTCTCTCTGTCTCTTTCTCTCTCCCTCGCCCTCTCTGTCTCACTCTCTCTCTGTCTCTCCCTGTCTCCCTTTCACTCTCTCAGTCTG
Source organism: Strongylocentrotus droebachiensis (assembly GCA_035222895.1). Lineage (NCBI taxonomy): Eukaryota > Metazoa > Echinodermata > Echinoidea > Camarodonta > Strongylocentrotidae > Strongylocentrotus > Strongylocentrotus droebachiensis. The sequence continues at coordinate 336,681 of JAVYIG010001219.1, forward strand.
TCTCTATATCCCCTCCCCCTCTCTCTCTTCATCTTCCTACTGTTTGTTAAACAAAAATGATCATATACAGTAGGCTTGCGGGTGCACCATGTGTGTGAGAGAGAGAGAGAGAGAGAGAGAGAGAGAGAGAGAATTGAGGAGTCCTGAAAAGGACTCTCGGTAATCTTTCTTGAGGATGTGTAGTCCTGAAAAGGACTGTTATAAATGATCATGATCTTGATAATGATGATGATGATGATGATGATGATGATGATGATGATGATGATGATGATAGTGGTGATGCTAACATTATATAGTTTGAATTCCAAAACTGCAATAATGCTAAAACAATATGACTGTCCAATAGATAAAGATAGACTTGAAAAGAACTTGCTGGAAATTTGGAAATATTTTAATCAAAATTTTTAATAGAAGATTTAAAATTGCATTAAACTGTGCACTTGTTTTCAGTAATCTACACTCTTAATTGTTTCTTCTCTTTCCTTATTGATTATTATGCAGCAGTTGGATCATAGCTCGCATTACTGATAAGGAGTACTGCCAGGCCAAGAAGGTAAGTATCAACATTGATTCATGATATTTTAATCATTCCATTTTAATCGTCATTGTAACTGCAGCCAATCAATTACGACAAGTTAACAAGGTTTTTACGGGAGTGTTTCTTTTATTCTTTGGTATGAGCGTAGCTTCATTTCTTTGACTCCTTTCTTTTAACTCTGTTCTTTTCACTCCGTGAAAACTGTGAGAAAACAAACAACAAAAAATGGGCATTAATTAAAATGCAATAATAATTACAGGTTCCTTATCCATGTAATAATTACAGGTTCCTTAATACAAATTTGGGCGTGACCCATAGGCATTATACCAAACCTTGCCATTTACTTAACCTTACTATTTCTTTGTGTTTCCTGAATAGTCTTCACACTTCTATAAATTAATACAACTTAAATTCTTATACACAGATTCATCAACATAAATTCTTATACATGGGCACCTGCCTCAAAGTTATGGCATAAATATCATAATTATACACATATTTCCCACAACTGAAACACTGCAAGCTTAAGTACTGACCTTCTTGCCTCCTTTTAGTCAATTAACTTGTCTGCAGCTAAAAAGATGTTGCAATTAATCATCGATTTCTCTACAACATCAGATCGTCCATGTTTGACTTTGAAACTCTTTCTTTAAAAGTCTGTCGCCGAAGATGGCGCTCTAACCTTTTGGTCGACTAAATCAAATACACTTACAGTCATCCTCTCTGTTTGAGAAATACTTCTATTGAAGTGAAAGCTTTCTTGCTAATAGACCGTCATAACAAATACAAAGTGTGGTTATTATATTATTTTTTTGAAAATTAAAACACAATAATGTATTGGAGAAATTCTAAGATATTTAGTCTTTATACATTACCAACCAGTTCTGAGATTTCAGTATATCTTATCATTGTTTAAAGGTAAATAATAGCTCTACTATCAGACCAAATAATGAACTGATATGATACATTTTATATTTATGTTCATAACTCCTCAATAGTTGTAATGTGTAGGACACTAAATTTGTGTCCGCTAAATGGAGTTCAATTGGGAAGGAGTGTGGAAATTCCCCATTCATGGGCCCATGCCTATGTGGTACTCTATGCCATTCAACATGATTTATATTTATCTCTGGCCTAGCTGACAAATGTATCAAGAGTCCCTGCCATAGGGAAAGAAATCCATATTGGATTGTCCGTTACTGACTCAATGTCAGAACCTGTGTCATTTGATTGTTTCATTAATCAATGTATCTAACTGCTTCATTTGATTGTTTCATTAATCACAGGCGCAGAATAGGTTCAAGGTGCAAGCGGGTACAAAGTTCTACCGTGTCAAGGCAATACGCTATGATCCAAAAGTTGAGCACGTTCTCCGCAAGTGAGTTCATCACCGTGTCAAGGCAATACACTATGATCCAAAAGTTGAGCACGTTCTCCGCAAGTGAGTTCATTCCCATGTCAAGGCGATACGCTTTGTATTTCCTTTTTATTCTGTCTCTATTCGAAGTTGATTATCTTTATTTTCCACACCAAACACACAGTCGGAGAGATAACAACATTTCTCTTAGTAAATTCTACATTTGGTATGAAAAACAGATGATTTTAAAGTAGAAAGTTTTTGAATGACAACACAGTTTTTGTGTTTGCATTTTTCCTTAACGTTTCTTTTAGAGAAAATACCGTTTATCAGCAAGTTTTGAAGGTTTGTCAATGAACATTGAAAGAATTGCTTGCTTGTTTGTCATTCACCTATAAATATATAATGTTCCACTTTTATTAATGTTGTTTTAACCCAATAGATACACGTGCAAAGAGTCCACACATGGTAGAGGTATTTTGCTATAAAAAAACTAAATTCATCCCCAAGACAATTGTATGTAGACTATGTAGGAATTCTTACATACATATACATGTAAATCAAATGAAATCATATTCATATGCTTTTGATCCTCAGGATTAGCCACAACTTATTCGTATCGGGGGGTTTATTAAAGTTCAATGAATATATTTTGTATTGTTGTCGGCAACTTTTTATTGTACTTAAGATGTGAATATTGTCTGCACTTCATATGGCTCAAATAAACTGCTTTAAACTGATATAAATAGGAATTGGCAGTAATGTGAAAGGTATTATGCTGTAACATTACTGCTGAAAGCGAATTCTATACCTAAGAGAAACGATTCATCTGGAGTATAAACCTATTTAACAAGGATTGTGACTTTTGTCTATGTACATTGTACCTGTTCACTTCAATGTACGAGTATTAATCTAGATACTTCTGTATGCATCTGTGTATTACCCAAAGAGATGCTTGTAATATATCGTCTTTGTACGATGCAAATGTGTAAAATGCTGCATTAATATGTTTGCTAACATTTCAAAATTGTATTTGATAGCCGAGACACTGGTTAATTTTAATGCCTTACTACCGTGTGAGTCAAAAAAAAGTTTACACCTAGAAAATTGCTAATTATTTTAAACATCATCTATGAACAGTAAATTATTATACATCTTGTGAAAGAGTGTTTATCCCAAATCATTTGGTATCATTTTTGTGTGGTATGTGTTCACGCTTGGATGAACAAGAGGCATTGTTTGCGAGAGTGCAAAAATCGACTTGCGCCAAAGTGATGCCTACAGCATGTATTATGTTGAGATTAGCGGAGTGAGAGAATTAATTTAATGTATTAAATGAAATGCATTGCATAAGCAAAGTCACACACACACACGCGTGCGCACAAATGTTCGTTGATATTTGATATTTGATATGTGTGGCATGATTAATTTTGTTAAGGATGTTATTTGGATCTGCAAAGACTGAATTAATACCCAAATCCCAATTGTTTTATTCAAACATCACACAAGCAACTTTGGCACATATCGATTTTTGCACTCTCACAAACAATGTCTCCTGTTCATCCAAGCGTGAACACATACCACACAAATATGATACCAAATGATTTGGGATAAAACACGCTTTCATAAGATGTATAATCATTTACTGTTCATTGATGATTTTTTTAAATAATTAGCAATTTCCTAGGTGTAATTTTTTTTTTTGACTCACACTGTATGTTGGTTTCACAAGTCATTTTCCCGTATTAAGGCTACAACATAGGCTATGTTCATATAAAATTAACCAAGTTTTATGTATTTGTTATGTCAGAAAATAGAGGTTTCTGAATCTGAATAAAGTGTTTAGGATGTACATGTATAAGATGAATGTAAAGTACATTGTTAAATCATACAAATTACCTTAAAGAATAATTTATGTACAACGAGAATATATCATATCAACCTCATAAAGCTTATATGGCATTCCATGGGCCAAAGAATAAGGAGTAAGAAGAAAAGAAAGAATATAATGAAACCACGCTCAAGGAGCCCAAATTAGACTCGAGTTTCATGCGGGTCTTTTCTATGCAAGCACAGATGCGCAAGTCAAATAGTCTACTTAAAGTCGATTTTCAGAGTGTATCTTAACTTTCAAGAAGTAAGATTTGAAGGTCATATTTTGAATAAAAGCAACATAAAACCCTTAGCATACAGATCAATTTGTTTGTGTGTGATTGGAACACTTTAAGCATGTTGTGATCTGCTTAAGAGTCACTAAGCTGTATGCAATTATCCATGATGAAAGCATGTACAATGCATGTATGAAGGAGAAGTATTTGTGGTTTAGGCAAAGAGGAATTTACGTGCATATGCAGTTGATCTGCATATACATGTTCTTCGGACATTAAATATCTTCTTTACAAATTATTTAACCAAAACAATCAAAGTATGTGTTCATTTCTTTTCAAAACACATATGGGTTTTTGTCTAAGAAATATTAAAAAAAGATGCATTATTAAGTAATTGCATTGTAGATGCCATGACTCTTAGCGCGAATTTGTGTACGAAAAAGAGTTGCTTTAAGTAGGTCATATTTGCCTTTTTTTCAGAAACAAAGGAAGAGTGAGTGAATGAAAACTAATGTAATTGGAGCATTAAATTAGAAACTGATTTTGATATTGATGTATGTATACTGTGCAATAGAAGATAAATCAATGATTTACTTATAAACTGATATGTTTGAAGTCTTGATATTTTACTTGATGCATTGCTGTTCATTTAAAGTAGAAAAAGAGATAATTGAGTATAAATGTACATCAATTATACTACCAGGATATACATATTAAAGTTTTTTTCTCCAGATGGACTGAATAAAGTGTGTGTGATTATGTTCATATTCAGGCGCGTACGCAGGGGGGGTGTTTTGGGGGTTAAACCCCCCCCCCCCCTTTGGCATTTTTTATGTGTGTATTTTTAAGAAAACCCCCCTAAAACCCCCCTTTGTTTTGTTTAAAACCCCCCCCTTGAAAAAATCCTGCGTACGCCCCTGTTCATATTTAACCCACTGTGTACTAGCTATGACGTATAGGTGGGCTCTTTGATAACAAGGTTGAGGTAAATAATTAGTTGAAACTAAGGTTTTCTAAAAATCATGAGTTTGATACAAAACAGAACTGACCAATGACTACAAGATTCTTTACTTCTATGATCTTATTTATTTTGTTCTGGGTTATATCAATCTCTTTTATAAAAGCTGCCCCTTTCAATAAAGATTAGTAGTAGTAGTAGTAGTAGTAGTAGTAGTAATACAAACATTGGATACTACCAGATATTTATATTTAAGATTTTCAAATAATAATAATTATAATAATATATAAGATTTGTATGGCGCAAAATCCACTTGACAATCAAGTGCTCGACAAGGCGCAGCTTGTGTAAAAGATGAAATACATGATAAATATATACAAATAACAAATAAGTGCTGTCGGTAGAGAATACATTTGTCATTAATATGTATAGAATATTGGATGGCTTTGAGTGTGATACAAGAATATCTTGCTCAAGCTATGACAATATTGGATGAGTTGAAGACAAGTCTAATAATGTCTTAGCGAGAACAATATATTCTTTTATCACACGAAAACAAAGCCATACAATATTATTATATTATTATTATTATTATCTATATTAGTCTGACTAGCAAAATATCAAAATTTGACTTACCTTAGTAAATATGGCTTCGTTTTCGTGTGATATTGAATCGATAGTTTGAGTTTGAGTTTGAGTTTATTGGTTTCACATTTCACATATATTGCACAAATATAATACAGATAACAAAATATACATAAAAGACATTGTTTCATAATAAAAAAATTAAAAAAATTATTATAGTAATTAACAAAGTTACATGTCATCACAATTGTTTAACAACTAATATCATTTAAAGTAGATATTCATTGAATTTAATAACTAATTTTATGTTCATTATTGCAAAGTTGAAACTTTGATTCGACAAGGTTATTAAAATTCAATGCTTGGAAACATTCAAAGTAATGATTATTATAAATTACAAAACGCTTAAATACAGCCCCGGCATAGCACCTGAAGAGCTCTCCGAACGCTGCTGAGATGTGTGAGATCACAGTATGGACATGATTTGCACAAGCAGACGATGTTCCATAACATCTCACACATTTTCAGTGCCTGTGTTTTCATCTTTTCTTGAGTTCTTTCTCTTACTTCACTACCGTCAGGCTAAATTTATGATATATTGCCTCACTCTAAACCCCGCGCATGGTTTTATTTTGATCACAAATGCAGCGATACAAAATAAAGGAATCTGTCGCTTGTAAACAAAATAAGACGCCATTGTATATTCAGCTGCACACACCGCGGTATGTTCGGCGTTCCAAGAGGGAACAAATGCCGTCCATATCATTCCGAGAGTTTTTTCAATTTGAAAGTCTGGTTTCTTTGAATGTTAATTAACCCCTATCCTGTGTATTTACAGGCAAAATATTTTAGTTATCAGAATCGGGTCATATCCCCTTTTGAATGGTTTGACATGCCATTACATTTATATACACTAAACTCATTATAATTTGACAAATAATAGCTTTGCAATTATGTTCATTCTTTATGGGATGTCGTCTGCTTGGGCAGTATTGGTCCATATAGTGACGTCATTAAAACATCATGTTTTTTTCCAGGGAATCTCTCTTATATCCCAGCTGCTATGGAGGTGGTTGTATTTGTATTTTTATAAATCACCCGATATGTAGTTGACCTAAAACTTGTACGATGGCCATCTGTTAGCTTACCAGTTTCTAGGGATACATTAGTTGACATATTTGTGATTTTCTTTGAATTTCACCTTTAAAGGAAAACCCAGACAAAAGTACAAACTGTGAAATGTGCAGGAACCTATAGAAAAGCAGAGCTTGTAAAGAATAGGTTCCTGGGAGACTTGACAAAATGACAGGGACAGTTGAAGTTCCCGGATGACTGAGCAATACGAAAACACTATTGGTCAGTCATCTGGGTACTGCGCTAAAGATATTGAATACACTGATTTATTGTACCACTTGGAAGCCTCATATAGATAATAATATACAATAATAATAATAATATTAAATTTATAATTTTGTAAGGCATTGATGCTCATTACCAGATCAATCGGAGAGGACATAAAGATGGTCATATCTCGGCCATTATTTTTGATGCTTTTTCGGGGAATGAAGACAAAAATTGAGAAATCATAATAATATAATTTTGATGACGTCACATGCACTTCACCACTCTATGGTAGCCATGGCATCAAGGGTGATTCATACCAGTTATCATTTAAGGAGTCGTACCTCTATGGTGCCACATTGATTGAAAAATTTCCTTTTGTTTAACTACCTTTAAAGACCTTTATGAATGGGGAGGGTTATTGGACCAAATTTGATTTGATTTGATTTGATTTGATTTGATTTCATACAATGATTTTACATATACAAGAAGAGAAACTATTGGTTGGTAAAAGGGGCCAGATAATAGCACATGTTCTAGTCGAGCCTAACAGCTAAACAAAGTACTTTGGTACAAATCAGTTTAGAAATCGTAACAAAACAAAAAATAATGAATCTACTATTACTATTACATTTACCCTCACGATAGCCAATAATCTTTTTTTCTCCGCAAAACCCCAAACATCTCTCTTTTTAAATTTACCAACAGTGTAGAGAAAAGCAGAGTTTGTTAACACTGTGGATCACAAGGTCCGCGGTTCAAGTCCCGCCGCGGCACTAATGTCCTTTGGCAAGACATTGATCTACATTTGCCACTCTCCACCCAGGTGTTAAAATCGGTACCCGGTAGGATGCGAAAGCTAATGTGGTTTGATTAGCAATGGCGCTTGTAAAATGGCGACTGACTGGAATGCTCCCCAGGGAGTGGAGAATGTGCATACCTTGTGTGCGGGTATAAGCCTGAATCCGATGACCGGGGTAATAATATGTTCCGCGCCTAGACACAAAGTATTAGGCGCATTATAAATGTGAGCTATTATTATTATTATTATTATTATTATTAACAGAAAGGACTTTTTTTTTTTTTACCTAAATGACAGAAGTTACCGCTGAAACCCTCGGCGCAAACGCATATGTATCCTTCCCACACGTTCCTCCATTGAGACAAGGGTTGGACAATTGATTGGACGATTGACATTGAACTGTTGGGAAGAAATAAGAAGCACAGTTGTTGACAATAAAATCTCTTTTTTTATGTGGTCTATCGAATATACAGTGAGAAATAAACAATAAACAATTTAACGTGTAGCTTTCAAATTCCTTGTTCCTCCGATAAAAATGCTTCCTTTTTGTGTGGAAATTACTACAAAGCTTGCAAAAGCTTGTCTACGCTGGAATTGAGCCCTGGGTCCCGTTCCTAGAAACCATCATAAGTCTAACTTCTTGACTATCCCATTGAAACGTGTGTTATAGAATTAACACTCGTTTCAATGGGATAGTCAAGAGTTAGACTTATGACGGTTTCTATATACGGGCCCCTGGTGTTTTACAACTAGACGACGGAGTGATACATGATATATCAGAAGCCGGCTGGACTCCCAAATTACTGTGTATAGAGATAGGTTCCCGAGGTCTGATAACTCCTGATAACAAGAAAAGATTTATAGATATGTTGAAAACATGTAAATGCAAAGTAAGGTAGGCCTATCCACAACTGAGAAATGAAATCTTGAAAACCGTACTGTTTGGATCGTATGTTATTTTGTAAAGCCGGTCGGAACGCACCTGGCAATCACAACATTACTTGGCCCGAGTGTAATTGGTTTTGTATGACTTACAATAGCGAGACCTCTCTCTCTCTCTCTTTCTCTTTCTTTCTCTCTCTCTCTCTCTCTCTTTCTTCCCCTCTCTCTCTACCTATCCCCCTCTCTCTATGGTGATAGGTTCTCATGGTGTGATTACGCATGCTACTAAGAATAGATTGATAGATATGATGAAGGTACCTATATGTAAGGTGAGATATATGTAATTGGGAAAAGTAATATTTCAAAAGAATATTGTGTGGTTTAATTAAAGGGATCCGGTAACTTTGTCTCAGATTCTGACTCAAAATTCTGGATTTAGCTCATGCTGCAATGATAATTATAAACCTTTAGGTCAGTCAGAAACCCCATGACTTTTACAAGCCTGTCTGACTATCAAGATATTTATGATTGGAATTACAAATTTTGAAAAGTCTTCAAAACACTACAGTCTATTGGGAAAAACGAGTATGGTAAAACCGGTCAGACAACGATTTTTACTTTTTTGAGGCACTTCTTGGTCATTTTAAAGCGCATTTTTTGTAGGGCTTCAATGTACTCCATATCACAGACACTGATAACACGTAGGGCCGTGTATCTCAGATTTAACATTGTTAAACAATCCCTTTAATGTTATTTTTTACAGCCTACCTGAACTCACTTGGAATCAACACGTGGGAGGCATAATTACTTTAGATTAGGAGACGTATATAACTTGTTATAACGGGACCTCTCGCTCTCTCTCTCTGGAGATTGGCTCCCGTGGTTGATCACTCATTAAGAAGAGATTGATAGATATGACCACGATATATAAATGTAAAGTGAGGTATTCCTAACTAAGAAAATAACAATTTTTGTTTTTGTTTTTTTGTTAGGAATTATTAATGTTTTCATTTTTAAAAAAATGACGTTATGATGTTCTCTTTTCCGTTTTGTTATTATGTATTGTAGTTGTTTAACTCTGCATGAGATGCATCCAATGTTATTCAAATCTCGGTCCTGGGTTTTATGTAACATCTTTATTACTATGTTATATGTTGTTTCTTGAATAAAGATGAATAAACAAACGTCATGTTTGCCTTTTTTCAGAAACAAAGGAAGAGTAAGTGAATGAAACTAATGGAATTGGAGCATTAGTTTAGAACTTTATTTTGATATTAATGTATATAATACTGTTAACAAGAAGATAACTCAAATTACTTATAAACTTATATGTTTGAAGTCTTGATATTTTGATGCATTGCTGCTAAATTAAAGTAGAATAGAAGATATTGTGTATAAACATACTTTAATTATACTACTAGGATAAACATCTTTTCTCCAGATTGACTGAATCAAATGTGTGTGATTATGTAGTAGAGGTGTCGTGGTCTAGTGGATACGTAGCCGGACTGTCGATCACAAGGTCCGCAGTTCGAGTCCCGCCGCGGCACTAATGACCTTTGGCAAAACATTGATCTACACTTGCAACACTCCACCCAGGTGAAGTAAATAGGAACCTGGTAGGGATTTATTCCTTGAAAACGCATCGCGCGTATAACAGCTGCATGCACTGCTAAAGCTAGCGTAATTATGCTGCATTATTGTAGAGCGTTTAGAAATTTCTGATAAAGTAAGTGTTAAGCGCTATATAAGCAATTATAATTATTATTATTATGTTCATATTTTACCCACTTTGTATTCGCTATGACGTATAGGTGGGCTCGTTGTTAAAGAGATAGTTGAGTTCTGTTGCAGAGGGCGCTACACAAAATATCTTTTTGTGAGATAATGAAAAACTGAGTGTCAAATTTGAAAGAACATACAATTTAAAGAACAAATCATCTTCGTTTGATCAAAATCGGTTCAGAGACGGCTGAAATATCCATAAGTGTAACGACTTCTAATATTTGTGTACCACCACAAATATTCAATAATTTGAAAAAACAAAATGGCGCCTTTTATGTTGTATTTCAGCCAATGCCGATATTGGATTTGTTGTTGTTGGCTTTGTCGTGTTGGTTATATTACGCACAACCAACCGGTCCATGCTTTGTTATTATTAATTAATTAATTAATTGACGGTCACCGTATTTTTTTGAAAGTGGAGCTGAATTGGTATGATCGTATTGGCTAAATTTTTACACATTTTGGGGTCTAAAAGTACCTTTATAGCAATTTTGGTCCCAACAAAGGGCACTAGAAATGTCATAGATAAGAACAAGAGAAATAAGCATGCACTTTGAAGGCATTTGCGGTCTGAAAACAGAACTCAACTATCCCTTAACAAGGTTCGAGGTCAATAATTAGTTGAAACAAAGGTTTTCTAAAAATCATGAGTTCGATACAAAACAAAACTGACCAATAAATACAAGATTCTTTACTTCTATGATCTTATTTATTTTGTTCTGGGTTATATCACTCTCTTTTATAAAAGCTGCCCCTTTCAATAAAGATTAGTAATAGTAGTAGTAGTAATAGTTGTAGTAATACACTCAAAAACAAAAGCTGAAATTGGATACTATTTATGGTAAAGATTTTCAAATAACTGCCGTCGGTAGAGAACTAAATTTTCATTTATATTACATAATAATAATAATATTACATAATAATAATAATATTTATACAGTAGGTTTGCGGTTGCACCATGTGTGTGAGAGAGAGAGAGGTTTGAGGAGTCCTGAAAAGGACTCTGACTCGGTAATCTTTCTCGGAGGAGTGTAGTCCTGAAAAGGACTGTTTGTTATCTTTCTTAGCATATAGTTCTCAGGAGAACTATAGCGCTTGGAGAGGATGAGTGGCTCGACGTTTCGAACAGGTTGACTATCCGTCGTCAGGAGTGGAGAATAGCTGGCGTGCGTGAGCTTAAGTCACCGGTGTGCGGACGTCAGGGAAAAATAGGTGACCGTGTCGGCTTGAGTCATCGGGGATTGGGCATGGATGGTCGGCTGGTAATTCGTCTGGCCGACCATCCATGCCCAATCCCCGATGACTCAAGCCGACACGGTCACCTATTTTTCCCTGACGTCCGCACACCGGTGACTTAAGCTCACGCACGCCAGCTATTCTCCACTCCTGACGACGGATAGTCAACCTGTTCGAAACGTCGAGCCACTCATCCTCTCCAAGCGCTATAGTTCTCCTGAGAACTATATGCTAAGAAAGATAACAAACAGTCCTTTTCAGGACTACACTCCTCCAAGAAAGATTACCGAGTCAGAGTCCTTTTCAGGACTCCTCAAACCTCTCTCTCTCTCTCACACACATGGTGCAACCGCAAACCTACTGTATATCTACATCACCATGCAAGCCGACACTTACAAGCAGCATCTAATAATAATATTACATAATAATAATAATAATAATAATAATAATATTACATTTGTAAAGCGTCTTTTTATTAGATACAAGGCGCATAAACAGAAAAAATACTAGCAAACAAAAATAAACATTATCATACGAAGCTTACATTAATTATAAACCGAGAAGAACAAATTAGAAAAACACTACTGAAAAGAAATGTGAGAGTATGGCAATTCTTAAGAAGACGGGGGAAGGAGTTCCGGGTTTTGGGAGCAATAACGAAAACTGTTTACTGGTTAGAGGGACGGTAAGTGTTTTAGTACTGGCTGATCGTCTATTACACATAGTATGTGTGCGAACGGAATAGATCACCTGGGTATGCTTTAGCCTGATTAGGGACTTTTAGATTTGCACGTCGACTTAGTGTGACGTCCTTTTAAGGCACTGGCATTGCCTTAAAAGGACATCACAGTGCCTTAAAAAGACATGACAGTGCCTAAAAAAGGATGTGACAGTGCCTTAAAAGGACATCACATTGCCTTAAAAGGACATCACAGTGCCTTAAAAGGACAATACAGCTAGTGCCTTAAAAGGAAATCACAGTGCCTTAAAAGGACGTGACAGGTATAGCAGTCCACTATGTCGACGTGCAAATCTAACTGTCCTATTATTGAAATTCTTGTTAATGAGAGGGTCTTCTGTATGATACGACCAAGAACGCGCAGCGAGTGAAGATTAGTGATGGGAGGCGAGACGTTTACATTCTGTTGTTTCCAATGAATGAGCCGTGGTGCTTTATGTTGGGGGAGCTGAGGGGGGTTAAGATCATAAGCAATATAGAAGTAAATTACACTAATCTACACGAGACTAAACAAGAGATCTTAAAACTACATTGAAGAATCTTTGTATATACGAACTTCCTTATTCTACTGAGGTTACGTAAATAGAAATTAACATATTTGGATACATTTAAAACATGATTTTGACTTATTCATATGCTTGTCAAAGCCAACACCTACATTTAAAACATAATTTGACATATTCATATGCTTGTCAAAGCTAACACCTACATTTAAAACATGATTTGACATATTCATATGCTTGTCAAAGCCAACACCTACATTTAGAACATAATTTGACATATTCATATGCTTGTCAAAGCCAACACCTACATTTAAAACATAATTTGACATATTCATATGCTTGACAAAGCTAACACCTACATTTAAAACATGATTTGACATATTCATATGCTTGTTAAAGCCAACACCTACATTTAAAACATAATTTGACATATTCATATGCTTGTCAAAGCTAACACCTACTTTTAAACATGATTTTACATATTCATATGCTTGTCAAAGCTAACACCTACATTTAAAACATGATTTCACATATTCATATGCTTGTCAAAGCCAAAACCTACATTTAAAACATAATTTGACATTTTCATATGCTTGTCAAAGCTAACACCTACATTTAAAACATAATTTGTCATATTCATATGCTTGTCAAAGCCGACACCTACATTTAAAACATAATTTGACATATTCATATGCTTGTCAAAGCCAACACCTACATTTAGAACATAATTTGACATATTCATATGCTTGTCAAAGCTAACACCTACATTTAAACATGATTTGACATATTCATATGCTTGTCAAAGCTAACACCTACATTTAAAACATGACTTGACATATTCATATGCTTGTCAAAGCTAACTCCTAATATGCGAAGAGATTGTGAAGGTGAAATGATGTTATGATCGTCAATCTTAAGATGGACATGATGTAACTGCTGAGGGTGCTTTGGAGATGCCGTAATCATGAATTCTGTCTTGTCCAGATTAAATTTCAGTTTATTAGCCAACATCTATTACTGAACATCAGATATATTCTGTTGCAGTTTGCGCATTGATTGTTGATGCTTTGGGGAACCTTCGGATTACATGCGTAGTGTGTCTGGATGTAGTCGCCGTAAATATGGTTTAAGACATCGTATTTATGTAAGATATCTACAACTGGCTGAAGGTATATGTTAAAGCAATGAGGGCCGATCACAGAGCCTTGGGGACGCCATTTTCTAGAAAAAATTGTGTTATTTTAGTATAATTTATTAATATGAAAAATGTTAACGATATGAAGTGTCCCCCTTTTTGTTCTTTTGGGTAGTAAGGGGCCCTGTTTGTATGTCCGAATAAGACGACTTTGTGGGATGTCCTGTTTCGATTTCAAATCAATGATCGATAAAGATGGAGAATATTTTCCATACTATGGCTTTTGGAGCTGATTGTTGCTCTCCCTCTTAATTTCCTTCCATGGATTCAGCAATAGGAACTTGCTGATAGTAATTGTCATCGGATGAGATACGAACAAGCTTGACCACACCCATCAGGATTGCCATAGCAACCAATGTTGCTATCATTCCAAGGAGGAGCATCGCAAGAGGGTTGTAGGAAGCCAAATCTGTGAATATTCGAAAATATAAAATATGGTAGAACAATTGGATGTGGATTAGATATATTCACAAGCGTATCCAAGGGAACAGGAAACGACCCACCTTCCCGTCCCCTTCTTCCCCGTCTCCCTCCTCCCCGTCCCCTCCACCTATAAGTAGAAAATAGAAGAGAGCATCTGCTAATGGCATATTTTCAGTTATTGCAATCCTTATTTTTGTCCTGTAAAGAATTATCACAACTGAGTGTGCTAAGCTATCTATATATATATATATGAGAAAATTTTTACATTTTAAGATTTTTTAAATGGTTGTTGATACAAAATAGTACATACCATTAGTAGCCATATCGCTGGTTGAGCGACGGATGTGGATCGGACCATTACTGATTGTCTGAGTGGACATAACGGACAAAGATCGACGTTTGCGGAGTGAATTTTCAGTTTCATCTTCTGAGGGGCATCCTGCATCTCGAAACAATCGAGCCTTCGCGGCACCACAGACCTTCACTGAACAGTGAATGTACACCTGGGAAAAAATATATATGATGATGCATGCATTACAATAGATTTTTTGATACTGTCTAAACATCCAAACAAATGTGCTTTTAAAGTTTTCCTAATTTTCAAAAGGGGAATTCTACCCTGATATTAAAGGGGTAGTTGAGTTCTTGTTCCAGACCGCAAATGCCTTCAAAGGGCATGGTTATTGCTCTTATTCTTATTTTTGACATTAATTTTCTAGTGCCCTTTTAGGACCTAAAATTGCTATGAAGGTATTTTTAGATCCAAAATGTGTGAAATTTAGTCAATACGATCATACCAATTCAGCTTTAATTTCCCCAAAATACGGTGACCGTTAATTAATTACTTAATTAATAATAACAATACATGGGTCGGCTCGTTGTGCGTATTATAACAAATACGAAAAAAGCCAAAAAAAAGCCAACATCGGCATTGGCTGGAATAAAACGTATGATGCTCTATTTCGTTTTTTCAAATTATCTAATATTTGTGGTGGTATTACATAAATATTAGAAATTGATATTCCAGCCGTCTCTGAACCGATTTTGATCAAACAAAGATGATTTTGTCATTTAAATTGTATGTTCTTTTAAATTGGACACTCAAGCTTTTCATTATCTCACACACACAAAAATGTGTAGCGCCCTCTGCAACAGAACTCAACTATCCCTTTAAGTTGGTTTTAATAGAAGCAGAAAAATCGAGAGAAATGGGTCAGTGAAAGTTTTAACTAATAAAACAATTAAAGATAAGAAATTTATGAATTCTTGAAGGAGCATTCAACAAAAAAATTGGCTTCTCTTTGATGTATCTTGTGAGGTCCCCTCCCATTTTCCATGTGCTAATAAACGTCAATAATCTAAATTTATCTTCAGAAATTTCAAACCATACACTCGCCCTGAATATGATTATTACAACTATGTTTTTTTTTATAAAATCCCTGTATGAAACATTTTTATTCCGTCATCAATAACTAAGAAAATGAAAGTTTATGTAAGTCTATGTATAGAGCAAAATGGAGAAGAGCTCGCAAGGTACCTCATAATTTGTGTTTCACTGAAGGCAACATCATTTTGCTATAACTTTCCTATTTTAACCTGATATTGCTCAAATTTTCACTTATTTGTAATTCTCATTTTTCTGCTGTTATTAAAACCAAATTTATATCAGGGTGCAATTTCACTTGAAGGTGTGCAATTATGATCCAAAAATGAAAAAAGGGCTTTAAAAAAAGGCTTTAAAAAAAGGCTTTAATAAGATGACGTGAAGTGTAATACAATTCAAGTTTCTGTATCTTATACCATAGAGCTCAGTGAATGTGTTCAAGACCTGGGTTGCACGCAGTTGCCATTCATTTACACGTAGGTAATTACTGAACCCAACGAGACAGGGCAGAGATGACTTAACTGTGGGTCGAGATTCTACAATTTATCTTTCTTGTAATATACTCATGTAATGGGCAAACAAAATTGTAATAAAATTAGGTGTATAAGTTCATGCCATGTAAATATTTCACCTCAGTGTAATCTCCAACAAAGGCAAATGCACTAAAAGAAAAGCCTTCTCGATTCAATCCAAGGAGACGATAGATATCAACTGTTCCATCATCTGGGCAACTGTAGAACCAATTGAAACATGTACTCTAGTTAGGAGTCATACCCGTGAGAGAACGGCTAGGGAGTCATGAAATTTCGTTATGGAAGAAGGAGAATATTAGTAATAATAATAATGATAACAATAACAATAATAATAATAATAATAATAGTTTTGATTATAATGCTCATAACGATAACATGGCTTATTTCGTTCTATCGGTTCTTTGCGTCTTCGGGTTACACAAACTTTCGTGAAAAATCCAGTTGTGATTCCCCAAGGGTCAGGTATAACGTTTGTGAAAAACTTCCGTCTTATAAAGCCACATTGTACTACTGGTAGCTACTTGCTCCCTCTATATAGAAAACTTCCCCAATCGATGCCTGTTGGTCCCCCATGATCCTCTTTTTCTTATGTTAATTGAGAGCTGAGTTAATGAGATAGCCACCTGACAGTGAACTCGCTGTGTGGTCTAATCCATTCTGGCTGAACCTGTACAGCTCGCCTTTAGTGCTAAAGTGTTGGCTCCAGTTTACCATACACTTTTTGATAAACCTACAGCAAATCTAAGAAAACTCATGTCTCGGCCTAACACTTTTAATACGAGATATATGCATTCATTAAAAAAGGCTAGCGATCGAAACCTCTTTTTGATGATATCTTTTCAAAAATGTGTTGTTCTTATTTTTATTTGTTTGGCAATCAGTCAGGACTGAATATTTTTGCCACTAATATTCATTGTACTATTTTGTATTCTATATCCGTATCTCAAAGAGCATCTTTGAAAGCTGATGATTATTTGCATTCAAATTACCTGACCATTGGGGGATATTTTAACAAAATATTGTTTAATCCGACAACATGAAGCACACGACTTTTCGTAATTTTGAGGTTACTTTTTAAGAAAGATTGTGGAACCCTACAGCCCGACCCGACTTGAACACCCGACGGAACGAAGTAAGCCAAGAAGCCTCATCAGCATCAATGCCAATTTTCCTGAGGGCCTTCAAAGTATCATTACCCAGCAGTAAACCAGTTACCGAATAACACCTGGGTGGAGAATGGCAAATGTGGATTAATGTCTTGCCAAAAGATCTAAGCGCCGGACTTGTATTGGAACCTCTAACCCTTCGATTAAGAGTCAAGTGAATGAACCACTATCCCATAACTATATGATTTATTTGTTGAGGCTCATGAAAAGTTCTACTAACCCTGAAGAAATTAGAGAGTAATGCGGCTCTGCATTTGAGTCTTGAGTGGATGTCGCCCAGCAGCTGTCAATAAACATACCAACGCCTGGTACAGACTCAAGAGCCACACCAAAGAAGAGGTCATCTCCTTTCCCGACAACGGAGGTGGTTTCGGATTCACTTTCATTAAAAGCATCTGTCTGGAACCTTTCCAGTATCATAAGGAAGTCACCAGAGCCCTTGTCGCTAAAGGCTACCTCACCAAGCTGTGGTTTGAAAGACCCACTGATGACTTCCTCTTTCTTGAGGCAACATTCGACCAGAACCTGCATGTGATATTTACGGGTAATTACCGTACCATCTTCCGAACCAGGCTTGGCGTACGTAATTACGTTGGAAAAGGTAACAGTTGTGTTATCCTCCTGTAATGACAGCAAGTAAAATCAAATTAATTAATGTTACGAAAACAAAAAATGAAACCCAGTATCCAGTTTGATTTTTGTCAAAGACTGATGTATACATTTTAATGTATAATACTTTCTTTTTGCGATTCGAAGATGACGCTGAGGTTAATGTTGTATCTCTCTGTGTCCTGTAATGGCATTACTGAATATGAACATGAATCAGTAATACATGGAGTTACTGTTCGGGCCATATCACCGGTTATATCCCCAATGCTGAGTTATAGAAAGAATTACTTCTCATTACAATAATGAAGTATACCATCACGATCTATTCATCTAATCACCCATACCAAAATACTGGTGTTAAATTTTGTTGTAATCATTGGTGTCCGGAGGCTTTGGGGCAGAAGCCCCTCTCACGCCCCCCCCCCCCCCCCCCGAGGAAAGGAAAGACGAATGCTCCTAAGAGACCAACGATTTATAAAGTGAATAAATTGAGAGACGCGCACTGTCCTTCAAGACATGATAGGCAGTTTCGTTGAATTATGATCACCACTCAGAGCGGCGACCGATCGATTTGTGGCCTGCTCGACAAAGACATGCAGTGCCCGGGCGGCCGCCGCTCGGTGGCCGGACGAAGTTGGCTAAAACTCGCCGTCGAGCAGGCTACTTTTGGGGATGTGACCATAGCTTTACTGACCATCCGGGAGACGTGAAACAACATTGTATAATGCGTATCAAATGACAAGTACATATATATGTAACGACAACAATATGGATAGCTTGAGATAGAAATGAAACCAATTAAAAATTGCGTTCTATGCCAGATGATAAAGAATACGAAACCTAGATTTATTACATAGGACCTAAAATTAATATGCCTGGAATTCAAAACGAAGGATTATAAATATGCTTCCAGTTGTCGTTTCATAGAATTAGCATAATGCGAGTAAATCATGTAAATTATATCAAAATATACATCTATATCATTGATAATAACTCACTTTTATATTCGTAT
The DNA here is from genome assembly GCA_035222895.1 of Strongylocentrotus droebachiensis. Classification (NCBI taxonomy): domain Eukaryota; kingdom Metazoa; phylum Echinodermata; class Echinoidea; order Camarodonta; family Strongylocentrotidae; genus Strongylocentrotus; species Strongylocentrotus droebachiensis. The sequence continues at coordinate 355,837 of JAVYIG010001219.1, forward strand.
CTACCCATAATATCGTTGTTTAATGTGATGTGAAAATGGACAAAATACATTGTTAACTTCTTTGTGCATCAAATTCATTTTCTTTATTGATTTTAATATCAAGTGCCATCGTAGCGGAATAAGATGTCAAAAAACATTATCACCGTCATATGATATTTCCTAAGTTTACAAAGAGGAAAAGACACAGAAACGTCAACAACACTGCGGAATCGGATGCAGAGCAGGATAGATTCCGGGACTTTGACAATCGTTACTTAAAAGAATAAAAGAATATTTTGAATGAAAGTAAACAGAATTGCATTTATGCCAGCATGTCATGCCTGTCGCAACAAACTTAAAATTAAACACATTGAGGCTCTGCCCATGGACCCGCCCATGGACCCAACGCAGTTGGGCTGCGCTCTACTGGGAGCCAAACATTATGTTTAAACCCCCTCTTCAAAAATCCTGCACACGCCCATGGTATGGTAGCCATGGGATCAAGGGTGATTCATACCAGTTATCATTTAAGGAGTCTTACCTCTAAGATGGTGCCACATTCATTGTAGTCTGTAGTGAGAGTGATGATATCAGTGGTAGCGTTGATTACACCGTTGCAGGATCGGTTATGAAAATGAACACCAGTTGCGTCCCCTGGGACTAGCCGTGCATCTACGTTGACCGTCATTGAAGTACTTCCACACTCAACAGATGTAACTGGTATAAGAGAATTGTCAAGAGCAAAGAAAATGTCAATTACGTCACCCTTTTAATTTCATCTCAGGTGTCAGAAGCAAAAATTGCCGTAATTAGGGTGTGTATGGGTGTGCGGGTGAGAGTGTGAGTGTGTGTTCAAGCAGACGGGTTGTTCAAACATTCTGGCTAAGTCATGAACAGGAATTCGTCCAGCACAAACAAAATATTATAGATACTTACGCTTATCTTGACACATATCGCCATCAAATCCTGCTAGACATTCGCAAACGCCTTGCTCACAGCTCGCTCCATTGAGACAACGGTTATTACATTCATCTGAAAACAATTAGAGATAACAGTTGCTCTATCAAATGATGTGGCACCAGAAAGTACGAAGGTAAAGACCTTTCAGATTCTGAATGAAACGTTTATAATTTTAAAGATTACAAATGTATGATATGATTGAAAAGCAATAAACAGGTAACAACAATTTTAATCTTCCAAGGACTTTAAAATATCTTATCCTATGGCTCAACAGAATGTGCACGTCCTTTACACCGAGCTCACACAACGAGAGTGATACAGCGATTTACTTAAACAGTTAGCAGTCCAGCGCATATTTGTGAATCCTGGGGTTTTTCCGGCCTTTTTCAGCCTTTCAAAAAAGTGTGGAGGAGGGGGGCTTAATTTGTTGCATCATGCTCCGTGTCGGGTTGGGTTTTTGGGCTACCCTTACCTGACCCTTGGGAAACGTTTGTTAGAATGTTTGTGATATACATCCCTATATATACACAATTATAATCGTGATTAAGTTATGATAAAACATCGATAATTCTCGGTTTTGTTTTATCTGGGACGCACTGTATATAAAGAAAATTCTCTACAAAACCCAAAACATCGTCCTGATTATATTTACCTACAGTCTAGAGAAAAGTAGAGTTTGTCAACAGAAATATGAATGGAGTAACTTAACCCTTTAAATGTCCTTCTAGTGACACCCGTATCTTGGGTCGCACAACTTGTGACAATACAGATACGACTTCTTCTTTTTTTTCACCTAAATGACAGAAGTTTCCGCTGAAGCCCTCGGCGCAAACGCATTTATCCTCCTGACACGTTCCTCCATTGTAACAAGGGTCGGACGATCCACATTGAACTGTTGGAAAGAAATAAGAAACAGTTGTTGACAATGTGGTCTATCGAATATACAGTGAGAAAAAAACTGGATGAGACAAACAATTAATGTGAAGCTTTAGAGCTGGACTGCACTACTTGTAGTTGTTGTTGTTGTTGGGTTTTAAGGCCCTCTATATAGTAAACAATGCCTAAGCAGTACCCTGGTCCCCTTTTTCTTATGTTAATTGAGAGCAGATTTGATGAAATAACCACCTGTCGGTAAACATCCCTTTTTAATACTACTTATTTATTGTGTGGAAATTACTACAAAGTGAACAAAATCTTGTCTACGCTTGAATCGAGACCATGGGGGTGTTTCACAAAGATTCTAAGTCAAACTTAACTCTAAGATGGACTTAAAAATTATGGAGAGCCATGTGTAGCCTTTTAATGAAATATGTTCAAAGGCAAAAATTCAAGTCAGTACTTTAGACTTTTCATATATTCCGCACCAAGAACATAAAATATCCCATGATATTAATAGATAATATGACTGATTTGAATTAACATTTTACGCCTTTTAAAATAACTTTTACAAAACATTTTCAAAAATGCTAAGGGCTTTCCATAATGGTTAAGTCCAACTTAAAGATATGTTCAACTTAGGATCTTTGTGAAACACCCCTGGTCTTTCACTGTGCACGCAAAGTTATTTTACCACTAGACGACTTAGGCGGATAGAGTGGTATTCTGTTACACAAGATGCAATCAAAGACAGACAGCCTCTCAATCTAGTTAATTAGTGCATTTTTTTGCCAAAAATCTTGCCAAGAAAATTCCCGTCACAGATAGTCACTTTACTGATATTCTCTGCTTAAAATTAGCTACAAGTGATCTGTTTTTTTAAAACAAATTTTGGATTTTGTTATGTTTTCGCTCAGTAAAACAGAGTTACCGTAAGTAATCCCCAATTGTACAGCTTCCCCACCAGGTTAGCGGTCTCCTATCACCTCCCAAAACTGAAAACCCGACTTCCTAATAACATTTTTACTTTTACAGAACCCAAATTTTGTAATTCCCGTCCCAGTGATTTGAAAGAGAGACCCAATTTATATGGTTTAAGAAATGCACTTAAACGTTATTTTCCCCAGCAGTGAAAAAATGACCCAATAGACAGCTCTTTGTAATGGTTATTTTTGTCAATCCTTTGATTGCTGTTCGCTTTTTCATCTCGCACCCATGCCTAGCATGTCTAGAGAATAGAGCATTCCCATCTTACTCTATACTACTGCTATCTTTCTGTTTCGCTTTACTTCTCTCTTCATCTGTCTCCCCCCCTCTCTCTCTCTCTCTCTCTTTTACAAACACTCTAGCAATCTACCCACCTGTATATATATATATATATCTATATCTATCCTTTCTATTTTTCTCTCTATCACTTTTAGCCGTAATTATTGTACATGCATTTTGTTTTCTTTTCCTTTATGTCTCAGTCTAGTGTATTCTGTTTTTTCTGTTTATCTAACTCAGTAGTTTAAGTCAGTGAACCTACACGCAGCAAGCCTAGCCTTTAAGTAGGTTTAATTTTTATGTCTGTATTATTTTAATGATTTACAGCGATTTAGTTTTATTTATTTTAATATAACTTAAAGAAATTTTAATATTTTTAAAAATGTATTATGTTTTGTAAATTTTGCATGGAGCATGAATAAAAGCAACCTATCATATTTGTATCTGACACATGGGAATATAATAACAACTCAAAAGGAAAACATATATCTTTCAAACTAACGTTTCATTCCACAAAAGACTGTATCCAGTACGGTAATTAATATTTTTTTCATTTAAAAGACCTTACCTTAGAGAAAGTTTAACGATTGATGTATAGTCCTATATGGTGCAGTTACCAGTTTACCAGTGTAACACGTTACTCAGTATATTCAACAGATTTAAATATATTTTTGGATTTAGCTCCTTTTCGAATGAAACATCCGGAAACGTCGTTTTAGAGGAAAAGGGGTTTTATATCCTTTTAGATTCAGTGAAAGTTAAACTTTGGAAAAAATGAAAAAATGTACTCTATTAGCAGTATTAATGTGTCTTACATTATATTTGACTCATTAAAGTGGATTAAAAGCGCAAAAAGAAATGGTCGACTGGAGTTTCATTCCACAAGGATCTTAATATACACAAATTCAAATTACACAAAAATTATGAAAAATAGAATTCATTGCCAGAATTTATTTTTAAAGATAAGCAAAATTATTATGGCAATATCCCTACCATAAAAAAACAACATGAGTGATAACTGACAAGGGCAAGTGGTAAATGAAAAGAGATCCGTTGATTTACTCGAATACCTTTTGGAATGAAACTCTTGTTATTCGACAATGCGTATATACTTTACAATAAAATAACATTACTACATTAAATAATGTACCTCTTCCTATCTCACGAACTGCATCCGAGACTTCGAATAACCAACTTCCTGGTACTCCATAGTTACTACCTGTTACCAGATCCTCAAAGTCAAGAGTTACTAGCGTTCTTGCGGATAAAAGCCGTATTCCAGCCTTGATAAAAATGATAATAATAATAATGATGATTATGATGATGGCGGTGATGGTGCTGACGATACTGGTTATGATGATGTTGTTGATGAAGACGAGGTTGATGGTGAAGATAATTATGATGATGGTCATGATGATGATGATGGTCATGATGATGATGACGATGGTGTAAATGATGGGGATACTGATGATAACAATAAGTATTGATGAGATTCCTCCTGTTTTCTATCAAATAACATCATGTTATTAGCGCGATTTGAAAGATATCCTACAATCTTTAGTTCTAACTCACAATTTCGTAGCAATGAGTAATAACAGTTTTTTAAAGTTATATATTTCTTCTTAAACTTAAGATGCAACATTACGGCCTATAGCTTTGATTTGTTACAAGTCATCTTTTTAAAAATCAAAGCATTCTTTTAAGACCGTGTCTTAATAACTAAATGTCATCCAACTTACTCTATAAAAAGTAATAGTCCTTTCGAACTTGTCACCATTTATGAAAAACTAAGCTTCATAAAAAGTTAAAAATCAAATCGACTGTCAATGATATTTTCTCATTTGGAAGGCATATATCTAGTCTCTTTTTTAAAAAAGTTTCTGTTCATTTCATTTATTCAGTATGTCCATAGAGGATAATTGTTCATATTTATATTTACAATTTTGCTTCACAGTAATTTCACAAGACAGTACAACATATAATTGACAATCACTTTTTTTTTCCTCACAATAAACACATACTTCATGTTTGTCTGGATCTTGTTTAATCTTGTGTCTGATTTAGTCTCAAGGACTTGTTTTCAGTATACACTCGATATACATGATCATGATGAATAAACTTTTTACTTTCTTTCCTCTCTTTCTTCTTCTCCTTCTTCTTCTTCTTCTTCTTATTCTCTCTCACTCTATATACCCTTCCTTTTTCTTTTCTTCTTATATTCTCTATTCTGAAGCAGGTATTTTAGTTTTTTTCTTCTAATTATTCCTTGATATGTTATAACAGTAGGGGCACAACAGTATCACTAAGTACACTAAAAAAAAACGTGTAACATGTCTATGAGGAATTTTGCATAGTTTTCACATTCTCTACCGTTCTTGTCTTTGTCTAGAACTCTTCTCTCTACTGGATTTCAATATGGACTTTTAGTCACATGTAGCAGTCCACTATGTCGACGTGCAAATCTAAAAGTTCCTATTAACAACTCTTATGGAAAGTGGAATCAAGGAGTTTTAAGAGATGGAGTGCTATCTAGCTCATTCTCATTGTACCATCTTCGATGCTGCCAGGAGAAAATATGTCAGGCATGTGCTTAACTGTATCTTAATTGCAGATCTGTAGAAAACTCCAGCTTTTAAAACTGCTTGGTGGAGTCATGGACCCTACTACAGATGGACTAATAATGAGAGTCTTTCTTTGATCACATCATGACCACCGTCACCTGATAATGTGTATGTTGATATGGACATTTATTTGACGCGACAATGTTGATAGTGTAATCACGCATCATCACAGACAAAAGAACCTTTTACATTTCTTCAGATTCTTTTCGCTGTAGTCTCAGGAAAAGTATCATGATTTAAGACCAGTTAGAGGAGCAGTGACCCCAAATTGTGACAATTTGTGTGATATTAGATAGATTATTAAAGAAGTGGACACTGGTGGACATACATCTGAACTTGCCAAACTTTGAAAAATACATATTCTTTATATAGTGTCCTTTTACCTTCTATTCCTTGGAAATAGAACTGTACGTGTTACAGCTAAATATACAGGTTTCTCTTGAAAGCTGCTTCTAATTTCCTATTTAAAACTGCATATACGTCACTATTCATATGTACGCCACGACTGCACATGCATTTCCGTTATTTTAAGCCATTCCGTGTCTTTTGCGCAGGCATTTTGTAGATTTTCAACAGTGGCGTAATGAGCAAAACGAAAATGAAAAAATCTAACATGCGGGCTCCGATGAACGTTTTTCAAAGTGGGTTCTAAGGGCAAATCCCCGGCGGGGGTCAAGGGGTGGAGCCCCCGAAGTTTAAGGGGTATGGGCATCAGTGGCGGATCCAAGAATTCTTACTGGTGGGAAAAGCTTGGACGTTTCATAAAATTATTACTCTTAATCCTTGTCTGAATTCATTTGCGCCCATCCCGCGTGAAGCGTGGAAACTTTCACGTTTCATTAAATTATTAGAGAAAAATACGATTCGTTGTACCGTTCTCGATTCTTAATCCTAGTCTAAATTTAGTTGCCCCACTGGGCCCCTTAAAGGGACTTGCATGGTAACATTGTTCAGATGAGAGATACTGGTGCTAAGGTAGTGACTTCAATGCTAGATGTACAATTAAAGATAATCTCAAAATTTGAGTGAAAACGGACCATTATTAATGATACAAATTCGAAAAAACTGATGTGATCGATTCCTTAATTCTCCCAACTATATCATTACAATTTAATTACATTTTAGGTGAATGTAAATCGTCACAAATCAATAAATTGGCTCTACATACCATTCAAGACATTTAAGTGTTGACAAATTTTTTAATAGCCTGTTTTATGTCTTTTTTCATGAAAAAACGGTTTGGAAAATTCAAAAAGGGTTGGGAGAATTTACTGTTAATCACTGTTAAAGGGTGTTGCACACAGTGACGCCTTCAAAGAAAACCCTAGATATCTTTGTGGTTTGAAAAAATTTTTAGGATTGTTTGCATGTCAGAGGGTTGGTACAGTAGAAGGAATATAAAAAGTAATGTTTTATACAAAAATTAAGCAATTTTTTCATCAACCTTCAACAATGTTACCGAATCACTTTAACGGTACATGTGCAGTGTTACATGATTTACATATGGAACGCTCGTTCGCAAATCTGTGCATGCTCAACCCGAGTGGTGCATAGCGTGCTATTTACCGGCAGTGCTTGTCGCAGTAGCTTCTGGAAAGGATTTTTTTTTTTACTAGCGTTACTGTTAGTGGCCACTTTAAGGCCCATTAGTGACTATAAAAACATGTGCTCTTCCTGGCTATTTGGGAATGTGTCAGTTTGCAACATAAATGGAGAAACGCACATTTTTTTTTTTTTTTTTTTTTTTTTGGGGGGGGGGGGTGAAAATCATGTGAAATCACGAACATTTATACATTACTTGTATGGAATTGAAAATAAGTCATGGTTCAATTTTATTGGGGGGGGGCATCAGTACGCCAGTGATTTTATAGGCACAGTTCTGTGTTTTTTATGGCTGACTGGCGGCGGTCGTGATGAGATCAAAGCTTGGAAGCATGTTTGGAATGTCATTATGATACGTTTGACAGAGTCAGGTGTGAATGTATTATGGTACCGTTCAGTGTCCATTTGTATTAGGTCCATGGTGGAATGAATGAATTAATGAGGCGACTAGTTACATGGTCCTACTACAAATGGACACTGAACGGTATGGTTCATTATTTTGCTGGCGTGTTTTACAACCGTTCTCATTTTTTTTTGTCTCTTTGCTTTGCAGTTTTAAACCAGATAATGGAATCAAATGTGACAGTACTCTGAATGATCTACTAGACTGATAAAAGAGAAACAGAAATATATTGTTAACATAAAAGTACTTTAACTTTCTAGGAAAATACATACGCTGGTTGCATTTTGTTAGGGTGTACTTTGATTTGTCTTCCTAAGACAGCTTACTGTCGATTTCTGTGCCTAGGTATCTACAACTTTCAACATTCTCAATGGTATCATTATTAAAGTATACAGGTCTATCAATGGCTTCAAAACATTTCTTTTGCCTAAAGTCAAAAAAGAATTCTTTTGTTTTCTTTGAGTTCAGCATTAAATGGTTTTCCCTACATCAATTTTCGAACATGGAAATGGTAACTCTATAATTAAATTCATTTTCATTTTCAATCAATCTTACTATTACTGTATCATCTGCATATTATTTTTTTTTTTTGATTATTTTTTATTTCTGCATTTTTCCATATAAAATATAACTGAATTACAAAGAACATATAAATGTAAGGTATAATACAACATAAATAAACAATAATTTCTTCATGTCAAAATGTTTTTTACATAATATATGTACATGTAATAATTTCCATAACATATAATCATAAATTTAAAGTATTAACCGAACTATTCTGTTGGAAAAGTGCAGGAGACCGCAATCATAAGCAAAGCTTGACAAGGATGGCGGCCTCAAAAAAACAAAAACAAAAAAATCTTAAGGTAAACCTTAAAATGAAAGGTGTTTAAACGATCTTTATGTATGAGTTGGTGAGGGTGTTGTGCAAATGTATATATATATATATATATACAGTGCGTCCCAGAAAAAACGAAACCGAGAAGTATCGATGTTTTATCATAACTTAATCACAACCATAATTAATGAATGATACATATTTGGAAAGCTTAGAGTCTCCTCTTTCAGTTGATGCTACTTAGCTGATGCATATTTTACGCATGAGTGATTAAAAGCAATTTGAAGGAAGGAAACCAAAAAGACATCTGGCGGGCGGTATCTGAATTTCGAAGAAAAATTAACATTTCTAGAAAGTTGAGTTTCTGCCCTTTCATATGACACCTCAATCAGGAAAAATGAGCAAGGAATGACAAAGTTCTGTTTGTTTAAAGTAGTGCTTGCATTCCCATAATTTTATAAAACGAATTCGTTTTCACTGGCTGCCTGCCGTATCAATAAACGAAATTAACAAAAGATTTAACTCCGTTTCGTTGACAATCAGCCGTAGACGAGAGTCTTCATGCATGGCTGATTGTCAACGAAACGGAGTTAAGTCTTTTGTCAAATCTGCTCTTTGCTACGGCAGGCACCCAGTGAAAACGAATTCGTTTGTTCAAATTATGAAAATGTAAGGGCTACTTTAAACAAACAGAACTTTGTTATTCCTCACTCATTTTTCCTGATTGAGATGTCATATGAAAGGGCAGAAACTTAACTTTCTAGAAATGTTAATTTTTCTTCGAAATTCAGATACCGCCCGCCAAATGTCTTTTTGGTTTCCTTCCTTCAAATTGCTTTTAATCACTCATGCATGTAATATGCATCATCTAAGTAGCATCAACTGAAAGAGGAGACTCTAAGCTTTCCAAACATGTATCATTCATTAATTATGGTTGTGATTAAGTTATGATAAAACATCGATACTTCTCGGTTTCGTTTTTTCTGGGACGCACTGTATATATATATATATATATATATATATATATATATATATATGTGTGTGTATCGTGTGTGCGCGTGTGTGTGTGTGTGTGCGTGTGCGTGTGTGTGTGTGCATGTGCACGCGAGCGTGCGTGGTTGTATGTGTTTGTAACGAATATATGGAAGTGCGCGTAGCTCTGTGTGGTATTATAGAGGAGTGGAAACATTGCCTTTACAATAAAGGAAACTAAGAATATGAAATAGGAAACAAAATTTGCAATGTGACAAAAATTTGACAATTGCTTACTGCATGTTTAAATCAGTTAAGTAGATACTTCGATATAAGAGTTTTTTGAGAGATGCTTTAAAAGAATAGAGAGATGAACAATGCCTTATTGAATTTGGTAAGGAGTTCCAAACATCTGGTCCATGATGTCTTACTGATTTTTGTGCTAAAAGTATTTTAGGATTTTCTAAGTGATAATTTGTTAAACAACGGGTGGGGTATGTGTGAATGTTTGAGTTTAAACTGTAAATATTATGAAATAGGGATGGTAGTTGATTATGAGAATATTTATACATAAAAATGCATGTCTGAAAAATGTGGATATCTTGTATTTTTAATGTTTTTAAACGCTGAAATAAATTTGACCTCGACCTTCTGTGTCCTTCCATCGAGGAAGTCTCACAGCCACAATATAACAGTTGGCTGAACTTGTAGATGTTGAAATTTCTGTAGTAGGATAAGGGGCTCTGCCGATGAGTCAAAATCAATGAAAGTTGCTCTGGCATAACACCTTGCCTTATCTATTAAAGTGTTCGTACAGCATGTTGCATGGAGTTACTAACTCCATGATGTTTGTCAGGGTGAGAACTGCATCAGTAACGGAACGCTTCGCTTTGTTTGCAGAAAGGGGGGGGGGGGGGTGCTGAAAAAAGGCTTGTATAACAAAAGAAAAAGGTCGACCCTTATTGACTTACACGCCGGACTTTTGCTGAAAGGGGGGGGGTAGCTGGGAACACTTATATGCGTTCCCTGAATAGCACTGACTGGGGGGCGGGGGGGGTAGGGGTATCGAAGCGGCAGAATGAGTTACGATCATTTGCCTTTCTTGTGCATTCTTTTAGTGCTCGACACCCGCCTATGCGTGGAGAGGGGGGGGGGGGGGGGGGGGGGGGCTCGACAGTGTTTCCATGCTTTTTCTTGGAATAGTCAGTCATTTCTTGTAAGCATTTTCATGCATTCCTGGGATTATTTGACCTTAAAGCCCAAGTCCACTAAAAAAATAACTTACTTTCAATAGAAGCAGAAAAATCAGACTAACCAATCAAAAAAAAGTTCGAGCAAAATCGGATAACTAATAAGAAAGTTATGAATTTTAATGACATGAAAAACTTTGAAAATCACTAGACAAATGGCAACTCACTCATGAGTCTGTGACGTCATGTCCTCACTATCACTAATTATTTTCCTTATACTGATGATATAAATTTCATATTTTCTCCTTACTGAAGAATCTTATTTCTTCACACCAGCATCCAAGTTAGATTGATAGTAAAATGTTTTTGTGTGGATGCACTATTATAGAATAATTTTTTTCCAGTTAAATCATGAAAAATGTGAATTTTGATAAATTATTTATATTTATGAATATACAATATTCAGAAATAGTATAAATTCTTCAAAGTTCATAAAAGATTTGTGTCATGCCTGCAATATGATACAAATCATATAACCTGACAAATGCATGGGAAATCAAGTTTTGGGAATAAAAAGGGGAATTAATGGGATTAAACTATATAAAGAAATTGATAAATAGTGAGGACATGACGTCACAAACTGATAACCATCTTGGCAATTTGTGTTATGATTCTCATTGTTCCATAGTTTTACATACTTTTTCAAAAAATAAAAACTTTCTTATTAGTTATCTTTTGTCCGTATCTTGGCATAAGATAGACAGTATGGTAACCTGATGCACCAATCTCAGGTCGAATAGGTCATTTGTAGGCATCCTAACTGAGCAGTAACATTTATTCAAAATGTTTTCTACCCAAGTTGCTATATCAACATATTGGTATTAATCGGGCATATTATTTTTTTTTAGTCACAATGAATGAAATTGTCTAATATGATAATGGGGGCACCGGCGGACCGTTTTCCGAGTTCATTTACTTGTTCCTGTATTATTTGTTTGGCATTTTCTTTATCTGAGCTCGGTGGTATATAAACTAAAAGTACATTGACTTGGGGGAATTCTCTTGGCAGATAAAAGGGGGGAGATGAAACACAAATCAGTTTGATATCTTTGCACGAAATATTCGATCTATTTGTAATGTTGCTACACCATCGTTTGTTAAGATATATGCAGAGCCCACCTCCTTTCTTTGTTTCTGTCTCTTCCAAACAATCTTATGGAGTAGAGGCCATTATCTCAATGTTATTAGATTGAATGTCTGAACATAGCAAAGTTTCCGTAAAACATACTAGACTTGAGTTTCTGCATTCATGATCCTAACTCACGTTTGCTC